>ML660774.1:19363532-19850773 GCA_007570785.1 Antilocapra americana
GTGTGTGTGTGTGTGTGTGTGTGTGTGTGTGTGTGTGTGTGTGTGTGCTGCATCTTCTTTATTGATTCATCTATCAGGCACTTAGGTTGTTTCCATATCTTGGCTATTGTAAGTCATGCTTCAATGAATATACAGGTGCATATAGCTTCTCAAGTTAGTGTTTTCCTTTTCATTGGATAAATACCCAAAAGCACAGTCACTGAATCATATGGTAGTTCTATTTTTAATTTCCATACTGATGCCCATAGTGGCAGCACCAATTTACAATGCCACCAACACTACATGAAGATTCCTTTTTCTCCACACCCTTACCAATTCTGACAGGTGAGAGGTGTTTATCTCATTGTGGCTTTGAATTCTATTTCCCTGGTGATTAATGTTAGTGAGCATCTTCTTAATCTGGTTGTTTGTTTATTTTGATATTAAGTGTCTAAGTTTCTAATATCCTTTGGGTATTAGCCCTTTATCAGATATATAACTTGCACAGATCTTCTTCCATTGATCCTTCTCATTTTGTTGATGGTTTCCTTTGCTGTGTAGAGGTTTTCTTTCAACGATTTCTTTCTTATATACACAAAAATTTCCAGAATAAAACAAGTTACAATAAAGGAAGACTTTTTTTAATATCTCTGAATTGTGTTGCGTCATGCCACATCTAGCAAATTCGGGGTGCTGGCAGAGTAAACATGCTTAAGAGGCTCTGGCAAAGCTGAAAATGGGGCGAGGAGAAAGCTGCTCTACACTGGTTTCTACCACTTGTTCTTAGGGCAAGATTATGGGAAACACTCTGTTTTATTCCTACAGCCTTCTGCTTGGCAAATGATAAGACCCAACATCTTATAGTAAGATCGTACCTTCTGGTAGAATCATCATGGTACAAATCATTTAAATCATGCTCTCTGTTTGATTTGATGGAAGATATAATATGACGACACTCTGGTCCTTCTATTTCCAGGGAAGTCAGTGATTTGAGAGGCTTCCCTGGTACTTCAGCTGGTGAAGAATCTGCCCGCAATGCAGGAGACCCCAGTTAGACTCCTCAGTCGGGAGGATCCCCTGGAGAAGGGATAGGCTACCCACTCCATTACTTGGGGGCTTCCCTGGTGGCTCAGATGGTAGAGAATCTGCTTGCAGTGTGGGAGACCTGGATTTGATCCCTGGCTTGGGAAGATCCCCTGGAGGAAGGCATGGAAACCCACTCCAGTATTCTCACCTGAAGAATCCCATGGACAGAGGAGCCTAGCAGGCTACAGTCCATGAGGTCGCAAAAAGTCGGACACGACTGAGTGACTGAGCACGCACAACACAGTAATTAGAAAGGATGTTAAAGAGGTTTGATTGCTTTCTTTTGTGAGTATAACCCCGTAACAACTTTTACTGCCATCAGTACACATACAGTGAAATTAGTCATACCGATTTTATCATTGGCAAGACATGTAAATAAGATTCAGTGTACATCTCCATCACATTAAAGAACTCCTGGCCAGAACATGTGCAGGTTTCCTGGCTGTGGCATGCAGTCATTGAAAGTCTATAAGCCGGAACATAACATGTTGAAACCATGTGTATCCATATGCAGATGTGTGCACTTACTTTTTAATTTCTGTGGTGAAAGGGAAGGGTAATAAGAAAAAAAATAAAGAAGGAGCATTCAGAGCTTTCTGAATACAAAGAAATGTCTATGTTGCCATTATTTGGGCTATTCATTTTTTTTCCTAGTGAAATGATATACATGTTTAGAATATAACCTTGAAAAATACACAAAGGAAAAAAAAGCATTTAAAAATCTGGCCATCCAAAAACAAGCATTTTGTAATATTTACAACTAGACTTATGTTTATGCATATTTGAAATATTTGTAATCATACTTAGTATTCAAATTCTGCCTTTTCATAATTACCAAAAATTTAACTTTAAAATTTCTAGATTGTCTTGTAAAATTCTGGGAAAACCAAGGCAAGTTCATGGTGATCTATTATATAGATCTATGACCTAGTGAAACATCTTGACAGTAAATGAACACTTTGCTTCAGACCTAAATAATACCATAAAAGGAAATTGCCTATTGGTATTATAATTTAATAATACTATTAATGTACATTTAATAGTACATCAATCAATAGTATATCTATTTAATAGTACATCTATCAATATAGTTTATTCTAAGCAGAGGCTAACCATGGTATCTAGGGATAATATGTAATTAGTTATATAAGTCAGAATGCCAAGGAAGCATATGAATAAGCAGCAAAAAGATGTTGGGTTGAAAAGAAAATACTTGGCTGCCTACTAGATGGCTTACCCTTCAGTTGCTGCTTTCTTTGGACTCTTCCCATGGGTTTGAAACATGAAGGACCCATCTCTCAGGAAGAAGTCATTGCCCAGGGATGTTTATCTTAATTGAGTACAGCCAGGTACAAACTGGAGTAAAGTCACATCTTGACTTCCTGTTGGACACCACTATCTCTGCATTGTTCCATAGCTAGAGTCTCTCCAAGACTACTTCAAGCCACATTTCTTTTAATAGCATGGGTAGTATAAGAGATAATGCCAAACTAGTCAATTCAAAATCATGACTGCAAAAATATCTGAAAGGGCAAGGCTTAGTGGACCCATAGAATTCTTTCCATTTAGGATTAATCCCATTATGTATTGTTTTTGCAATGAAAAAGCATTCATGCCATAGGTCATCATAGGCAATGTAATTGAAAGAATATTTTACCAACAGTATTACTGGAAAGTGCACTCATTTGTGATTTATTTTTAAATGATTAGGACCCTTAGTTAATCTATAAGGATATCACTTAAATTAGAAGTTTTAAAATATGCAATGCATGTTCAACAGCATCCAAGTATTAAATAGCATCTTAAAGAGCAAAAGAAACTATTAAGACTAATTAAGTGGATTTATTGGCTAATTGGTGTTTCCACATGTAGTTATTTCTGCAATTATTATTCACTTGCTGATTTACACAGCACTCTTCTCAAAAATTACCCTGGCATTAAATGAAGCTGGAAGACATCTCCACTTTGGAAAACCTATTAGGCCAAGAACTTTCAACTTAAAGTTGGGATGGTACTCAAAGTCTAGCAAAATTGATTCCAGAGTCAGAAGAAGTTTATTTATCATTCTTAACTCCTCCCTCTCCATTCAGACCAGCCTAATAAAAGTTTTCCTCTTCTAAACCATGTGTATCTAATCTATACTACGGTAATGATACCATTTTGACTGTGTAGTGAAGTTTAGCAAATTTTCATCTACTAGAGGTTATCTACTAGAGACATTAGCCTTTAACATTTTAAGAAGAAATTATACATTGATCACTCAGAAATTCTATTTCCTTTCTATACAAATTAACCTTTCATGTAAACAGATCAGCTGGAGGTGCTTTCCGTGTTTCCTCAATTGATACCTAGTCCTTGGAGCTATTGTTTCCCTAAGAATTACAAAAACCAAAACAAACTCAAACATGTTTACCCTGTCTAGGAACATGGATCAGTGTTGAAGACCTGATCTGTTTGACTCCCATGGAGAAAAAAGTCTCTAAAAATAAGCTTTCTATCTAATTCATTTGTATATTAACTTAATTGCTCCGTGAAGACAGTCACTCTTGAAAGTAACCTATATGTAAATCACCTCATTTAAAAAATCAAAGACTTTCCTGGTGGTCCAGTGGTTAAGAATCTGGTCCAGGAAGATCCCATATACCTCAGACTCTAAAGCCCAAAGCACCACAACTACCGAGCTGGCACTCTGGAGCCCGTACTCTACAATAAGAGAAACCACCATGATGAGAAGCCCACACGCCACAGCTAGAGAAAGCACGCTCAACGCAATGAAGACCTAGCACAGCCATAAACAGAATAAATACATTTAAAATTCAAAGTGGCGAAACAGTTACTGGACACGAGATGCTTCTACTGCAGAGACACATGAGGAAGGAAAGAAACTAATTTAGCTCCCTAAGGCACTGACATGTCATCAGTTCGATGAGGAGAGAAACAAGCGTTCAGACTGAATCATTTTGAATGAAGAAGAAAATAGAAATAATGGAACAGCTAGTTTGGAGAGAATCTGTCATGGACCTATACCTTGTCTGACTTCATAAGCCTCACCCACACCCTCTCTTCCCACAGATTCTACTCAAGCCACATATTTCATAGGACTTCAAGCTAGAACCAGTCCCTAGGGAAACTATTGAAAAGCTGAAAAAGACCGTGATGTGAGATTGACCACTTTACGATTGTTAACACACTTTTCAATACAGTCGGACAGCCAGGATGATAAATAGAAAAATTAAAAATTATAGGGACTTCCCTGGTGGTTCAGTGGTTAAGACTCCAAGCAGGGCACGTGGGTTCGATCCCTGGTCAGGAAACTAAGATCCCACGTGCCCAGAGCAACTACGCCCACTCACGGTAGCTTCTGAATCCACGTGTCACAGCTAGAGAGCAATGAAAGAGCAATGCAAGAAAGACCCCATGTGCAGCAACTAAGACCCGATACAGCCAAATAAATAAATAAATATTAAAAAATTATTAAGAGGAGCTGTATCCGGAAGGGGTGGCCTCACCAAATTTTATCTTCATAATTGTTAGGCTTCATAAAGAGAAAAACATAGGTTGTCTTCTGCGACTGCCTGAAACAGATTGATCTTGACTATATCATCAAAAACTTTAGAAGAAAATTTTCTATGCATGCACATCCCTGAAGATACTTTATATTGCAGAGTTAGTAAATAACACAAGGAAATATAAGCTTAAAGGACAGGTGAAAAATGAAATAATGAGCTATGAACTCTGAACATTACCTTAGAACACAGTGGTGGGTGCAGTTGATGATTAAAGAGTGCCATCCAGCTGTCAGGAATAACTGTTGTAGGTTTCTGAAAACCGTCATTTTGTTATGGTGTTAGATTTGAATAGCTAGAATTACACGCTTAGAGACACATCTAATGCCTTAGAGAGGAGTTCCTGGAGGAAAGTAATTCACTGGTTATTTGGAGGCCGACAAGCAATGTATGTCATTTTTGAGTCCCAAAGAAAATTGTTATAAACTCTGCTTTGTCATGCATACAGGTACTAGACCAAGCTACTTACACAAAAGAGTAACTTATTTGTAGAAAATGTTCCTTTCCTTTAAAAAAAACAAAAAAAACTTAAATTATTTATTTTTGGCCGTGCTGGGTCTTCGTTGCTATGTGGGCTTTTCTCTAGTGGTGGTGACCGGGGCTACTCTTCGTTGAGGTATATGGGCATCTCACTGCAGTGGCTTCTCTTGTCTTAGATCACAGGCCCTAGGACACATGGGCTTCAGTGGGTGTGGCTCACAGAATCTAGAGCACAGTCTCAATAGTTGTGGCTCAGGGGCTGAGTTGCTTTGCAGCAAGTGGAGTCTTCCTGGATCAGGGATCAAACCTCTGTCTCCTGCATTGGCAGCTGATTCTTTACCACTGCCCCACCAGGGAAGCCCCAGAAGTGGTCCTTTCTGCAAACTGTATCTGCATTCTTCCCTATTACAACATAATACATAAAGTGACATTTTTTAAAACATTGCAAATGTCATGAGTTCTTTATTTAGGAAAATCCAATGAGTAATAGATTATCCGTTATCCAATATTTAGTTATAGTTATAACTAATAGTTATAGGATATTTTTAATAGTCTAGGATAACTATAACTAATAGTTATCCAATATTTATTAGATAACTTATTGGATTTCTTACCACAAACTAATATATGGCCTGAGATTTTGTGTGACCCTGACCTCTCCCCAGCAGCTTTTAAGGAAGGAAATTTCTGTTTTACCGTTTCATTTCTGTTTCTTTTGAAATGCGGGCACAATGTAATGAGAGTGTGCATTTATAAACATGTGTTGCCACTGGGAATTTACTAAGGATGACTCAGATCCCATTCTATACTGGCAAAGGTGCATTTGGCTGATAAATGAAAAGATCAGGCCAATTTCTTTCTTGTATCAACCCTGGGTAAGATGTCCTTAAGAAAATAACAATAATGAATTTGTTGTGTAGGCAAAGAATTTAACTACTTGTTAGCATTCAAATGGGCCCTAAGGAAACATGCAAGTTAATTAAATCAGAACTCCCTTTTTAAGTCTGCTACCAGCTGGGCATCACTTGGCCTTCCCAAGAAGGTGTCACTGAAATCAACAGGTTTAAGGCTTAATGTTGAGCCTGGACTACAGAGTACTGGGAAAGTGACACCACACCACGGTTTATTGAAGAGTATGCCTGCAAATACATTTAATGGTTTTTCTCCTTTCTCCATTTGATTCTATATCTCTTCCTCTAGCAGGCCTGGACTGTGACTTTTAAAGTTGAAGCAAGAAGTAGCATAAGGATGTTTTTACAGTGATAGAGAAGGAAGGAGTGAAGTTGATCCTAATTTTATGATCTTACTAATTATCAGCAGAATATTTTTGCAAGGTCAGATGTTAATCAATTGATTGATTAATTAGTCAATTAAAAATGCCAAGAGAGAGGTGGTTATTAGTTAAAGGAACTCATTCAAATGATTTTTGATAAAATTGGGTTTTATCAGTTCTATTCCTAGAGCATTCTTATTCTTGTTGGGCTTAAATGTAGTTGAAATTTTAATCCTTTGATTGATTTACTTTATTAGCCCACCTCTGATGTGAGTACTTAGTCATGTCTGACTGTTTGTGACCCTATGAATCATAGCCTGCCAAGCTCCTCTGTCAATGGGATTCTCCAATCCAGAATACTGAAGTGGGTTGCCATTTCCTTCTCCAGGGGATCTTCCCGATCCAGGGATCAAAACCACATCTCCTGAGTCTCCTGAATTGCAGGCAAATTCTTTACTGCTGAGCCATCAGGTAAGACCAATCTCAACTAGGTTTTTAATAAGGGGCAGCTTTTGAGAAATTAAAAAAACCTTATTCTCATTTCCCCAATGAAAAGGTAGTGCAGATGTCATATGCTTTGGGGGAACGTTTACAAAGTCATGCCCTGCCCAGGACGTTTCTGGTTTCTTTAAATGTATCTTAACTTGCCCATATGTGGTCAACTTCCCCTTCTGGAATCTATTGATAAATCATGGCAAAAGGAAACCACTGCATGGAAACAATGTCTAAAGGAGACCCTCTTTATCCCAGAGAGGAAACTCGGAGAACAGGGCTCAACCTGGCTAATGTCAAAAAGCCTACTCCTGGATTCAAATCAAAAGTGTCAATGCAGCCAATTAGAAATAGGAAGAGGGTGGTTCAACTGAAAATCTGGGGCCTCGGGCATTTTCTGGAATGTGTACAGTCAGACCGTTCAAGTGAGTCAGCAGAGAGAAAGCAAGCTGGGGCACCTCTCTTTGGAGCAAGGAGTCATCCTTCCCCTTTGGGTCAGGAGTGTTTGTCTTGGAGCGCTGCAACTTCCAACCAACTGATTTTCAGCACAAATGGCAACGTTATTAAGTGTGAAGACATTGGGCTAGGAATCACCAATGCTAGCCAGCCATGCCATTTCCTACTGTAGGAACATGGCTCTGTCATCACCCTCTTGATGTCTTGGTTTCCTTACCCGGGAACTAAGGACGTTTTAACAAGGTGACTTGGAAACTGTAGGCTGGGAAGGACAGTCAGGATTTCTGTGGGTGTTGCTTTGAGGGTAGCTTGATGGCACACATGGGGATGAAGAGCAGAAGAGGGGGTTGGGAGACACGAGCATGACTCTTGTGTGTCCTTGGTACTCTCATTTTAAACTTACAGGATGCATCTCTCTGCCTCCACCAGTCATGGCTCCTTAGATCCTCTCTGTGTTAGCATCAGGATCTACTAGCAGAAACCTTTCTGACATATATTGTGAATCCTCCCCAGCCCCAGAACTCTTCTTAGAGATTTGAGGGTTATCAGCCCTGCTCAGCTGGCCAAAGCTGACAACACTGGGCGCGGTTGCCTTTGTAATCTGTTCTCCAATTTCAACCTGCACCCACCCAATCCCACATCTCTCGAGGGGTTCTCTGTTTTTTCTGCTTTTAACTGTGGGTTAGACTTTTCCAGTGGGCATGCCTCAAAGAGGAAACTTGATTGCATCTGTTTCGATTGCCTTCCTCTCCACCTTAATAAACATCAATATATTCAGACTCCTTTACTTTCCGAAGCCCTGACTTCTTTGTGGCGGCAGCTATTTTTAAAACGTAGACTTTCGTCATTCTGTCTTCTCTGTCATGGCATCTGTATGCGCTGCGGTGTATTGTTTAAGCACACTCTTTCATAGATCTGAATTCGCTTATTGTTTTCTCCAAAATGTGTTCTACCTTAGACACTATCTCATCCTCTCCTCTGCCAGATATTGATTATTCATACATTCGCTGATCCCAACCACTTCAGCTTTACTCATTATTATGTCTTTGTAGCTCTTCTTTCCCTTAAATACAAGGGGAACCTATTGTTTTCACAATCACCCTGTTTCCTACGTCTATTTCCAAAGCCCAGGGGAGCATTAGAGCATTGTCCTGGGTTTGGTGCTTCTCTTCCACAAGTTTTTTTCATTATCTCTTTTTAACTGTTTTACCTGCTGCCACCTTTGTGTAGCTCCTTCCCAGGTGGCGCTAGTGGTAAAGAACTTGCGGACATAAGAGACTCAAGTTTGATCCCTGGGTCAGGAAGATCCCCTGGAGGAGGGCTTGGCAACCCACTCTGGTATTCTTGCCTGGAGAATCCACAGACAGAGGAGCCTGATGGGCTACACTCCATAGATTTGGACACGACTGAAGCAGCTTAACACACAGGCACCTTTGGGTAGGGTCTTCCCTATGTAGTCCCCACCACAAACATCTGTCGTGGCTGTTACGAAGGAGGTGTTCAGGGATGAGCCGCTCTTTAGTGGCAGGGCAATAAAAAGCAATATGAAAGAAATATTTTAAAACATTGGACTCTTTGGTGCTGTGATGTCTCCTTGGAGGAGAATGATGTATGAAATGTGGGAATCAGTGTCTAGGAAGGTACCAGTGCTTTGAGTTGAATATACTGGATGATTGTTCCACTTTTGATGGCCTATGGTCAATTTCCTCCATCACATCTCACCAAAGATAGCTGTGATGCATTGGACTGTTGAGCTTTGTGTCTCAAAGGCTTCCATTTCTGATGGCTGCCTCTTTGCTGAGGTGTAGGCTACTTCCTGTCTGTTTTATAAATACTTTTTCATGTAGTTGGCTTAGTGGTAAAGAATCTGCCTGCAGTGTAGGAGACTCGAGAGACACGGGTTCGATCCCTGGATCAGGAAGACCTCCTGGAGGAGGGCATGGCAACCCACTCCAGTATTCTTGTCTGGAGAATCCCCATGGACGGAGGAGCCTGGGAAGCTACAGTCCACGGGGTCACAAAGAATTAAACACGACTGAGTGACCTAAAAACAGCAAACATGCAATTCAGCTTGGTGAACTTCGCCCCACCTCCGACCTTGCAACATACCAATATTATTGGACCACTTCTGTTTTCCAGAAAGCTAGTAGACAGCTGCTAAGTTCAGAACACATGATCAACTATTTGTGATTGTAATTCTTTTGTGATTGTAATTCCCTTTGTGTCTTGGTTCCAAAAGTGATCACACTGATCCTGTAGCTTGAAAAATCCCCATCGGGTGACACTCTTTTTTGAAGATATGCCATTTTATGCACTTGTTTCTGACAAAAAGGAAAAAAATGTGAAGTCCACCCTAGTTCTGTCTGGACAAGCACAGAGAGAGGCGTGTTGGATCGCCACACAAATATTTTCCCCTAGTTTTGCTCAATGAACTTGATTCACTGGAGGGCCTTTTTCCCATTGAGCAGGGGAGGTGGGCTGCCTCGGAAGCGGGCGCTGCCCCACTCTCTCCAGGGCACTGGAGTGAATCATCGTTTTTCATGAATGAGAAGAGGAGGAGGGAAAAAAAGACAAGGAGCTCGTTGCTAATGGCCTCAAACAAGGCAAACATTTTTTGTGAATAATCTTCAGATAATATATGACGGGTTGACTTTTGGGTTCTGTTGTTGTGAATGGAACGCAGAGAAAAAAGAACTTGTTTCAACACAAGTTTTATCTGATATCCTATTCATATGCCCATTCTTTCTAGAATGTTTGGCAACTTTTCTGGGATACAGAGAAGGCACGGTGTTGGATCATGTTGCTTTCAAGTGTTGTATGCACCCTGGCATGAAACTCACTTAAAGAGATGGTTGATCCCACCATATAGACAAGGAAAAATCTGGCCAGGGTGTATACCTACCTCATTTCTGAGGAAGATTAGAGCTGGGATATATGTTGCTACAGACACAGTGCCTTTAGCAGAAGCCAAAGTGAAAAAACAGAAAAGGCCAACATAGATGCCAGATTTTTTTTCCAATTAAAGTATAGTTGATTTATACTATATTAGTTTCTGATGTATGGTAAATGATTTGGTATATATATATGATATTTTTTATTCTTTTCCATTATAGAATATATGCAAAATATAGAACATTTGCAAGATGTTGCCTATAGTTTCCTGTACTATATGGTAAATCCTTGTTATTCATCCATATTTATATATGGTAGTTTGTATCTGTTAATCCCATGCTTCTAATTTTTGCTTTCTCCCCCTTTCCCCTTTGGTAAACCAGAAGTTTGCTTTCTATGTCCGTGAGTCTGTTTTGTAAAGAATTCCATTTGTACCCATTTTTTTAGATTCTGCCTATAAGTGATATCGATATAATGTTTGTCTTTTCCTGTCTGACTTAATTCACTTAGTATAATAGTCTCTAGGTCCATCCATGTTGCTGCAAATAGCAATATTTTATTCTTTCTCATAGTCTATATTGTATGTGTGGACCTCATCTTCTTTATCCATTCATCTCTCAGTGAGCATTTATATTGCATCTGTGGCTGGGCAATTTATTACAAAGCATATTGAATTTCTTTTTCACTGATGTCTGATGACTTGAGTTTTGTAGAATCCACTCAGAGAGAATCTTCCTAACCCAGGTATAAGAAGTAACAAGGTCAAAAGAAGCAGCACTGGGATAAAAGTAAATAATAATAATAATGTTTACTTCTGATTTCAGGCACTGGCTATCTTTGGCCCCTGTCCATCACCTTGATAGAAGGTCCAGGCTTCTGAGACTGACACACTCCATGGCATGTACCCTCTTGACCTCGTGACTTCCTGCCCTTCCCAACCTTGTCCGTCCCCTCTTGTCCTTGTAGTTTTGTGTTTCCTTTCTTAGCTCACACTGGTCCTTCTACCTGGAACTTCTCAGTTCCCTTCACTGAATCTAGGCAGCAGGGTTTATCCCAGGTATTCTGTTTCCTGTGTGGTCTTTCCACACCCTTTTGTGGGTTAAGCATCCTTTCTCTGTGTTCCTAGATCCTTGGATGTAACAGTGTGTCAACATCTTCCTCACTCCCATCGACCAAATCCTGAGGTCCTCAAGGGGAAAAGACAGTGCCATTTGTTCATCCATTCATTCATTTATTCAACAAAGATTTATTAGATTCCTATTATATGCCAGACTCTGCCTTAGAGACTAGAGAGAAAGTAGTGAACAAAACTTAAGATTCTTGTCCCCCAGATGTGTGTATATTCTAGCATAGGAGACAGAAAAAGGGGAAACAAGCAAGCCAATACATCTAGAACTACAGAGAAAATGGGCATGTATTGATGTGTGCGCGAGTGCCTGCTCTTTTAGGCAGGCAAGTCTTCACTAAAGAGAGAGAGAGCTCTGAGCTGAGACGTCCAAGGCAAGAAAGAGCTCACTATATGAAGATCTGAGTCAGGGGACCCAAGTGTAAGACCCCAGAGGAGGAATGAGCAAGCGTCGTAAGCAAAAAACCTAGTGCGGGGCTTGCGGCTGATGGACCAGCAAATCCCAGCAGAAGTCAGGGTCAGCTGCCTCGGGGCCTGAGAATCATAGTAAAAGTGGTGATCTTACATCTGTGTGGTGGGAAACCCTGCGACAGCTCTAAACATGGAGTTGTCGGGTAAGCTTCTCATTTCACAGAAACCACCTTGGCTGTGTGTGATGTGAATGGATTTTGCTTTGTGTCCCCAGAGCCTAGCTTAAGCCTGCTTCTGTTTCACACCCTGACACCCAAGGCCATACTGCTTTTCTGCACGTGAAAATTGCCTTTTCCAAGGCGTGTGCTGTCCAATGAAAAGGCAAGTTCAGCATCATTTCAATTCAACACACGGTGCAGAGCTGACTTCCTGCTCTGGCCTTGGCTATCTGCTGGCCTCCACCCAGCTTTTAAAAACTTCCTGAAGTTAACATTGCAGCAGAGATTTGTTTCTCAGTTTCAGAGATAATCCGTTCAATGTTTGTTCATCCCATTTAGACCTAGCTAGACCACCTCGGATGTTCAAGGAATTGCCTCCAGGCAAGACCACAAGGTGGGGCCATAATGAGGAACAGAAGGACTGGGGTACCTTCTCAAGGTGAAGGGTTACTTTGTGGAAGATGCTGAAGGCAGGAATGAAGGTTTCTGTTCACTCTTGTTACTTTCTTCTAAGACTTCTAACCAGTGAGTCAACCTCAGTATACCTGCAACGACCTGTGTTATTAAAAATGAAATTCAAGAAGCAGTGTACAGGGACTTCCCTGGTGCTACAATGGCTAAGACTCCTTATTGTCAGTGCAGGGAGCCTGGGTTCAACCTCTAGTCGGGGAACTAAATCCCACATGCCAAAACTAAGAGTTCACATGCCATGACCAAAGATCCTGTGTGCTGCAACTAAGACCTGGAGCAGCCAAGTAAATAAAAATGAATATTAAAAAAAAAAATGAAGCAGTGGAGAAAGGCATACAGACTGCCACCTGGGAGTTGTTCCTGCAACCTGTTTCACATCCTTGGGGGCAGTAGCCCTGAGCACCAGAGAACGACCTGCACTTTTAGGTCGCTCTTAGATCTGCTTGTGGTGCCTTGAATCCATGATGGAATGATGATGGATAAATTTGTTTCAGAGACTAATCAGCCCTCTGGGGATGAAATCTTTTTTTTATTATTATTATTGTTAATTTTGGGATTATACTATTGTTTTTTAAATATAGTAACATAATTTAAGAGGGTCTGCACCCCAGAATTAAAGGTCAGCTTTCATTTTTGAAAGTCGACCTTCCAGTTGAAACAGAATCCTAAGAGTAACCTTTTTAGGGAACAGCTGTAACCTGTTACCTGTAACCTGAGAGGCCCCTCTCCTAGCTCACTAGCAGCAGCTCTAGGCAGTTTTGGAATAGCTTGAATCCACCCACCCTCCCATTTCCAGGTAAAAATTAGGGACTTTGTAAATAGCCATCCTCTGAAAAATGCTAAGTTGTGATAACCTCATGAAGAGATTATTTCGAATCTGCACTCAGAAGGAAATAGACTTTTTGCCCCAGGCTGAAACCCACTGACAGTATTGGCCGTGCTGTGTGCACGTGGCTTGTGTGGTGACCAACAGTGAAATGCTAGGTCCAGGGCCGCCTTCCAGATGCACTCCTTGGGACATCCCTGGGGTCCAGTGGTTAAAACCTCGTGCCCCACTGTAGAGGGCTTGGGTTCGATCCCTGATTGGGAGACTAAGATCCCATTTGCTTCAGGGCATGGCCAAAATGATTTAAAAAAAAAAATCTAGAAAGGAGGATATTTTTTGCCCACATGCCATGCAAGAATGTCCCTATTTCCTCATCAGCACAGAGAGGCGGCTCCTGAGTGGGTCTGGCGCTCGCAGCCTTGGCCCAGCGTGCCTTTCCACCTCTGCTCCTCCATAACTGCCCTCCTCCTTCAATGATGCACCCTCTCCTTCCTGAGCCTCTGCAGGGACTCCATCCCCACCACCACCCGGCTACTTCTGACTCTTTGTCCTGGTCTCTCTTTATGCGTCATCTCCTCCAAGGAGCTCTTGACCTTTCTCCTCCAGATGAGGTTCAGTGACCCTCTTTTGAGCTCTCCCAACACTTGGGTTTACCCACAGTCTGTTGTATATCCACTGAAAATGCCTGTCTTCTGGTCAGGTTCCATTCCTAGAATGCAAACGCCTCTAAAAGACTCACTTATCTCGATTACCACTGAATCCCTGCCATCTAGTGTGGTCGTTAGCACCTGACAGCCCCGGACCACTATTTGTTAAATAGTGTGACTTTACATACTGTCTGTCTCCTCATCTCTACAGAGTGAGCGACAGTGGGTGTTATTTCCTGTGTGTATTTGCTAAGCATCCTGGATGTACCCTACATTTTGCTAGACAGTGTAGAATATAGAAAAGAATAGAAATTGGGCATCTTGTCTTGAGGACAGTTAAAGCGAGACAGTTAACCCAATGGAATAGTTAGAATACACGTACATGATAAGATATATTTGGTTAACCATAAAGACTATGAAAGTTCTGGAAAGTTCAGTGCATTCTGGAAGCTCTATGAAGGATGCTACTCATGGAGCTTGAAAGACTCTGAAAATTCCTGGATCTTAGCAGATGCCCACTCCTTGAAAGATGGTGGTGAAAGGGAGGCAAATCTCCACTCTCCCTTTTGGACTTGGAGGAGGCTGCAAGCTCCTTTCCACTCTTCCTATAGACTATTGTTTGTAAGAGGAACATGACAGAAGGTCGTGTTCTGACATTATCCTTTCTTAACCTGCCTTTGTTCCTCAGTCTAAAACTTACCTCACCACCAATTCATCTGGATTATCAGGTCTTTTCGTTTAAAACACATTAGGAATTCAAAGCACATTTGTGGAATCAGCTGAGAGAGCTAGCACTGAACAGGTCTATGGAGGCTTGTGGTAGAATAGGTGCCCTGGGAATCAAACTTCTAGAAGGTGGAAAATGACTCAAATAGAGAAATCCTAAGACCCCAGAGAGGGGCTTTGCCAGGGGCAGGTCCTGAGGGAGTGTTTTCTCCTTTCCTGGAATGAATGGAGTGGTGAGGTGTGTACTTAGCAGACTTCTGGGTTAGGGAAGTCGTGTAGTGTTCATCCAAAGTCATAAACTCTATCTGAAGGAAAACTCCAGACAAGAAATTATTTTATATTATTATCCCTACATTTTTCTCTCTGCTACTTAGCAGACTTTCCTGGGACTGATTAGAACCCTTCTCTGCACAGAACACTATAAATGTATTTTCTCAATGGAGGAAATAAGAGGTCCAGAGTGGTGGAGGGAATATCTTGTTTTGAAGCATCTCTGCTAAAGAGTCCATAGGAAATAAATTACATTTCCCAGGGTTCTGATTTGATTTTTAAGGACTTAGTGGCTCTACAAAACAAGACACTCAGGAGAAAGTACATGCAAATAGACAGAGATCAACATTTTTTTTTAAAGTCTGTTTCTTCCTTTTGGGATCACAATCCAAACATAAGTATAATTTAAATAAAGCCAAGGAAAAAGCACCTTTCTGTGGTCTGCAGACGTTTTCTGTTAAATGTATCAGAAGCTTTACACACTGAAAGCGCTAACATTCACTCTTGGAGTCTTTCATTGAGACTTCATTGTTGTTGTTTAGTTGCTAAATCGTGTCCAATTTTGTGACCCCATGGACTGTAGCCCACTAGGCTCCTTTGTCCTTGGGATTTCCCAGGTACGAATACTGGAGTGGGTTGTCATTTCCTTCTTCAGGGGATCTTCCTGACCCAGAGATTGAACCCATGTCTCAAGCTGATTCTTTACTGCTGAGCCACCAGGGAAGCCCATGACCAGAGATCAAGCCTGGGCCATGGTAGTGAAGTGTTAGTCACCCAGTCGTATCTGACTCCTTGTGATCTCATGGATTGTAGCCTAACCAGGCTCCTCTGTCCATGAGATTCTTCGGGCAAGAATACTGGAGTGGGTTGCCATTTCCTTCTCTAGGGGATCTTCCCCAACCAGGGATCGAACTTGGGTCTTCCATATTGCAGGCAGACTCTTTACCAGTTGAGCCACCAGGGAAGCTTTGGGCCATAGCAGTGACAGAACCAGATCCTAATCACTAGACCACTAGGAAGCTCCCATTGAGACTTACTGCAGATATATTTATTCACACTATCCATTTACTCCCTAGATGGCCTGTAATGGTTTTGGCTTGAAATTTAAATAGATCTCTTAGCTTGACATCACAAAACTTACTGGGTTGGCCCAAAAGTTGGTTCGAGTTTTTCTCTAAGATGGTATGGAAATATCCAAATGAACTTTATGGCCAATCCAGTAGAACAAAGAAAACAAGCCAAATGCAAAGATTAAAAAGATAAAGTTTTCCTGTACCATAACTATGTACTTTTGTAAGGAATGTTAATCAGGTGACAAATGAGGGAAATTATTACCTGTCGGTGTGTAGCTGGGCAGCATGGCATTCTCAGTTATGTTCTGGTATTTCATAGTTGCAGACATTTTTTTCCCCTGAAGCAGTAGAGGGTGCTGTGCTGACATGATTCAAGAGGTGCTGAGTTTTCTATACAAGGCTGGGACTTTGGGCTGCCCTCTCTTTTCAAGTCAATTTTTCTTCCCAAAAGAACTAGGAAGAGCAAAAAAAAACCCAAGAGTACAAAAGACATACTACAGAGGAAGAGGCAACAAGTTTTAAGGGAACATGGCAAATAATCAAATCCCTCTAAAACTCTTCTAAAATTATACTGTTTCAAAGTCTTTGGAAGGGCCCACAGTATGGCAAGTTTAAGAAATTATAAGCTGTCACTTGCCTGGTAGTCTGGCAGCTAAAATCGCATGCCCTCAATGCAGGGGGGCAGGGTTCAATCCCTGGTCGAGGAACTAGATCTCACATATTGCGACTAAGACCCAGTGCAGCCAAGTACATAAATAAAAAGAAATTATAAGCTGGCTGAGACTTTATCTGGAAACAGAAGGCAATATTTTGGAGCAGGGTTTCTACAATTAGAGGAGACTTTTGAAGTAATGGTGAAGTAATTCCTAAAACCTCATTACTGTTTGTTTGTTCTTGCTCTTTGTATATTGATGACAGGTCAAAATGTGACCAGTAGAGATTTGCAGTATGTTGTAAAGGCTACCCCATGCTTCTTTCGGAATCACACATTTTAGAGCTGGTCAGCTCCATTAAGCACAACACTGTTACTGTGGCAAAGTACAGAGACGTGGCACCAAGTGATTGAGTGACCTGTCCAAATCTAGCAGTGTGCTGTGGCTTCCCAGGTGGTACGGTGGTAAAGAATCCACCTGCCCGTGCTGGAGATGCCAGAGACAAGGGTTCAATCCCTGGGTTGGAAAGATCGCCCTGAGGAGGAATGACAACCCACTCCAGTATTCTCGTCTGGGAAATCCCATGGACAGAGGAGCCTGATAGGCTACGTCCATGGCCGGTAAAGAGTCCGACAGGACTGGACACCAGCAAGTTAGCTGCGTGTCAGTGGCAAGACTGGAGCCTAGTGCCCTTAGCCCTCATTCAAAGCTCTGTTTTGCTGCCTGCTTCACATGTCAGCATTTTCTACGCTGATGGTACATAGTCATAATATCCTACTATCTATAATCAGAGATGACTTTAGTTTTCAAAGCAGTTTACATGCTTTTATCTCACACGTGGGTGCCAAAATATCTTTTGAAAATATATTATTCAATGATTGATTTGCTCAAAGCAAGACCTGCCCAGTTTTATGACGGGCTAATGGAGAAGCTCTATGAACCACATTATCCATTTACACCTACTCAGTCAACTGTCCTTTTTTTCAGCCCACTTCCTCCTACCTGTGAACTCCCTTCTTAGTGTGTAATTTTGCTATTTTGTGTGAATAGTGGAGTAAAGTTCAACTGACTCAGAGTAGGGAGCCTTGGCCAGATAAACAGGACTGTGCAATGCCTTCCTCACTTGAGGCCCAGCTAAGGGTGATGCAAGATGATCAAAAGGGTTGCCGGTACCACTGATGCCTCTCGTGAAAGTAGAAAGTTCAGTGGCCCGGAGAAGTCTGTTAAGTATTCTTCTTAAGCCTGTGACCTGAAGAACAAACACATGCAGGTTATCTGACAATTGGGATCATTGTAGATCATTGTCTCTGTAAAGCATCTTTGCAGCTTTCTTAACATACATCCCCTGACGCAGTAAAATGGGAAGGCAGAAGCCGGGCAATCCCTTAATAAAGCCTGGGCACCTGTTTGTGGGGGTGTTGATGGAAACAGAACCAGCCATGCCTAGGGTTATGCCAGGAAAGTGTAGGCTTTGAATTTCTGCTCTGCCTTTTCTAGATGACTTGAGGTAGGACATTGGTTACCTTGGACTTCCTTGGTCCCAGGGAAGTTAAGACTCCATGCTTCTACTGCAGAGGGCGCGGGAAGATCCTGCGTGCTGTGTAGCACCACCCAACAATACAGATAAAATATTCTGTTTCTCAGGGTTTACCCACAGTGTACTATGTATCCATCGAAAATGCCTATCACCTGAAGATTGCACAATGGGGCTGAATTTGGAAACCATTCTTGAGATGCAGGGAAGAGCTGGAGCAGAAGCTTCAGAGGGAACTTGAGAACTGCCTAAGAAGAGGAGAAAGATGAGAGAAGGAAACAGGCAGAGATTAGCAGGAAAGGTGTCTTCTATGCACAGAATGCTCTACGTGTCCACTCCCCCAGCATCCAGTAACTAAACAAGGTCATCAGTGCTTATTAAATGTTGAGAAAATTGATGGGGGATATGCTCTTGCCACTATTTTATCATTCCAGGAGACACTCATGATATCAAAGTTTTTTTTGTTTGTTTTTTTAATTAAAAGAAGTACCACTTTACTTAATAGGTTGCAAGCATAAGAAATTTTTATTATGTTATATACTACTAATAAACAATATATATTATACTAAAAAAGAACATATGGGAATAAGCATCAGGACATAAATAAGCTTAAGAAGGAGTTTATTTCTGGTAAGCAAAATTAAGATAAAATCACCCACCACTAAAGCCACCCAAATGGATATAACTATATCATTTGAATATTTTTACATGCATTAAGTACTGTTTTTGAAAAATGAATGAACACTATTTATTTTTTAGTCAATGATTATAAAGTACATGTTACTAAATTTGTTCTTTAATTCTGTATCAGTCTTCAGGAACCTAAATTTTAGTATGCTAGATACTTTTAAATAAGGACTTTAAACATCATAGATACTAGTGTTCATAAATTATTTGCTAATAAATAAATTATACTGTACTATCAAATACGAGATTTTTCTATCTCCCAATATTTTATGCATTTATTTAATAAAACAAAATTATTTAGAATTTTGTGGAAAAAGAAGTTTATAAATTATTTACCTTTAATAGATTAATGAAAAAAATTGAATTAAATTTTATATTATTTCTGTATTCTTTACCCTTGGACCTGTAGTGTGTGAGAGTCGTTTAGTTGGGTCTGACTCTTTGTGACCCCATGAACTATACAGTCCATGGAATTCTCCAGGCCAGAATACTGGAGTGAGTAGCCTTTCCCTTGTCCAGGAAATCTTCCCAATCCAGGGATTGAACCCAGGTCTCCTGCATTACAGGCAGATTCTTTACCAGCTGAGCCACAAGGGAGGCCCAAAAATACTGCAGTGGGTAGCTTATACTTTCTCTAGTGGATCTTCCCAACCCAGGAACTGAACCAGCATCTCCTGCATTGCAGGCAGATTCTTCACCAACAGAACTATCAGGCTTTCTATATAATATGCACATTATTAGTGTAAATATGAATGTAATATTAATATAAAGTGATGAATGTGAAAGTGTTAGTCCCTCAGTCATGTCCAACTCTTTGTGACCCCATGGACTGTAGCCCACCAGGCTTCTCTATCCGTGGGATTCTCTAGGCAAGAATTCTTGAGTGGGTTTCCATTACCTTCTCCAGAGGGTATTCCGAACCCAGGGGTCAAATCCAGGTCTCTTGCATTGCAGGCAGATTCTTTACCATTTGAGCCACCAAGGAAGTCCATATAAAGTAATATATTCTCACAAATCACCCATTAATGTACATGTTGGTTACAGAGTATAGTACCTTCCACTGTCTCAGGAGGGAGAATGGTAAGTGTGAAAGAATCTAATGGTAAATGGAGCCAGACAGATCTGACCTAATTCCAGCTCTGCTGCTTAAGACCTGTATGACTTTGAACAAGTTTTTTAAACTTCTAGATCTTGTTTTCCTCATTTTTAAAATAAAAACACTAAGATCCACCTCATGTTATTGTTTAGTTTTCAATTAAAGATATGTATGAATGAAACTAGTCAATGATTGTCCCTTTGGAGATACCCCACCAGTCTTTGCCTTTTCCAGCCTCATGCAAAAAGAATTCTAGCATCATATTATTATAATTATTAGGTATTTTTCACTATCTGAAGAAAAATAGTTTAAGACTCATCCTCTCAGTTTCTTGTATGGAAGTTAGTTATGCCCTGAATATGTTGGTACACAAATAGGCTTCTCTCATAGACTTCAAAAAACACATCATCATTACACATCTCTGGCATACATGTATAGCCTTGTTTTTAAATGTCTTGGGTAATCTGGTTGGTTGATTCAGGTACTGGCTATCAGTGACATTGACTTAAAGGCAGGCTGGATAAGTGATGTTTTGCTACAGTGTTTGAGAAAAGCAATTTCCTTCCTAAAACTTTTTTTAGGAAACAAGCCTAATTTGGGGAGGGGGGCGGGTGGGGAGGAGGGTAGAGGTTGTTGTGGAAGAATCATTCATGTAATATTGCTTCTTGGGCAGATGATTCTTCTCAAGAATGTGCCATGTAACCATATGAGCTAAGCTCTTTGGCACTCAGGGATTCCCACGGAAAATACAACTCCCACATCTATTGTCAGTGAAATGATTCCTTGACTGGTTGAGATCAAACCACTAGTCAGTTTCAAAATTACCTCATAAACCACCAAGACAATAGGAAGAGAAGGCTCACTGTGCCTTACCTTTTCCCCATATTTGGCAATATGATTTTGTAGCTCATTGGTAATGATATTTTGAGGAAATCAAAAGTAGTTCCATACGATGAAATGGGAGATGTGTCAACTCTTCTTTTTTTAATTGAAGTATACTTGCTGTACAATTTTATATGTTAACAGGTGTACAATATAGTGATTCACAATTTTTAAGTTTTACCCCACTTAACAGTTATTATAAAATATTGGCTGTGTTCCCTGTGTTGTTCGATATATCCTTGTAGTTTATTTTATACCTAGCAGTGTGTCACAGTACGATGCATCTTAATCCCCTACTTCTATATTCCCTTCTCCCTTCCCTCTTCCCACTGGTAGCCACTAGCTTGTTTATATCTGTGAGTCTTCTTCATTTTGTTATATTCACTAGTTAGTTGTACTTGTTGGATTCCACATATAAGAAATACAGTATTTGTCTTTGTGTGTCTTCTTTCACTTAGCATAATACCATCCATGTTTCTGTATATGGCAAAATGGGACTGTCGACTCTTTATGTGTCCCTCTAGCAAATGAGCTGATTCTCCTAGTTCTTACCACCATCTTTCTAACCTTGTAAGGTTACAAACATTAGAATCAGGTTTACCACCTGTGAAAAAAAATCTGATGGCAGTGGTATTTTGTTATTTGGGTTTTTTTCCTCCCTTTCTGCCACATCCTCTGATAATGATTTTCATGGGCTGGAAGCACTGTAAAGAAAGACATATTTAGTTGAATTTATTTTAAATGAAACCGATAGCTTCACTAGTGATCTCATAACCTCAAAGCACTTTACAAACTGTGTAATCATTGAGGATGCTAAAGATAGTAAATGCAATGTTTAAAACCTTCGCAAATAAATCCATATTTAAATCTTATTCTACCACTAAGTAGCTTTACTTTTGATGTACCTTTTAAAATCATGGATTTCTTGATGGAGGTATTGAGTTTGGTTCTGTCTTTGTTTTGTATGCTTGATTTTTTTTCCAATTTGTAACTGAGGCCTCACTTTCTAAGACGTTTTATTTTATGTAGAAGTAATATGCTACCATGAGTATAGCCATGGTACAAGTAACCAAAGATTTTTCTTTAATTAAATTACTGAGTGAATATCTCTTCTATTCTAAAATAAGGATTAACATATTTCCTTTTTTGTAGAGGTTTTCTGAATATAACATGTACATTATTATTATAAATAATAGACTTTTGAAAATAGAACATGGTTAGTTTTGTTGGTACTAAACAAGAGTAATCCTCATTTAAGTATATGTTTTCTTAAAGACTTTTTTGATGTGAACCATTTTTAAAGGCTTTATTGAATTTGTTACAATACTGTTTTTGTTTTTTGGCCCTGAGGGCATGTCGAACCTGTACGCTCTGCTTTGGAAGGTGAAGTCTTAACCACTAGACCCTCAGGGAAGTCCTCACTTTGATTTTTTAAATGCAGCCATAGACATGAGTAGTTCATAAATTAAAATCTGTGACTGTATTAAGTAGAACAATTGTATTAATAGGGAAAAATGTTTTTAGGTATTCTCCATTTCTTTCATCCATTCATTCCATATATTGGTCTTAGAGTCTACTCCTAAAGTTCCTTTCTGCAAACAGCTGGCTTCAGGCATAAGAGATGTGGTCCCTGGCTCTTCTCCATTGGAATCCTGGGCACCACCTTTCCTGCTTGTTCTCCCTAAGTTCTTGTTACTTACTGAACATGACCCTGGGGCAGCTCATGAAAGGAAGAATATCCTGAATGCTCTCTTTCCTTTAGTAAACCCTTTCTGGTTCTGGTTGTAGAAGATTGAAAATAGTCAATAAGAGCCCCATTTGATATTTTCAAAGAGTGACTTTCTCTGACACAACTGAGACTTTTGCTCTATAATAGCAGTCCTCACTTTGTTCATCTTTATACATATCCACAGTGGATAAAGTACTTTGCAGGAATATATACTATCCTCAGACATCAAAAACGCTGTTGGCTTTAAGGCTACCTCCTTGGTGTCCAAGCAGAACCGAAATCTGGAGACAAGAATGTTGAGAATGAGTGTCATATCAAGCCCCAACTAAGCATGGCCCTTTGGCACAACCATTTCACCTAAGAACCTTTTGTGAGAATAAGGTAATTAGGAAATATGTTGGGTTTTGCCAAATGCTTTTGAAAAAGCCACATAAAATAATATATGAGATCATCTCTGATTCTTATGTAAAGAAGATCCTTCCTCCCTTCCCTAACTCATTCTACTCCACACCCTGCCCTGCACCTTACCTCAGCTTCAATACAACTAACAGATCAAAACTTTCAGTTTTCCTTTCCATAAGCCATGTTCTTGACATTCCTATTCTTAGTCATGTGTATTTTGGTTCCAGCTTTGATTTTCTTTTTTTCCTCAGGTTTTCTGTTGATACCAACATGAGTGTCAAGGGCTTCCCTTTGCTTCTTTTGGGGAAAAAAAAATATTGAAAAATGACTGTTTAGTGGAAAGTTTTACTTTTGTTTCAGGTTCGGAGGATTTATTAACCAAAAAAACCACCCGTTACAGACAATAAACAATTTCAGTATTTAAAAGAGGATTATTGACTGAATTTCAATATATATAGTCATTAAAAGAAGAGAAATAGAAAACAGTAACAGCACGTTCATGTGTGTGTGTGTGTGTGTGTGTGTGAATGATAAGTCACTTCAGCTGTGTCTGACTCTTTGGAACCCAATGGACCATAGCCCACCAGGCTCCTCTGTCCTTGGGATTCTCCAGGTAAGAATACTGGAGTGGGTTGCCATTTCCTCCAGTGGACCATCCTGACTCAGGGATTGAACCCTCATCCATACATCTTCTACAATGAGAGGCAGGTTCTTTACCACAAGCACCACGTAACAGCACATACATCACCCAACTGGGCTGACCAGCACCCAGACTTAAACAGTGCTGGGAAGTCCCTGGTTAACAGTAATCTGTTGAGAAAAGGATGAGAAAAGGTCCCAGATAGTCCATCCACTCCATGGATGAGACTTCAAATTGCAGTTTTGGGGGCTTCCGCTTATAGTCCTAGGCCACAACCAATATTATATTATCATCAGTTTGTGTTCAAAAATACATCTCTGAGTTTACTTGAACTTCTTTACAGTGCAGTTTGTTTTTATCTTGTGAGTCATAGGATTTTGTTAGACCCCAGGGGGTTGGCCAGACCTCCATGGGCTGAAGAATTCCAAGACCTACTCTCTTTCTTACCTAAACTGCCACCTGATTAGCCATGCTTGCGGGCAGGCTCGGAACCCAGGTGGTGTCCAGGCAGGTCAGAAGCAAAGTCAGAGGCCTGCTCTTCTGCTTCTGAAACCTGACTGAGACGTCCTTCATTTTAACTTCCCTAACAGAGGTGAATCTAGAGTCTAGAGGGTGAGCAGTCTTGGTCATGAAAAGGCAGCCATAGCATGTAGCATGCAGAGACAGGGATTACCCCTTCTTCACTTCTAGAAGCCACCTCTCTGGGAGGACAGCCCTTTGGAACAGAAGCAGCATCCATCCCATGGAATCTGAAGACTCTGAGCTCTGAGTGATAAAAGACTGACTCATAGGTTATCAATGTGCAGAGGCCTCCTATTCCTCTGCCTCAAGGGCGTACAAGCCATTTTTCTTTACTTACTTGTTGGAATTTGATTCATTTCCTCTTTTTTTACCCCCTCTTTGGCTCTCAGATCTGGAATTCTGAGTTTATCTATAGGAGGGGTTGAGATCCGGCAGGTCCCGAGGAGCCTTAGATTGCTGTCTTACAGGAACGAGCAGATAGTTGGTGGGCAATAGTCCATAGCGAGATGCCTCCCATTGAGCTTGTGTGGCGAGGCTTGGAGAAGCCCAGGGTGGGATCCAGAGATGCAGTCCATCTCTGAATACTGTTGCCATGACTTCACTGACGGCTGATTCTGAAGTCCTTTCCATGGCCGGTCTTTACCACCCATCTCTTCCCTATCCCTCTTGCAGAAACGGTGTAGAGAAACGCTTATAAAAATGTAACTTGGCTAAGTGATGGGAAGTGACAGGATGAGTTCACTGAAACAACAGTCTTTATGTGCTTTTGTCAAAGCCCTCTAAAGAATTTTCCAACCTAAACTCTTCCTGGTGTTATTCAGCCAAGCCTTTGGTATCTGTAGGCACACCATATGCAAAGCTTGTACAGATTTTATGTTGAGTTGTCTTTACACCTCTGTGATTTATGGCTGTAGAAGCACCAGCTGCCTCACCTCTGTTGATCCTTACTGCAGAAAGCAGGCTATGCCCTGTGAGCTGGGTGAACACCAAATGGTGCAGGAAGCAAGTCACTGATTGGGGACTTGCTTTGCCTCTTCCTTGAAACCATCCTGCTTGTTAGAGAATTTTAGGTGTTGAGTAGAGAGGTGTCTTGCTTGGGCTTGCTTTTCAGTACCGGGAATTCAGCTTTGGAAGCCTGAGTTGGGATGTAGGTGTGTATAGCAAAGGAATGGGTGGAGGCTCCTAACTAATAGGGAAGGCATCTTTGAAACAAGCTGAGATGTGGGTCTGGGATTCTGGGAAGCTAATACTTTTTCCCAGCACTGAACTTTGATGGGAGGATGCTTTGATATCTGTGGTTGCAGAATAAATATGATTCACCCTGGGGATTCTGCACTGCAGTTAAAGAGACCAGAAAAGGCAAATAAAAAAAATCTGAAAAATTATCTTGAAATACTTCTCAGTAGTTTCAGAATTCCCAAGAACATTCATTTCTTCCTGTTTGTGCATGCTCAGTCACTTCAATCGTCTGACTCTTGGCAACCTCATGGACTATAGTCTGCCAGGTTCCTCTGTCCATGGGATTCTCCGGGCAAGAATGCTAGAGTGGGTTGCCATGCCCTCCTCCAGGGGATCTTCCCTACCTGGGGATTGAACTCGTGTCTCCTGCATTGCAGTTGGATTCTTAACCCACTGAGCCACTTGGGGAGCCTTCATTTCTTCCTAATCATTAGTTATTAAAATCTTCAGGGTATTATCTTTTTTTTGATAGTGTTTATGTAACAGCTAGGAATACAGGGTGAAATCTGCCACTTTTGAGCTGTGGGCCCTTGAGAAAAATATACAAATCTGTCTGTGCCTCAGTATTATCAAGTCTGAAGTCTGGAATATTATATATTTCATGAGGTTGTTTTAATGTTTCAGTTAGATTATCATACTTAATTGTCCTAAATATTTTATGAGTATTATTTTTATTGTCTTCATCATTAGATCACTTCCTATTATTATTTATGTTGTGATATAAGGAGCAATAAACAAGTTTGATTCTACAAAGAAAGAAACTTAAGACTTAAGAAGGAGACTTGAAAAAAATATCAAAATAAAGTTTTTAATCATCTTCTAGGAGGCCCAACAGGACTGAATCATTACTGCAAAATCTTATTAGGCTATTTTAACACTTGTCAAGAGTCATGTAAATAAAGTCATCACTAGCAGCTGCTGTTCTAGGAGAGGGCATGATAACAGAGATATTAGGAAATATTGATCAGTCTTGAATCATCTATCACATATCTGTATAACTTTGAATAAATCATTTAACATCACTGGGCCTCAATTTAAAGAAAAATTTAAAAATTGAAAGTTGTAATAATGATTGAAAGTGAAAGTTAGTTGCAACTCTTGGTTTCAACTCTTGGCAATCCCATGGACCGTAGCCCACCAGGCTCCTCTGTTAATTAAAGAGGTTGAATTAGATGATATCAAAGGTTTCTTTGACCTCTGTGATCCTAAACATTAATCAGTGCCGACTGTGTCCAGAACATCTTTCTTCCACAAGTTATTGCTGGCAGTTCAAGGCTGTAGTCATACTCCTATTTTATAATGGGACAGCTGAGAACTTGGTTGCTGGTCAACTTGCACATAATTTAGCCTTTACTATGTCCAGAAATTATTTTGTCCAACTGATAATGTTTCCTGTCTTTGAGTCAGTAGATTTTTAGAGAAAACAACAAGGAACTATTTATACTGACTTATGCATTTACTCTAGCAAATATACTCAAAGTGGAGCCAGTGAGTCCTAAAATTAGATTTTAAAGAGTGTATTAGGAACATGGAGTGAGAACAAAGGTTACACTCTTGAACTTAGGGACGTAAAAAACGAACTTATGATTGCCCCTGCAGAGGGTGGGGAGAGGAATAGTTAAGGAGTTTGGGATGAACTTGTGCACACTTCTGTATTTAAATTGGTAAGCAACAAGAACCATTGCATAGCACATGGAACTGTGCTCAATGTTGTGGACCAGGCTGGATGGGAGGTGGGTTTGAGGGAGAATGGATACATGTATATATATGGCTGAGTCCCTTTAGTGTTCCCCTATCACAATTTTTTAACATAGTTAATCGGCTACACTCCGTTACAGAATAAAAAGTTAAAAAAAGAAAAAAAAAAGATTACGCTCTTAAAGTTCTGCAGAGATAAGTGCTAAAATTAAACTCTTTTATTTTACACACTCGAAGGAATTTTATAAATAAGAGGTTGCTTAATATAAAGACGCTCATGCTCAAGCAATATCTTTAAAATTTTTCTTTATTTATTTATTTTGGCTGTGTTGGGTCTTCGTTGCTACGCGGGCTTTTTCTCTGTGTGGAGAGAGCAGGCTACTCTGTATTTGCGGGGCACGGGCTTCTCATTGCAGCGGCTTCGCTTGTTGCAGGCTCTAGAGGAAGTGAGCTTCAGTAGCTGCAGCCCCCCAGCTCTAGAACACGTGCTCAATAGTTGTGTTGCATGTGCTTAGTTTCTTCATAGCAGGTGAGATCTTCCCAGATCAGGGATTGAACCTGTGGCTTCCTGCACTGGCAAGCAGATTCTTTACCACTAAGCCATCAGAGAGACTGCCTCAGCAATATCTTTGATGGCAAGACAACTCTGGCCCTGAGATGAATACTTGAAATCTCAACAACCCTAAACTCTGCTGAGATTTTTCTGAGATCCAAAGATAGAACCTCATCACCGAGGCTGAGAATATTCTGCCAGTCAACGGGATCAAATCAGATAGAAATCCTCCAGCCATGCACTGGGCCAAAACATGTCTGTCTGTCCTGTTTTCATAGGACTGAGCTTTTGAGAGCAGTGTGATGCTGGCACAGAGATGAAAGACAAAGGGTTGCTCCCTGGTTTCTGCTCCTTTGAACTTGAGTCAGAAGAGAGAAACAGCAAAGAAAGTGATGCAGCCTAAGAGAACCAGTGCTGTGATCCAAGTTTTCTTCCATGTGCTAGCAATATTGATGTGTCTGGCATGATTATGCTCAGATGTTCTAGTGATGGGGTGGCAGAGATATCTGACTTGTGTAAAATAGCATGTTTAGTAAAAAAGATAACAGAAGGGGGAAAAAAAGTCATATTGCTTTAGTATCTTGGGTCTTAAGAGTGTCTCTGCCAGGAAAAGTTATAGACTCTCTGTGCTCTTTTCTGCTTAGACTGTATCTTAAAGACTGGTTTCAATATTAGATAACATGTTTTAAGGGAGGCTCTGACATTTGGTATCCTGATCAGAAAGGATAACTGGGTTATTGAGAGTCTGGAAACCATCCCTGTGAGTTATGGTTGAATCTTCTGAGAAAGTTTAACTTGGATAAAGTAGAGGAATGGCAAATGTCTTCAAATAGGTGAAAAGAGTCTTGTTCTTTGCTTTCCTGGAAGGTAAAATGAAAGCTGAAAGGCACATTTCAGGTCATCATCTTGAAGCCCTTTGTAACAGTTAAAAACACAGTAGAAATGGGGCAAATAAGAGGTTGGGTTTCCTGTCACTGAAGTCAATATACCAGAATATGTAAGCATAATGCTTGGTTTCCTTGGCAACTCAGCAGTCAAGAATCCACCTGCAATGCAGGAGATGCAGTTTTGATCCCTGGGTCAGCAAGATCCCCTGGAGGAGGAAATGGCAACCCACTCCAGTATTCTTGACTGGGGAATCCCATAGACAGAGGAGCCTGACGGGCTACAGTCCATGGGGTCACAAAAGAGTTGGACATGACTTAGCGCCAAAACAACAGCAAATGCATAATATTATATACACTACCTTTTTTAAAAGAAAAACAAAAGTCACCAAATTGGTCTTGATTAGGAAACTAACCTGAGGGTGAATTACCTGGGATTTCTGGAAACCAGTTACCTCTCTTCAAATCTCTGATGTGAAAAGGATGAAATGTGAGGGCAGAATGACTTTAAGAAGTCAGCACAAAGAAGTATTCTGTAGGGATAACATATCCCAAATAGAGACAGTGTCTTTGGAGAACGTGGCTGTCCCCTTAGGTAGAGTAGGAATAATAATATTGGCTACCCATTTACCTCAAGACATATTGTGAAAATGCATGACTCAGTGTTCTCAAAGAGCTTTGAAAGGCTGCCGTGGTGAGTGAGTCACAGCAAATGCCTTTCAAAGGCAATTATTTTGATCAGAATGTCACTCAGAATCAGCAGGTTGTCCTGTGAATCACTTGAGGAGGGTGACATAGTTCAAATTTGTTATATCTTCTCAAACACTATTAAAAAAAGATATGTAATTAATAATATATTTAGTTTTATATCCTAATTTTGAATCATTTTGTTTTCTGGAAAAAGAAAACACTGCCTACACTGAGGTCCAATGTCTTGACTTTTTAATCTGTGGCATCCAGCCAGGCCAGTTAAAATTATATCAGGTTATTTCATTTTAAATTCATTTGGAAAAAAGCCCCCATATCTGGGAAGTATGAATAGCAAAAGCAGGACCATCAGTGAAGCTAGATGTAGCAAAACGACTTGTGCTTTCTAGCCTAATGCAGTTTCCTGGAGAACTGTCAGCAGAGTCCTGAGAATAAATTCTGGGTTGGATTCTGCAACAAAATCAAGACTCTGTCTATTCAATGCACTAAGTGCAATCAAGGGTCAAGTGATGGGAGAAGCCAGTCATCTCCAACTACGAATTCCTCTTTGCTCCTTGGGGCTTCCCAGGAAGCACTAGTGGTAAAGAACCTGCCTGCCAACGTAGGAGATATAAGAGACTGGTCCATGGAGTTGCAAAAGAATCAGACATGACTTAAAGACTAAACAACATCAACAAAAGCACACTAAACAGCATCAGCTGGCGGGCTACTCTCTGTAGGGTCGCCAGGAGTCAAACACTACTGAAGCGACTTAGCACGCTTGAACACTTTGCTCCCTGACTTTGGCTTCTCCATCTCTACCTGAGCACTGAGAAAGGTTGAATATGAACAGAACACCCATGCTTTCCTGGGAGGTAGAAGAAAGCAAATTCTGACCTGGTCACACCCTGGACACCTAGAAATCATTGCCAATTATTTCTCAACCTCAATATCAACATGATTTTGCAAAACAACTCAAACCTCCAAGGACATCTAGCTTTCCAATGTGTGAGTCATATCTAGATAATACTTCTTTCCACAGGTCTAGGTATATGTTTTCCAGGCAGGAAAGTTAAAAAAAAAAAAAAAGTTGAAGAACGCTTCAAAAAGTGTGTTGACCCTAATGATCTGAGCACACTCAATAATATTTTAAAAATAGGAAACAAATTGATGAATAAGTCATGGAGAGGTCCACGTATTAAAACAAAAACAAGTCTAGGTCGATGGCTGTCAGTTTCAGTTCGTCACTCCTGTTGTAGAACTTCACAAGCTGTCCCTCCTGGAAATTGTAGTCTTGGGAACACACTGAGTGGGAAGCCTGTTTAGATGAACTTCTCCTTGGTTGGGCTGCTCCATGCAGGTCTGCACACCCTGTACTTGCCCAGCCTCAAGACTGAAGAAAGAGCCCAGAGACAGCAAGAGTGGCATCATTGGTTTAATGGATAGGAGCTCTTACATGTCTGAAGCCAAGTCCTGGATCAACATCCCACTGTATGCACACAGAGCAGGCAGGACATGGGGCAAGGCTTTGCTCCCACGACTGGTGGTGGGGGCGGGGCGGGGCGGGGAGGCAGGAGGAGGGGTTACCAGTTATGGGCGAATTGATGGCAGGCTGGCTCATTAGTTACCAGGGAAACCAGAAGAGGGGCATCCTCCTCATCCACCTTTGATAAGCTATCATAGTTGTTATCCTTTAGTCGCTAAGTCATGTCTGACTCTTTTGAGACCCCATGGACTGTAGCCCTCTAGGCTCCTCTGTCCATGGGATTTCCCAGCCAAGAATACTGGAGTGGGTTGCCATTTCCTTCTCCAGGGGATTGAACTCAGATCTCCTGCATTGCCAGGTAGATTCTTTACTGTCTCAGCCACTAGGGAAGCCCCAAGCTATCATTGTGGAGACTTCTAAAGATTTGAATACTCACTAGCTGGGGCCAGGGGCAAGCATGCCTCTGCGCTTTAGAGAGAGGGTCAGTCAGGTGAGTAGGGTGTAGAGGAAGCAGGAACTGGTTCGGCAGGGGTTGCACAGAGAACGGCCGTCTTGGGTGGCTTGATCGTATACCTTTCTGTCATCCTTCTATTAAAACCAATAACAACAAAAATCAGTTTCAGGTAAATAATATTAAGGACACAAAAATATTTCAGGCTTGATTTGTAGCTATGTTTTGTGTGCTCTGAAACAAAGCTACAACCTTTAGGAATTGCTTTTTGGGTCTTTGCTGTCAGGGCCAGTATTTGAGGTCCATAGGGCACTTAATGGGCTTCCCTGTCGGCTCAGATGGTAAAGAATCCACCTGAAATATGGGAGACCTGAGTTCGATCCCTGGGTTGGGAAGACCCTCTGGAGAAAGGCATGGCAACCCACTCCAGTATTCTTGCCTGGAGAATCCCATGGACAGAGGAGCCTGGAAGGCTGCAGTCCATGGGGTTGAGAAGATTCGGACACAGCTGAGCAACTAAGTGCAACACAGCACAGAGCACTTAATAGGATCAGGAATCAAAATATTCTTCCCAAATCCATTCCTTGTGAGCTGTGCTCTCTTGAACAAATCACTTCACCTTTCAGAGACTTGCGTTTTCTCAGGTATAAAATGATAGGATGGGTCTAGAGAGTTGCCTCAGATCAAGTTCCTTAGGAAACAGTTTTGGGGAGGGCTCTTAGGAGCGCCCTTGAGGGAGGGAAGGCTACAGAGGAAGACGGACTGCTCTTTATTTACAATGCTCTCCTTAGCTAAATCCTCTTGCCCTAGAGCTGAATTACATGGGAGTCAGCCTCCAGGCTTTCATGTGTCACTTTGTCTAGTTATTAAAACTTCGCCCAGGGAAAGGTGTGGCTTCAGACAGGAAGGCTCCTTTAGGCTGAGGGGAGTTCTTTGAGGAGAAGTAAGTTTTCTAGTTGTCATCTGGCAGCGTTTCCTGTAGTTTAGTGAGTAAATGTCTCTGAAGGCTGCATCTAGACCGACTACCACAGCATCACTATGATGGTCACAGCATTATTTCCAGTATTAAATTCTGTGATGTTAAAGTATTGTGCAGCCTCTGACATCAGAGGTTTTTTTTTTTATATCTGGCTGCTGATGAAATTTATTCTCCTCTGTATATTTTCTCCCCATCTAGAGTTCTAGAACTTTCAAGTTCTAGCACTTTCATGTCCACTGAGGAAAAAGATTTTTATTGTTCCAGTTTTCTAGCTTTTATTAGTCCTCCTTTTCAGACAGATAAGCACTATGTCACAGTTTCTTTTGCATTTTTGTGGCATATTAAAAAAAAAAATCCAGGTAATTCCCTGGTGGTCCAGCAGTTAGAACTTGGTGCTTTCACTGCCAGAACCCAGGTTCAGTCCTTGGGCTGGGGAACTAAGATTCTGCAAGTCTTGCAGCACAGCCAAAAAAAATTTCATATAATGCTCATTAAAGAAGGTTCCGTGAGTTAGTTTCTGTTTTAAGCTATTTCCCAATTTATTATTATTATTTAACTACTCTCAATTTTCATTTCTTCATTAGAAAATATTTCTTCTTCCTACCTCCTGGCCATTATTTTCCATTCTTCCAGTCAACTTACAGCCAATAATTTACCCATCTATAATTAGTATTTAGAAAATACATCTTTTTACATACAGAAGGTTATCTTTTATCTGTATTCTAAATCACATGCCCCAGGGACCTTTTGATCAAAAGAGAATGAGTGTGGAGGTAATGGAAGGAAGTGTGAGTATCCAGTTGATGAATCGATGAGGAGCTTGTAAGGAGAGCAGTATATGATTAAGAGATGATCATTGCACACTAGTGCATGATGTATGCTTACGGAAACTTGATGACCCAACCTTGGAATATCTGACTTAGGAAATTACATAGGTGTCTGGGCTTTTCAAAAAGTGTGCATGCCATTGACAGTGTCTTAGATCAACTTATTCAATGAATGATGACAATATCAAATGGGACTGAAACACATTAGGCAAAAGGGTGATGACAGAAGTTAAAAAAGATACAGGAAAGGAAAAATAAGGGTGGCAGTTCTTCAACCCATGATGAGGCAGCCAACGCATTTCACATTCCTTAGATGCAAACAACTTTCTTTTACTCTATTGATAAAACTAACAGACAAAAAACAAACAAGAGGGACTTCCCTGGTGGTCCAAGGGTTAAGACTTTTTTGCTCCATTGCAGGGGGCACCAGTTCGATCCCTGGTCAGGGAACTAAGATCCTGCATGTGGCAAAACAAAACAAAAACAACCTCATATATTTACTGTATCCTTTGCCTTATCTCTGGTTCAATCACGTATCCCTTAACCCACCACCGACCTACCGTTCACACTTCAAGCAACAGTGACTACAGCTTCCATTTCTGTTGACCATTCAGCTTCATTCAGGCAGCTACTCAGCTGGCAATTAAATATTTTAAAAGATAAAGAACAAGAGCATCTCTTTCACCTGAGGCATTGCTTTGTCCTCTTTTCTTTCTGAGTCCAAGTAGAATATTGAATGACTTCTCCATTGATCCCCATTTATTCTCTTTTGAGAAGGTTCCCTGACCCCAGGTTCAACAGTCAGTTTTCTGTGTGCTCCCATAGTCTTCCTTGGAATCATGACACTTAGGACATTCTACTACAATTATTTGTCTCATGTAAAAGATACCTGTTTCATGTAAAAGTTTCTCTTATATGCCAAGCATTAATTGAAGTGATTTTGCAAATGATAATCTGTCTGACCTTCATCAGACTCCATGAAGATAGGTACTGTTATTTTGACCAATTTATGAGTCAGAAAACAGAGGCATGGGGAATTGATTACATTTCCTATGGTCTCATAGCTAATAAGAAGAAGGGCTAGGATTCAAGCCCCAGGGGTCTGGTCCCACAGTGCTCACAATTCTCCACTATGCCACATAGTTCTCTGTCCTTCGTTAGCTCATCAGTGGACTCCCTTCTTCTCGTGATAAAAATAGCTTTTTTTTTTATTATGTAACAGCACTTGTCCATTGTCAAACCTAGTCAAGGCGTAAAATATGATGAAGAAAGAAAGCATCACCTGGAGTCCTTTTACCCTGACCCTGAAAAACATCATCATTAAAATGTTGGTTTTTATCATTTTGTGCATTTGTTTAATGTACCACCTACTCACACCCACACGGATAATTAAATGGGACCATATCATTATCACTTTTTAAAAATCTGGGGTCTTATCAGCCCTCCTTCTCCCAGAGTTGCCTGTCCTGGTAAGATTCTTTTAAAATGAATATGTGAAAAAAGTCCATTTATTTTCTTCTCTCATGGCCTCATGTCTCATTTACATTCATGAAAATTGTTGGTTTTTCAAAAATGGGATCATTTCAAGGCTATTTTTGTGTGTGTTGCTTTTTTCTCCCTCCACAATCCCTCCAAGTCATTCGACAAAGTCCTAATTCATTCTTTTCATCAGGGACATGACATTGACCCCACACTGCATTCAACTTCTATCCTCTGGCTTGGTTTTAGGGTCTGGACTCTTGAAAATAATACAAGGGCTATGTATTTCAGACACTGTACTGAGCTCAGTGAGATCCTCCTGAATAAATATTTATTGCATTTTAAAAAATGAATTCCTAACCATCGAAGTCAGATTTTTAGAAAGAATAAACTTAGTTTTCCTTGACTTATGAAATGAGTGTGATCCTTAATACTGAATACATACAATTTCAGTAAAGAAATGGTAATTTAAATGTAAGAGAAGAACTTGCAGTTAAAAAGTTTCATGAAATACATGTTTTCCAAGTTAAACAAGTGTCATTTTATTTGACTGATTTGAAAATGAGATTTTAGTATAGAATGTTTGCTTAAAGTCACCTACTTTGAACCAGTATTAAAACACCTCTATCGCTAGATAGTTCATTCCTCAGATACCTTGTGCCTTGGGATCTGGTTCCTATTTTTCCAGTTTGCTTTCCAAATATAGGTAGGTAGGTTTAGTCGCTCAGTCATATCAGACTCTTGTGACTCCATGGGCTGTAGCTGGCTAGGCTCCTCTGTCCAGTGGGATTCCCCAGGCAAGAATACTGGAGTGGGTTGCCAATTCCTTCTCTAGGGAATCTTCCCAACCCAGGGATCAAACCATGGTCTCCCACATTGCCAGGAGATTCTTTACCATCTGAGCCACCAGGGAAGCCTACTATGACTGTGTACAAATATATACCTACTATGACTGCTGAAAGCTCAGCCTCTCTGTATCAGATGAGCAGAGTTGAATCTCATAGATAGAGTTTTGGGTGAAGTAGGAAAGAATAGCTTTCCAGGCAGAGGGGCACACAGCAGGCTTCTGCCTTGGAAAACTGTATGTCCAAACCCAAGAGGGTTTTATAGCAACAATTCAAGGGTGGGGCTGCTGACAAGCCCCTGTGCAGGGTCTCAGCTGGTGTGCCTCCTAATCTTAACGACCTCTGGTCCCTGAATCCTGCCTCAGGTAGTTTCTTGGCTGCTCTTCCCTTGATTAGCAGCTGTTCAAATCCACCCTTTGGAACTCAGGGAAGGCCATGGAAGCTAGAGTCTTGCTTACAAGAAATGCGGGGGACGGGGGGAGGCAGGAAAGGGGGTTGGGGCACAAAAAGACTTTTGTGCCCAAGAGCCCCACAAAGTCCTTCTGGGTTTCAGCTCTGCCCACACCAAGCCATTGCCAGCCCCGTAAACACATAGGTTCTTTCATACAACTAGGTCTTTGTTATCCCTCAGCTTGGAGTAACATTTTTTATTCTCACAATTCCCACTGGTAATTTCTGCTCATCTTTTCCTATGCCGAAGTGCTCTGCACAGTTCATGACTTTCATTCATTTGATCTCCTTGAATCTATCCTATACTAAAGCACAGCACTAACATCTTCTATTTTAACTCATCTGTATCTCCTATAGTACTGTGACTTTTTTTTTTTAGGATTAGGAGACTCTAGAGACGCAGGTTCAATCCCTTCGTCAGGAGGATCCCCCAGGGTAGGAAATGGCAACCCACTCCAATGTTCTTGCCTGGAAAATGCCATGGTGGGTGACAGCCCCTGGGGTCACCAAGAGCTGGAGACCACTGAGCAAGCACACATCATCTATTAAATGTAGGATGTGGTTTTCATCCTTCTCTCTAGTAGTCTTCTCAGTTGTCTAGAAGGTGTTCAAATATATTTGTTGAATGAGTGAGTACAGACGAAATAAAAATGTTCTGGATTGGAATCGTGAGAACTTCCTGGTAATCTCTAATATTAAAAAGCTCAGTGTCATATTAGAGAAAAATAATCTGTGAGCGCTGAGGCTTTCCAGAGGGCACTTCCTTGGAAAAGGAGGCGTGAGGGCTCTGATCAGCTCTTGAGTAAATATCCTTTGAGGCCCCTGATTATTCAGACATTGACAAAAGAAAGGCTCTCCAAGTCCTGCACTATTACTATAAGGAAGTCCCAGCTCAGATGATTCATAGTTAAATATTTGCATGTCCTCTGGCTAAGAAAAATAAAAGCCATGGCATTCCAGAACCTTTAAGCATGTACCATCTAGGGACTTTCCCAGTTATTTCTCCTTAAATCTGGTAACCAAGGAGGTCCTGTATTATAAAAGCAAGACATCGGAAATGGAGAGGAAGTAGAACAGATATCTCCTTGGAATTCAGCATGTACCCAAGCCAACAGATGAATGCTTAAAATTGATAATTACTGTTTTGATACTCTGATATTTCTGTTTTCTGTTCTCTGCCATCAGCTAGAAAGATGATGGAGCATGGTAAATGTTATGAATAAAGAAGCGCAAAATACAAAGAAATTGTTTTCCCAAACCTCACAGTGGGCTGAGCTCATGGCCCTTAGACACCACCAATCTGCGTCCTTTCTGGAGCTCAGTGTCAGTTCCAGTCCCCTTGGTGGGCAATTTAAATGAATTTCCCTCACAACAGCCCCAAGAGTTCAGTGTTGGTATGTCCATTTCCCAGATAAGAAAGATAGAAAACAGATGTTAGGAAAAGTCTTGGGTTGGCCAAAAAATTTGTTCAGGTTTTCCATATAGGAAAAACACCTGAACGAACATTTTGGCCAACTGAATTTCGTTGCTCCAGTTAGCGTTTGAACTCAGGTGGTAAAGAAGGTGGCAGTGTGCAGAGAATTTCAGAAATGCTGTGTAGAAACTTCTGCCTCTGGACCCATAAGCCTATTTCATTATTTCCTGAAAACTTGCCTTTATAGCTTTATTTTTCTGGTTTAAGGCAATGGAGTCTTTCTATGTCACTAACATAAGTCTCCCCAAAATTTACAATCCATTTACTATTCAGTGTGGGTGAGCTTATCAAATTTTTTTTAGATAAGAATTCTTAAGAAGAAGCAGAAATAATTCTCCGGTTATCCTGCCTGTCTTCATACACACAGAGCCCAGAAAGCTCTCTATGGCAAACCTTTACCAAACCGTTGTCACTCTGTAGGCCAGAAGGATATAGCTGTTCGTATTTAATAATACAGGTAATGTTTGAGAGCCTAAAAACTACTGAGGAGACTCTTCTGAAAGCCCCTACACTGAAAGGTTTTCCAAAAGTAAGGTGATAGGGGCTTAGGCCCCTATCAGAAAACTAAGATCATGGCATCCAGTCCCATCACTTCACGGCAAATAGATGGGGAAACAATGGGAACAGTGAGAGATTTTAATTGCGGGGGGCCTCCAAAATCACTGCAGATGGTGACTGCAGCCATGAAATTAAAAGACGCTTGCTCCTTAGAAGAAAAGCTATGACCACCCTAGACAGTATATTAAAAAGTAGAGACATGACTTTACCAACAAAGGTCCGTCTAGTCAAAGCTATGATTTTTTCCAGTAGTCATGTATGGATGTGAGAGTTGGACCATAAGGAAAGTTGAGTGCTGAAGAATTAATGCTTTTGAACTGTGGTGTTGGAGAAGACTCTTGAGAGTTCCTTGGACTGCAAGGAGATCCAACCAGTCCATCCTAAAGGTAATCAGTCCTGAATATCCATTGGAAGGACTGATGCTGAAGCTGAAACTCCAATACTTTGGTCACTTGATGTGAAGAACTGACTCATTTGAAAAGACCCTGATGCTGGGAAAGATTTAAGGTGGGAGGAGAAGGGGATGACAGAGGATGAGATGGTTGGATGGCATCACTGACTCAATGGACATGAATTTGAGCAAAATCTAGGGGTTGGTGATGGGCAGGGAAGCCTAGCGTGCTGCAGTCCATGGGGTCACAAAGAGTTGGACACGATTGAGCAATTGAACTGAACTGAGCTGAAGGGCTTAGACAGAGAAGATAAGAAGTGATAAGCCCTCAAGGCAGAGATGAGCCTACTGTGTCTCCAAAAAAAAAAAAAACTTTTAAGGATATAATAATCCCATCAGTCTATTTCTCTGATTGCAGTAACTACTTGCTTTCTTTCTTATTTATTTAGTTTTGGTTGTGAGACTTGTGGGATCTCAGTTACCAGACCAGGGATCAAACGTGAGCCCCTCGCAGTAAAAGCACAGAGTCCTGACCACTGGACCCCCCCCCAGGGAATTCCCTCAAAAATATTTTTTAAAGTCCTTGACCCAAGGAATGAAGGAAAGAGACTGGCCAAGGTCAAGTTACTCAGGAATTTGTAGGCCAGGGTAGGGTTGAGATTTTATTCTGAATACAATGTGGAGTATTTCAGGAATTTCAGCTGGGGGCTCACCTGATCTGAGTGGACCTTGTGAAGAGCACTGAGGCTGCTGAGTGAGCAGCGGGCGTGGCAACCAAGGGTACTATCATGAGACTCCAGCTGCATCCAGGTGAAGCAGGATGGTGGCCAAACCACGCTGGTTTCAGTGAAGATGCAGACATTGTTGGATTTGTGATCCACGTTTGAGGTGGAGGCTGCATGAGATCAAGGGTATTTCTTATGCCTTTAAATAGGGCATGGTCTTTGCTTCATTCAGTTCAATTCAGTTCAGTCGCTCAGTCGTGTCAGACTCTTTGTGACCCCATGGACTGCAGCACACCAGGCTTCCCTGTCCGTCACCAACTCCAGGAGCTTGCTCAGATTCATGTCCATCAAGTCAGTGATGCCGTCCAACTATCTCATCCTCTGTCATCCCCTTCTCCTCCTCCCTTCAATCTTCTCCAGAATCGGGGTCTTTTCCAAAGAGTCAGTTCTTCACATCAGGTGACCAATGTATTGGAGTTTCAGCTTCAACGTCAATCTTTCCAATGAATATTCATGACTGATTTCCTTTAGGATGTTGGATCTCCTTGCAGTCAAAGGGACTCTCAAGAGTCTTCTCCAACACCATAGTTCAAAAGCATCAATTCTTTGGCACTCAGCTTTCTTTATAGTCCAACTCTCACATCCATACATGACTACTGGAAAAACCATAGCCTTGACTAGACAGATCTTGGTTGGCAAAGTAATGTCTCTGCTTTTAATATGCTGTGTAGGTTGGCCATGACTTTTCCTTTCAAGGACTTTGATTCATATGAACATGTAAGTGATTAGTTCTGTCCCTTCCTCAAAATCAAGTTCTGATTGAGAGTAAAACTCTGAGTGGTTGAATAAACAAAGGGAGTTATTGCGGGGAAAAAAGTTGAGACAGTAAAAGAAGGCAGATCAAAAAGGCACACATAAAGGCACATCACCTATTATACAGCACTCCTGAGCACCAGGGATTCTCTGGTGGCTCAGAGAGTAAACAGTCTGCCTGCATTGCAGGAGATACGACTTCGATCCCTGAGTCAGGAAGATCCCCTTCCTTCTCCAAGAACATTCCAGTATTCTTGCCTGAAAGATCCCATGGCCAGAGGAGCCTGGTGGGCTACAGTCCATAGGATCACAAAGAGTCAGACATGACTAAGCGACTTCTATTCACTTTCACCTGAATACCAAACCTGATATTCTGTGAGGTCTATTTTCTTGTGACAGTGGCAGAGCTGGAAAGATCTATGAGTTGTCATCTAAGCTAGTCATCATTTCAGAAATTAAAAGACTTATGAAAAGTGATTGAAATGGCTTACCTGGGCTCACAGATCTAGTTCTTGGTGTTACCAAATTTAGAGCTTTTGTCTCCTGGCTCCCAGTACTATGCTTCATTAGAACTTTTTCATATATAACCTAATTTGTTTCTAATAGTCTTGCGGTACACAAGCCCCAAATTTAAAGATTATTCACTGTTTGCCTTAAGTCATCCAAGGTGTCACTGGAATTTTAGGACAAATGTAACACATCATTAGAATTATTCCCACTTGTTTTCTCTCTTTAACAAGAGTAACCATGAGATGGGGGCACTAGTGGTAAAGAATCCACCTGCCAGTGCAGGAGACATAGAGACATGGGTTCAGTATCTGAATTGGGAAGATCCCTGGAGGAGAGCATGACAACCCATTCCAGTGTTCTTGCCTGAAAAATCCCATGGACAGAGGAGCCTGACAGGCTCCAGTCCATAGGGTTTCAAAGAGTCAGACAGGACTGAAGAAACTTAGCATGCATGCATGCAGCCAAGAGATGAAGCTTACCTTCTTGATTTTGGTTCAGGTGGGCTGCTGTACAGTCTTAACTTGGTATACAGCATACCATCATTATAATATTCTACAATAAGGGTCCCCCAAACCTCCAGATCATTGCTAGATGACCTGAGGTGGAATTGATGTAATAATAATATAAATAAGGGGCACAATATATTGGGGCTTCCCTGGTGGCTCAGTAGTAAAGAATCCACCTGCCAAGCAGGAGACACAAGTCCGACCCTTGGGTCAGAAAGATCCCCAGAGAAGGAAATGGCAATCCACTCCAGTATTCTTGCCTGGGAAATCTCATGGACAGAGGAGCCTGGCAGGCTACCGCCACAGGGTCACAAGAGTTGTACACAACTTAGCAACTAAACAGCAACAACAACAGCACAATACATGTGACGTGTTTGAGTCATCCCCAAACCATCCCACCTGCCCTGGTCTTTGGAGTAATTATCTTCCACAGAACTGATCCCTGGTGCCAAAAAGGCTAGGGACCTCTGTTCTACAACTATCCAATGTGTTTGATAAACACTCAGCATTTATACTCATCATGAAACTTAGCCTTAAAACATTTGTGTGGACATAAAAAGGATGATGGGAAATCAAGCAGTCAGGTGGATGAAACTGGCTTCTTTTCTCAGACAACTGGGACTTGTCTTCACAAATCTAGTGCTGGTTTTATGAAACCTTGAAAAAATTTCATTCTCAGTGAGCCCAGACTCTAGTAAGAGAAAAATGACCTGTAGTTTATGGGATATTTTTACATCCTTAAATGCAGGGGCATTTTATAAATATATAGTTGTTGTCATTCTTCATTGAAATCTTTATCAGCTGGTGAAATGGTAGTTTGATAAGTACAAATGTGCCAAGATGCCCATTTGGTAATAGGGAGAATGTTTCTATTTAAGCTTATTAGCATCTCAAGTCGGAGAGGGCAACAGCACCCCACTCCAGTACTCTTGCCTGGAAAATCCCATGGACAGAGGAGCCTGGTGGGCTGCAGTCCATGGAGTTGCTAACAGTCTCTCACAACTGAGCAACTTTCACTTTTATGCACTGGAGAAGGAAATTGCAACCAACTCCAGTGTTCTTGCCTGGAGAATTCCAGGGACGGGGGAGCCTGGTGGGCTGCCGTCTATGGGGTCACACAGGGTTGGACACGACTGAAGCGACTTAGCAGCAGCAGCAGCATCTCAAGTAGTAAGCATCTCACTGCAATGGTTTCGTCTGTCTTCAAGTCTCTAGTTAAGCCCTTGGGAGCTCAGTCCTGTCAAAGGAGCATCAAGGGGAGTTCAGAGCTCAGATCCAACTGAAGAAGGGAGAAACAAGATAAGGAATAAATCCCTGATAAAGTAGATGAAAAAGTCAAATCTGCTGCTGGTTTGAGTGACTGGCACTGAGAGGTGGGAGCCAGATAACTGTCATTTTGTGGAGTCATGGAGTTTCAAAGAGGAGGATACTGTAGAAGCATCTTTTTTCTTCTCGCCATTATCTTTCTGTGCACTGGCTCTTCCGCCCTAAGCATCCTGCCTGGCTGTGACAAGTTTGAAAGCAAAAAAGAAAATTGAATGTTTATCCTGGATGCATATTGTTAATAAAAAGGGCAGAGACAATTCAAATGGTAATCTAAGAGTAACATAAAACCGAATTCATTGTTTCCTTTCCCGTGTCCCTACATCCCAGGAACTCCCTTTCATCTCTCTGACTTCTTGAAGAAGAGTTTAAAACTAATGAGAATAAGCATCTTCATCAATGAAATACTTTAATATGTTAGCATTGACTTAAAAAGTTCATGAAATTTGATAGACAGCATATGAAAGTAGTCCTCGTGTGGTACGGAAAACCGAGTTTTGGTGAACATCCAGAAAACCACGTGACTCCTAGTGCTTTGTTGTTTATGTCTATTAAGTGGGGATGATAATTACAATAACTCACGCTTAATGAGGAGTTTTCATGTTAGATGTCCTGTTAAGAGTGTTCCATGCATTATCTAATTTAACTTTCACAACCAATTTACGAAACAGGAATTTCTCAGGCAAAGAAAATGGGGTTTAATAATCGGCCTTGATCACAGCCATTCAAGAGCAGAGGAAAGATTCCAACCCAGGCAGTGGGACTCTAAAGTTTGTCCCCCTGTCAGTCTCACCTGGAGGTTGAATGAAATACTGTTTGTGAGCATGGGAATGAAAAATATTCTCAATAAGAAAGATTTTTCTTTATCATTTGTAATTTTAAAAAAATAGATCATAATCTCAAAACAATTGTGTTATCTAAAAAAATGTGCTTAGCAAGGTTGGAGGCGATGGCCCTTAGAAGTCAGGTAGGAATGATTTCAAGAAAACTTGATTTTCTCCTTCCCCTCAGTTGCTGGAGGGTGAGATGGGAATGGTTGTAGGACTTCTGTCATAGAACTAGATATATGGGCACAGGAAATGGAAAACGTGGCACTGTGCAGGTTGATTAGCCATGTGATATTATATTCGTGTCATATTTCATAGTGTGTGACAGTACATGGGCAAGTGTTCACACATGTGGACACACACATACACACACCTTTCATCCTATTTTGGGCTGCCATCTGCAGAGGTAGGCTTAATCACAGGGGTGTTTCTGGCCCAATCCAGTCATTCTGAAATTGAAAAGTTTTAGGATGGTACATGCGTGCTTAGTTGCTCAGTGATATCTGACTCTTTGCAACCCCATGGACTGCAGCCCGCCAGGCTCCTCTGCCCATGGGGTTTGGTACAGCATCTGTCATCTCCTGGAGGGAGAAAAAGCTCGTTCTGTGCCTCATCCCCTCATAACTGCTTGATAGGAGCACCATGTCTGCCAAGATCCCTTTGGTAGCCGGACTTGAGGTTGGTATTGCCAGAGCACTTTGAAACTGGTGTGAGGATGTAATAATACTTTCTTCTGGTAGAGGATGTCTTAAGGAAACAGAAGTGGAATTACATAAAGGAACCGATATGTACCACATACATTGGCTGGATGTGCCAGCCAACAAGCTCAGCATTTGATAATTATTGTCTCATATAATCCTCATCACAGGCCTCCAAATGAGGTTTTGTTATCTCCTTATCACAAAGAATGAAGGCTCGGAAACGTTTAAGAACTTTCCAGAGTCATTCTGAGAATAACTGTCAGAGCTGGGATTCTAACTCATTTCTTAAATCATACACACTATCATCGTTCGCTATCATAGAAGTCAGCAAAATACAGCAGTAGACCAAACTGACATGATGCCTGGTTTTGTCAATAAAGTTTTATTGGAACAGAAAGAAAGAAAGTGAAGTCGCTCAGTCACGTCCGACTCTTTGCTACCCCATGGGCTGTAGCCTACCAGGTTCTTCCATCCATGGGATTTTCCAGGCAAGAATACTGGAGTGGGTTGGGTTGCCGTGTCCTTCTCCAAGAGATCTTCCCAACCCGGGGACTGAACCCAGGTCTCCTGCATTGTAGGCAGACGCTTTACTGTCTGAGCCACCAGGGAAGCTCAGAGCCATGTCCATTTGTTTCTATATTGTCTGTGGCTGCTTCCACAGTACCACAGCCTGGCTGACTAGCTGCAAGAGAGATCATGTAGCCCCTAAAATGTAAAATGCGTCAACATTTAGCTCTTTACAGAAACACTGTGCCAACCCTGCACAATGCCAGAACACTACAGAATCAACTCAAGTCATTTATCGCAGTGTGTCTACCTTTTTACATGGATTTCCAAAACCCAGTGGGTATAGGTATATAGACTTCCTATTTTAAGCTCAGCTTCATCTGTATACATGTGTTTTGTTCCAGGTAGGAGGCATGAGGAAACCTAAACTGCAGACAAATCTCCAATCATGAACCATGTTTAAGAGGGTTCTATGTACCTTGTGTTTCTAGGACATGTTAGAAACAGAAGTGCTTCCTAAATCTGTTTGTTTAGCAGCCAAATGAAAAACTATCATCCTTTGGTAGAGAGGAGAGAGGAGTTATTACTCGGAGGGAAAACAGTGAGACACAGTCAGCTCACGGGTGAAACCCACATTACGTCATCTGCCGGTTCTATGCTAAGAGTGTAAGGTCATAGGAATGAAATATTTGGCCATCAGGGTTTTTAAACTCTTAGATATCTGAGGTACATTTGAGGTTCTGCAGATGCTGTGGGTTGTGAGGCCCGAGGATAAAACCAAAAGAGTAGCGACTCAAATAGAGCGGCCTTAATTCCTGCCTGTTGCCCAAACCGCATGGGCATGGGCAGAGTGAGTTGGCTGATCTCATTTATTTATTATCTGTGTCCTTTCTCAGGTGTTGACAGATGTGCTGCATTTTCAGTTTTTTAAGAAAACCATGTTGCAATGTTCCAAAATAGATTAAGGAAAGGCAGAGACATTTTTAAAGAAATCTTGTGACTTCTAAAGCATAAATACAAAAGTATTTCTGAATTAGTGAACAAACTATTACAAACTATTTTTTAAGTGCCATTGTGGTTATAGTAACCCATATAATTCTAATTAAAGTAATTTATACCATGTAAAGGTAAAGAAAGGCCTATTTGAGCGCATGTGAAAAGCACTAATTAGTATTGGGTTGAACAAAATTTCGTTTCGATTTTTCCATACATGGAAAAGCCCAAATGAACTTTGGGGCCAGCCCTATATATCAATTTAAAGTATTTAATATCAAAAATACTTGAAAGCAATGTGTCTATGTGAGCATCTGCTTTGTAATTTTTAATGCCATTTTTTGTCATAATCCTCCCCTTTGTGTTTTTTAATTAATAATATTATTCATAAAAATATTTTTTAAAGATTATTTCAGCCAAGTCCATCTCCATGTTACTTGAGTTCATATTCATACATGGTATTTTTTTAAAATGGATTAAGTATTTAGAAATTTGCACACTTGAGGCAGAGTCAAAAATCTCTAAGTTAACACATGAGAGAAAATACTTTAAACCATGTCTGAAGAGTTAATATCCAAAATCTTAAAGGAACTCCTACAGCTCAAGAGCAAAACAAATCAGAAAAGAAAAATAATAGCCAGATTTTAAAATGGGCAAGAGACTTTAATAGAAATTTCTTCAAAGAATAATAAATACAGATGGCCAGCAGGTACACGGCAATATGGTTAATATCACTAGTCATTAGGGAAATGAAAATCAAAGCTACAAGGAGATATCACCTCACACCTGTTAGCATGGCTACTAATATTATCCAAAAAACGGAAATTGGCAAGAATAAAGAGAAACTCTCACTCTTGATGGGAATGTAAGGGGTAGGTAGGAATGTAAATTTGTGCTGCTGTTATGGAAAATAGTATGGAAAAATTTTAAAACAGAACTGCCATATAATTCAGCAATTCCAACATCTGAGTATTTACCCTCAAAATTTGCAGTAGGGATGTTGAAGAGGTATTTGTACTCCCATATTCATTGCAGCATCATTTACAATAGTCAAGATATGAAGGCCATGTAAATGTCTATCAGTAGATGAATAAAGATGTGGTACAAATATACACACAGTGAAATGTTATTCAAGCTTTAAAAGGAAGGAAATCCTACTGGATTTGACAACATAGATGAATCTTGAGGACATGACGCTAAGTGAAATAAGCCAGTCACAGAAGGACAAATACAGTATGATTCCACTTACATAAGTATTCAAAGTAGCCAAACACATGGAAGCAGAGTAGAATGGTGGCTTCCAGGGGCTGGAAGCAGGTGAAAATGGGGAATTGCTGCTCAATGGATGTAAAGTTTCAGGTACATAAGATGAATAACTTGTAGAGATCCGCTGTACAACGCTGGGCCCATGGTTAACAATACTGCATTGTACACTTAAAAACTTCTTTTGAGCGCATAAGAAGATCCCATGTAAAATGTTCTTCCTATAATCTTTTAAAAATCTCTAAGCTAAATAAAAACTATTATGAAGCAGCCAAAATAGCTCATAAGTTTCCTGTTTTCAGCTCAGCTCATGCTCTGTTATGTGCAGGTTTAAACATGGTGCCTGGTTTCCCACAATAGAACAGATGGAATATCGAACATTAAAAAATGAAAGCAGGACTAACCATCACAAGAGCTAAGGTTTGTTCACGCTGTGCTTGGCACTGGTCTAAGTCTTTTGCAAGAGTTTCATCTTTCCAGCAATTCAACAAGTGAGTACTATTGTTAGTATTTTAATGCAGAAACTAACATGCAGAAAGCTTTGATAACTGATGAAGTTTCTGAAGGATCAGAGGCAGAGGCCAGGTCCCCAATAATCTAGATTCTTAATTCCAGGGCTCGATTGCCTCCCCAGAAAATTCAGCTCCCACCTCTCAGCTGTTTCTTGATAATTTTGTTAAGTTATAAGATTGAAAATGAAAGAAGGGGACAACAGAGGATGAAATGATTGGATGGCATCACCAACTCAATGGACATGAGTCTGAGTAAACTCCAGGAGTTGGTGATGAACAGGGAGGCCTGGCGTGCTGCAGTCCATGGGGTCACAAAGAGTCGAACACGACTGAGTGACTGAACTGAACTGAACTGAATATCTTATTTACTTTTCTAATTCTATGTGAAGCTCAGGGTCAGCATTCGTGGCCGTCTCGTCACAAGTTTCGGGCATCCCTTGTGGCTCAGCTGGTAAAGAGTCCACCTGAAATGTGGGATACCTGGGTTCGGTCCCTTGGTTGAGAGGATCCCCTAGGGAAGGAAAAGGCTACCAGCTCCAGTATTCTGGCCTGGAGAATTCCATGGACTCCATAGTCCATGGGGTCACAAAGAGTCGGACACGACTGAGCCACTTTTACTTTTCAACGAGTTTAGAAACGTTTAGGTTAAGTTTCCTGTACCATATTTAAGAAAACGGATAAATATTGGTGCATGTTATAAAAATTTAACTTAAACAGGGTGAATGTAAGTAGAGGTTTCTTTTTCAAAAATAAACAATCATCTGTTTTCTAGAAAATTCTCAGACATGCATCACTTCATTCGCTAACAATACAGAACAAATGGGGTGTTACTCTTATGTATGTCAGAGGTAGATGGACTTAGATTCAGGCAGGAGTCATTTCAGTTCTGCAGAGCTGTCTGGATGATTAATGAATACTAATCGATGGTGATGAGATCTTTAAGAATAAGAAAAATAAATTGTCTTCTGGAAGTGTTCTTGGAACCTCCCCCTCCTCACCTCATTTTGAAGTTGTGGATGGACGTGATGGTTTTACAGTGCCAAAATAATCTGTTCAGAAGAAGAAAAAGTTCATTTAACCATTTAGACAGCCTTATACTGAAGTCAGTGACATAGGACTTTGAAGCTATTTGAACAGCTTGTTTTGGCTATCTATAAATATATATCATCTTCCAAACACAAACCTCAGAAATGTTTCAAAGAAGAGTATATAATTCCTGTTTGGTTTCATTTCTCGTCAACTTTTATTGTGTGTATTTAATCCAACTTGTTAAATCTTCTTATGAACATGAATACTTCCCAGAGAATAATATCATATTTAATTTTCCAATTCTGTGTGAAGTTCAGGGTTGCATCTTCACATTAAGAAACCTAGTATAGAGTCTTACATAGATTAGCAAATGTTTACCTTTCATAAAAGAAATTTAAAGAGTACTCTGGTTCATTTATGTGTTTGCTAACAGTCCTTCCTGCTATTAACTTCAGAAATGTTAAATGTCCACTTAGTCCTGACATATACATGGCCTCAGTGACCTAACAGGCAGATCTGCAGAGCAATAACGTTGCCAGCTTATGTCAGCCAGAAGTAAAAGGGAAGGTGGTAGTAGCAAATCTGTTTTTATTACTTGCTGCTTAATCATCATGAATCACAGGCTTTTATGAGAAATCTCTAACCATCCCATGACAGATTTGCTCATCAAAGATGTACAGATTTTTGCTTTATTCGGAAGATTATCTAAGCCCTAACGGTGCATATGTAAGAAATTGTTTAAAAATTTAACAGTTATGCTACATCAGACATTACACTGTTCCAAGGTAACTTTTCTGATGTCATCAGATCCTATAAAATGTGATTTAAAAAATTCAATCCTGCTCAGAAGGAGTCCATTAGAAGAAAATTGTGCTATATAAAATTGTAGCTCAAAACATACTCAGTCTCCCCAGAAAAATAACAGCCTGTCAGTGATGACCTTTACAGGAAGGTCACTGTAACACAAGGAATTCCTATAAGATAAGGGAGCTTAGTATCTAAAACCTGAAAACACATCGGGATTACTAAAGGAACTTAAAAAACATAAGTCAGGTCTCTTCAAAATATGAGAAGGTGGAGCTCCTGGAGATAGAATTACTTCCATTTTCACTGCACCCACCTGGGCTCGTAGAAGTGGTAAGTGTTTTGTTTCTATTTATGTATTTATTTATTTGGCTGCACTGAGTCTTAGTTGCCACATATGGGATCTAGTTCCCTGACTGGGGATCAAACCCAGACACCCTGCATTGGAAATGTAGACACTAAGCCACTGGACCATAAGGCAAGTCCCATGGCAAGGGTTTTATGTGCCTCCCTCATATCAGTGCACCCCAGGTCCATGCATAGGATGGACCCATCATAGCTCTGCAGAAAACTACAGAATTCCTCTGGTAATTCAAAATACAAAAGCCACTTACTTTATTTCCAGATGTTAATGTAGTAAACATTAACATTTATTCTACAATTAATGTATTGTATGTTCTGCTGCTCAGGAAAGCGTAAGACCTGCAAATCTAGAACAAGGGATTTTCTCAGACCCTATTTCTGCCTGAGGTCTGCCAGACAATACCCTTCTAGCTTGATTTTTTTTTTAATATAAGGAATTAGCTCACACACACAAAAAATATCATACTTACTATGCTAGTGGGCCTCCCTGGTAGGGCAGTGGTAAAAAATCTGCCTGCAGTGCAGGGTGAGAATTAGGCACATTTGATCCCTGGATCAGGAAGATCCTCTGCAAAACAAAATGGCAACCCACTTCAGTTTTTCTTGCCTGGGAAATCCCATGGACAGAGGAGATTTGCAGGCTATAGTCCATGGAGTCTCAAAAGATGGCATACTACTTAGTGACTAAACAACAGCAACGACTGTGCTAGTAGTACTGTATTTAATTAGGCAGGCTTAAGTTTTGGCCTCTCCATTATTTCCTCTCTGGTGACACAGGCATTAACTCTACCAAGGTCTGTGGGGGTTTTGTTTGTTTGTTTTGCATTTTGGAAGATTTATTTTTAATGCCAAACCCTTACTTGCTATTACATAACAACAATTCAGTTCAGTTCAGTCTCTCAGTCGTGTCCAAATCTGCGACCCAGTGGACTGCAGCACGCCAGGCCTCCCAGTCCATCACCAACTCCCGGACTTAACCCAAACTCATGTCCTTTGAGTCAGTGATGCCATCCAACCATCTCATCCTCTGTCGTCCCCTTCTCCTCCTGCCCTCAATCTTTCCCAGCATCCAGGTCTTTTCAAATAAGTCAGCTCTTTGCATCAGGTGGCCAAAGTATTGGAGTTTCAGCTTCAGCATCAGTCCTTCCAAATGAACACTCAGGACTGATCTCCTTTAGGATGGACTTGTTGGATCTCCTTGCAGTCCAAGAGACTCTCAAGAGTCTCCTCCAAAATCACAGTTCAAAACATCAATTCTTTGGTGCTCAGCTTTCTTTATAGTCCAACTCTCACATCCATACATGACTACTGGAAAAACCATAGCTTTAACTAGAAGGACCTTTGCCAGCAAAGTAATGTCTCTGCTTTTTAATGTGCTGTCTAGGTTGGTCATAACTTTCCTCCCAAGGAGTAAGTATGTTTTAATTTCACGGCTGCAGTCACCATCTGCAGTGATTACATAACATACCTGAAAATGATTTAAATTATATATTTTACATAGCATCCCCTTTTAAAAATTAGCATGTTGTTCCATAATACCAAAAGAAAGCAGATGTTAGATTTCACTCTCTGATGGTAAATTAGCTTGATCTTTTAGCCAAGGTTCATTAGTTGGCTTTATATGAGGAAAATAAGGGAGAGGAAGGATGAAATTTCATCTTTGGTCATTGAAAATAAGCCTGAGAATAACCAGGCCTATCGCTCTCTGGCAGTTCAAAGCTCATGCTCCATAAATGAATGAATGCAGTAAGTCTGACAGTCTGGAGCCATGTACATCCCAGCTACACTAAATCAAAATTAATAGCAAAGGCAGATTATAACCATTTAGTTGCAGGTGTAAATGCATCCTTGTTCTGGGATAGTGCAAGCACTTTACACTTTGAGAAAAGAGTTAGATTATATTCTCTCCATTGGCTGGAAGTGCCAGTTAAAGAAAGGCATGTCTCTCATAGTCAAAGCTAACCATGCAAAATGACCCACAAAGGCCTCCATCTTTTTTGACTTGATACTGAGTCTGTCATGTATTATTGGTGGCCACATAGTTATCCTGTGTCTGACACTTCAAAATTCCAAAAGCATGAGGAAAATTCAGACTGGCATGGCTACTGATTAAAGCTATTGCTTAGTTTGAGGGCTCAGTTGTTTCCTACATGGGTACATGGAGTCAATACCCTAAAGGGACTGCTCCTTCCAGTGTTTTCAAGCAAGCACAGGGGCCCAAATATTTTATGTTTTCACCAAAACATAATATATGAGTGTTTTTACATTTAAATGTTCTTTGTTTGTTTGTTTACATATGCACACAGCAAAGTCAAACAGAATGGAAGTCATTGTTGTTGTTGTCATTGTTGAGTCACTAAGTAGGGTCTGACTCTTTGCAACCCCATTGACTGTAGCCTACCAGGCTTCTCTGTCCATGAGGTTTTCCAGGCAGGAATACTGGAGAGGGTTGCCATTTCCTTCTCCAGAGTCTCTTCCCAACTCAGCAATCACATGTCTCTTGCATCTCTGGCATTGGGAGGCAGATTCTTTACCTCTGTCCCACCTGGGAACCATGGAAGTATATATATGACATGAAAAACGAATATCTCTCTCCTCATCTCACACTTTATTCCTTCCCTTTAATTCTATTTAATTGTCCTGAATGAAGAACTGTTAACATTTGCTACGTGTATGTCCAATAACATCTTGGGCAGAAACCAGCAGGCATATATATGCAGATGGATAGCCATAACTAGAAAGCTGGCTGTCTAGAGCTCTTGAATGGAAATAGGACAGTTCTTCAAAAGGCATGTCTTCCTTTAAGCAAACATTAGGGAGCATTGCTGGGAAAAAAAATCATATTTAGCTTAATATGTTGTCCAATTAGTTAAATTAATTAACATAATCCATGGCAGAGGCTTTCCCCTTCAAACAAGTTAGTGATCTATTGATCAGTCAGGTACTTATGTCTCTTTATGGAAGTCCCTAGTTTAATCATAGGCTCATTTAAGAATAGAAATCCTTCAAGTTCTTGGGTATGATCGTCAGGTGCCCAAAATTTTCAATGCATATTAATAGAAGTGTCATTATCAGCTCGCATGCACCTCATTTAACAAGCTGCTTCAGGTAGCCCGGATTCATAAGTTCTCTTCACTGACATCTCATATAATAATGAAATTATGTGAAATTTATGTAACTGAAATCTTCTCTTGGTCTGGTGTACTTATTGCTTTTCCGTGTGCTTTTAAAACATAGAGATCCGCAACCAAGATTTTTAATACACAAGAAATGGCTTTAATGTTCTGCATTAAATAGACTGAGGGAGGCTAGACAAAACAGTACTTGCAAGGTTTCACGCTGTGAGAGTGATGAGGATGATGGGTGAAATTAATGAGTCTGAAATGGCCATGACCAGAAAGTTGTTTTTAAAATGTCACTTTCTGGGAGAACACAGACTTGAAATTCAGCAAGCATGGATACAGGAAGGCATCTTCAGCAAGGCCATGACCTCTATCATGGATACACATGTGGCTATTTACGATCCTGCCTAAGCTGAGGACTGCATTTTCGTGTGCTCCTCTTCCTCTCATCAGCCTTTTGCCAAGTTGTTTGACATCCAAGGTACTACCTAGTAACTGGAATCCTGTGGTCTCATTTTTTTGCCAATTACTTGAGAAGGTTATTTGAGTGGTTCCCACGTCTACTTTCTTTTTCCCCTTTAATTATCACTACACAGATAACCCTGGCTGCAAGAGTCAGTTTCCTTCACACACCTGCCTAGAAGTCCTCTCTAAGCCCCTTCTGTTTTTTGGGTCTTTTTTTTCCCCCATCTCATGTCCATCTATTTCCTGTTTATTTCAGGAAAACCTCTTCTCACATCATTTCTCATCTTTTCCATCTTCTCTCTTTCTTGACTGTAAAATGAAATTTGTCAGGAACAAAAGTGAGTGTCTTAATGTCCCTAGAAATATTTTAAAATGATGTGAAGAAACCAATGCAATCACGCTTTTGAATTTGCTTTAGGGTCAACTCAAATATTTCCCTTTACCTTTCCATCCCTTGTGGCTCAGCTGGTAAAGAATCTGCCTGCAGTGTGGGAGACCTGGGTTTGATCCCTGGGTTGGGAAGATCCCCTGGAGAAGGGGATGGCTACCCACTCCAGCATTCTGGCCTGGAGAATTCCATGGACTGTAGAGTCCATGGGGTCACAAAGAGTCAGACACGACTGAGCAACTTTCACTTTCCATCCCATTAGGGTGAAATTTCCCTCATATCTTAGATCTGTTTCTCAGTCAAAATATTAGCAGATTTTCTGCATTGTTCATGATGAATTTTTTTTTTCTGCTTTTTCTTTTTTTTTATTTATTTTTTTTATTAATTTTTTTTTATTATTGTTTTTGCCATACATTGTCATGATATCACCATGGGTTTACGTATGCTTCCCCTCCGGGTCCCCCCTCCCTCCTCCCTCCCCCCCGGGAAATCTCGCTGCACCAGTCCCGAGCATCAATCCTGGGCTGGCAATTGATTAGACACATGACAGTTAACATGCTTCAATGCCCTTCTCCCATCTCATCCCACCCTTACCCTCATCCACAAAGTCCACAAGTCTATTCTATACATCTGCGTTCCTTTTGTTGTCTCCCATGTTGGGTTCTCATTACTGTCTTTCTAAATTCCATATATATGTGTTAATATACTGTATTGTTGTTTTTGCTTCTGGCTTACTTCACTCTGGATAATGGGCTCCAGTTTCGTCCATCTGAGTAGAATTGCTTCAAATGAATTTTTTTTTAATGCTGAGTAATATTCCATTGTGTATATATACCACAGCTTTCTTATCCATTCGTCAGTTGATGGGCATCTAGGTTGCTTCCATGTCCTGGCTATTGTAAACAATGCAGCGATGAACATTGGGGTGCACGTGGCTCTTTCAATTCTGGTTTCCTCGGTGTATATGCCCATCAGTGGGATTGCCGGGTCATATGGCAGGTCTATTTGCAGCTTTTTCTGCTTTTTCTAAAAATAATTTATTTATTTGGCAGCACTGGGACTTAGTTGTGGCTTGTGAGATTTTTAGTTGCAGCATCCAGGACGTTTCCTTGCAGCATGTGGGATCTAGTTCCCTGACCAGAGATAGAACCCAGGCCCCCTGCCTTGGGAGCGTGGAGTCGTAGCCACTGAACCATGAGGGAAGTCTCTCTTTTTTTTTTTTTCTGTTTTTGAAAATAATCTTATACTCTAAAACCACAGAGAATTGCAATTTATACTTTAAAAAGACCAGTTTCTTAAGTTTTACAGTGTGTTTTGAGCTTCCCTGGTGGCTCAGACAATAAAGAATCCACCTGGAATGCAGGAGACCTGGGTTTGATCTCTGGGTCAGGAAGATCACCTGGAGAAGGGAAACGTTACCCACTCCAGTATTCCTGCCTAGAGAATACCATGGACAGAGAAGTCTGGCAGGCTACAGTCCACGGGGTCACTAAGAGTCAGATAAGACTGAGTAACTGACACACACAGATATATACACCAGATTGTATAACATTGTAGAGCGTATGTATAGATTTGGGGCATGTAATAGATGATATAGGTTTCTGTGTTAATATAGACTGAGACCCAATCGCTATCTAAAACATATCTTTTATGGGAACATGCATTCCAAGGTAAAACAACTAAAGTCACATTTCACTCCAAGGTAAAACAACTATTATAAAAATCACATTTTAAACAAATCCAGTTCATCCTTTGCATTACCTCTATTTTCCAAAGGTGGGAGGATTGGGAAAGGAAAAATTATAGTTTAAAAAAGGGTACCAGACTTTTAGAGCAAAGTCCAAATCTTTTACATCTTTGTATCCTAGCAGAGTGCATTTAGTAGGCGTTAAATAACTCTGTGTAGGACACATGAGTTAGTAAGTGAACCCAGTAAGCATCACAGATATTGATATTCCCTGCTCTGAATCCCCCCAGTTGAAAATTACCCATTAGTTCCCTTTTCTATTGATGCTATTTATAAGGTACCATCAGGATACTTTTAGGCATTCTATTGTAAAGCTATGTAGTGAATCAGAATCCTGTTGATTTGCTTCTGTGTTTCATCTTTAAATGGCTGTTCCTTTCTAAGGACAGGACATAGCTTGGCAGTCTACATGGATATGCAAATTTCTCATCTGCCCCTTAATAATTTATCTTTATGGAAAATCATTGAACTTATGATTATGTTTTCCTAACAATTTATTATCCAGATTATGATACCATACATTTCAAATTTATAATAGAGGACTGTTTGTACAGACTGAAAAGAAAAGAACAAATAGGATAACTGGCTCACTCTGAGGCATCTTTGAGGTACCATACACATGGTGAGCATAAAAGGATAATTCCTTAATCTTTAGAAAATATATTTATTTATTTTTGGCTGCACTGGGTCTTCATTGCTGCAGGCAGGGGCTCTCTAGTTGTGGTGAGCAGGGGCTACTCTCTGGTTCAGGTACACTGGCTTCTCTTGTTGCAGAGCATAGGCTCCAGATCACTGGCTTCAGTAGTTGTGATGTGCAGGCTTCATTGCCCTGCGGTGGTGGGATCTTCCTGGACCAGGGATCGAACCTGTGTCCCCTGCGTTGGTAGGCAGATTCCTAACCACTGGACCAGCAGGGAAGTCCTCCTTATCTTTTTAATGTCTCCTTGCACTTATTTTGGAAATTTCACACAATATTTTTAGATGGCCAGGGCTAGAAGTGTGGTATAGGACATGGTATTCAAAAATAAGAGGAGAAGTCCTAGATTCCCCATAGGCTACATAGGAGGTGGTTGTATCTCTAAAGTGCTCTTTCTCTGTGAAGTAGGCAGCATTTGGAGGTAGCAGAGGAAGAGACAGGGCAGCCCTGGAGCTGTTCAGTTGCCAGTCTCACGTGAAGCCCTACCTGGTGGCCCCTGAATGGACCGCATGGGAGCTGCTGGTCACCAGTTCTACCCGAGTTGCTGGTCCAGGTGGCCTTTCCTCCTGAGCCGTCTCCTTTCTGACTCTCCACCTTCCTACGGCTCATCCCCTTGCAGTGACAGGACTGAGGCTCTCAAGATGCACATTTGATTTCAAAGTGAAGTGAAGTGAAGTGAACTCGCTCAGTTGTGTCCGACTCTTGGCGACCCCATGGACTGTAGCCTATCAGGCTCCTCCATCCATGGGATTTTCCAGGCAAGAGTGCGGGAGGGGGTGGCCGTTTCCTTCTCCAGGGGATCTTCCCAACCCAGGTTTCGAACCCAGTCTCCTGCACTGTAGGCAGACACTTACCCTCTGAGTCACGAGGGAAGTATAGATGGTTTCCTTTAAATATATATGAAAGATTCTTTAAATTCTATAGTACTGTAAAAGTTTCAAAATTTTCACACACATATAATCTCATATTTTTTTTTAAATCTCCCATCCCTGTGTTGCCCCTCCCCCCCTTCTCTCCCCCCCCCCCCCCCCGGTAACCACTAGTTTATATCTGTGTCTGCTTCTTTTTGTTTTATTCAGTAGTTTGTTGTATTTTTTAGATTCCACATATAAGTGATACTATATAGCATGTCTTCCTCTGTCTAACTTCTTTCACTTATATTGATAAATACCACAGCTTCTTTTTCTTTCAAATCTCTTTTAGAATTAATTAATTAGTTTATTTGGCTATATCAGGTCTTAGTTGCAGCATGTGGGATCTAGTTCTCAGACCAGGAATCGAACCTGGGTCCCCTGCATGGGGAACTCAGAGTCTTAGCTACTCGACCACCAGGGAAATCCCGTATACCACAACTTATTTATCTGTTTATCTGTTGATAGATTCCCTGTTTTTCTTGAATGTATTGAATGAACAAATCTTCCTCAGGGTTTAGAGGAAATGGGATGATGCATTTCAGCAGAGAAAACATAGAGGATGTGGGTGGTAGCTTTCGTAGATCTCTTCCCTTCTTTGGGGGAGATCAACTTTGAAAGGATTTCAAAATACACCCTAAGTGGTCCCTGCACACCATCCTGTCCTCCTTTCTAATCCTTCTGTGTGGTTACAGAGGACATGGAAAGTAAGCATTCCTATAAACAAGCAGAGGATAATAAATTGTAAGAAAGCAACAGAATATGTTTTTAGTTGAACGTTGACTCTTTAGATCTGAGCATGCCCCTCTACTTCCAGGAAGTTCCAGACTATTGAAAGTTTTTGTTTTCTGGAATCATGAATTTCTGATGGGAAAGTTTAGAAAAAAGTTCTTCCCTTCTTATCCCAATAAGTGGCGGCTTATTTTTGAGTTTGTAAGTAACAAAGGCCCGTTATGGGTTAGAAAAACAGAAAGGTGGATAAACATCAGTTTACATTTAGTTAATGAAGACGTGGGATTTCTCTAACAGAATGAACGGTTGCTGAACGACATTTAGCACCAGGCCTGGCACACAGTCGGTGCTCATTTAAAGTCTGATAAGGTGGCATTAGTTCTAATCCTGGATGTGAGAGTATTTACCATTTCTAGACCACTGTTTCCTCATCTGTAAAATAAGAAACACTAGGGCTTTCTTGGTGGCTCAATCCTTAAAGAAACTGCCTGCAATACAGAAGACCTGGGTTCGACCCCTGGGTTGGAAAGATCCCCTGGAGAAAGGAATGGCTTCCCACTCCAGTATTCTTGCCTGGAGAATTCCATGGACACAGGAGCCTGGTGGGCTACAGTCCATTCGGCTGCAAAGAGTCAGACACGACTAAGCAACTCTGTTTCAATGACTGTTTTAAGTTGTTAGCATGCTATATAATAATATAACTAATATGACACTGTATTATACTAAATAACTACTAGATCTCCTTTGGGGCCTTGTAGGTGGTACAATGGTAAAGAATCTTGCCAGCAGGAGACCTAAGACATGTGGGTCTTATCCTGGATCGGAAAGATCCCCTGGAGTAGGAAATGGCAGTCTGCTCCAGTATTCTTGTTTGGAAAATTCCATGACCAGCAGAGCCTGGTGGGCTGTAGTCCATGGGATCACAAAGAGTCAGACATACTGAGTGACTGAGCATACACACAGAACCCATATGCTTTTATCATGTGTGGCTTCCTTGGGGGCAATGACCACATCTCCCTAGATCAGCACTGTGTCCCTATCACTCCACACCGTGCCTCTTCCTTAGCAGATGCTCAGTAAATATTTACTGAGTCAGTGTTGTGTGTATTCCAAGAGAATGCTTAACCTCTTACTGTCTCAATTCCCTCCTCCTCTTTCGCGGCCTCATGTCCACTTTTAGTAAATTTACATACTCTGGGCTCTGCTTCCAGGAGTTTAAAAAAACAAGCTTTTATTTTGATCCTGGGACATACTAACTCAGATTTTTAGAAAAAATTCATTTTATATTGATTAATGCTTCCCAGGTTAGACTCCCCTTCCTCCATTTACACATACACGTAATTTGTTTCTTCTCTCTTTCCTTACCTGGTGATGTTAAAATAGCTAACGGACTACTTATTTCTCCAGGAATTCTTAACTAAGAGAACATGAAACCTTTGGGAAGAGTGTAGCAGAGCTTGTGAAACCCACTGTGGGTCTCAAAGGATTCATAAACCTTGATATTGTATGTAATGCGTGGGCCTTATTATGGAAAGAGGATTGAATCTTTTTTTTTTTTTTTTTTTTAACTAGATTCTCTAAGGGTGCTTTGGGACCCATGAAAGGTGAAAATCCACTCTACTACATAAGTTAGGTCTAGTCATTTAGAAAATCCTGTACTCTCCCATCTGTGGGTGCCTCAATTTCTTTAAAATAAAATTTACAAGATAAAAAGAAACCCATTTTGCATCTTACAGTTCCACCCTGCAACAAGATCTGCTTACAGAAATGCCTTAAACCTTCCATCTTTCCATCTTAGGGGTCCTCACTCCCAACCCACTCAGGCCAGGAAGCCCATGACTTATATCACAAGGCAACATCCTCTTTACATTTCCATGACTGACCCTGTCTTGCTTCTATGACACTGGACAAGTGAATTGCCCTCACATATACCATGGCTTGTGGGAAGGTGGTATTTTTACCACAGTGAACTTGGGGTATACAGTTCATGTCAGGGTCACCAGGCTTAGCAAAATAGAGGCCCATTTGGGGGAATAGTAAGAAATGGAGATATTGGAATAGAATAAAAGGGACACCAAAGGAATAGTCAGGGACCAGTCTTGAGACATATTATACTCTAGACATAAAGGAAGTGCTTCAGGTCTTTGGGCTTTATTTTCTCGTAGACCAATGTGAATATTGGATACAATTAACTGCAGTGTTCCCCATCTTCAGTCTCTGTAGTTGTGGGATTCTGGTTGGCTGACACTGGACAAGCTAATGAGAAGTCCTAAAGCCTTAGAGATCTGACATTTTCTAGCTTATCAGGAAATGGGCTGGAAATTCAACAAGTCCAAAATGTTGAGTGAGTGAAGAAAGGAGCCATTTTAATGGGAAAGAATACCTAATACTGAAAAAATCTCATTTCTTCCAAAATCATAAAACATATAGCTCAATTCTGATTTTTTAAAAAATGAGTTTCTTAAAATGTTATAAATTTCTGAAATAAACAGATGAAGATAGCCTGCTCCTCCTCTCACCAAAAACCATAGTTAAGAGTAAAAACTCGCAATACTATATGAAAAAACAAAAACAGCTACACAAAATAAAACAGCTTGATAGAGCAAAACACAGATTAATGAAATAGATTCAAAAGTCCAGACTACCAATCAATAGTAATCATAATGATAAAATTATTCTAAATTTGTGTTTATAATTAAAATAGATCATTAAGAGAAATTACATAAAATAATGATTTTAAATGTAAAATAATTTTATATACAATAAAACTATAATAAATTTATAATTATAGTTATAATGATATTATTTGATGATTATAATGTATTAGAATAATAATAATAAAATAATAATTTGCTTATTACATTAATCACTACAAAGAAAAAAAACAATAAAAATGAGTGAAATATTTGAATATATACACTTCACCAAAGATATATGAATAATCAAAAACCTTAAAAATATGCCAAGCAGCACTTATGATTAGGGAAATGAAAATTAAAAATCAAAATGAGATCTTGCTAAATGCCTAACTTCTTCTTGTTATTTAGTCACTAAGTCATGTCCAATTCTTTGGGAAGCCTGAACACCTAATTAGAAAGTCTAAAATTTAAAAGATTGACAATAGTAAGTGTTTGAATACAGAGAAGGTGAAATTCTCATACACTGCTGGTAGAAACATAAAATGGTACAATCACTTTGGAAAACATTTTGGTAGCCTTCATAATAGGTTAAAGATACACTTCCCATATAACTCAACCATTTCATTACTAAATATTTACTAGGAGAAATAAAAGCATATGTCTGCACAAAGAGTTGTACACAGTATTAATAACAGCTTTATATATAATGGCCCCACACTGGAAACATCCCAAATGTCCATCAGCAGATGATAAACAAATGTTTAAAAGTGGATGAACAAATAGAATACTACTCAAAAACAAAATGGAATGAGCTGTTGACATGTGCCACAACATGGATGATACAAAATGTTGAGTGAAAGAAGACAGGTCAGAATAAGGCTGCACATACCATAATTCATTTCTATAAAATTCCAAAGAAGGCAAACTAGTCTATACAAAAAGCCAACTCAGTTGTTGCCTGGAGACAGAGGGTAGGGAGATGAATTTAATCTCACAGTCTAAAAGAAAAAAGAAACTATAAAAGAGATGCAATTATTTATCTGATCTTAGATAGAAAAAAGCCCTTCTAAGCATAAAGACAGCATTTTTAAAATGAAAGGATGATTGACTTAATTTATTTTAAAAAATTTAAAGGTTTACATAAAATAGTGATAAATTTAGAAGATAGCAAAGGAGGTGATATTTGCCATAAATATAAAAAATTATATCTTTTAGATATAAATAGTTGTAAAGCAATAATGATGTAACAGGCCATCCCTACTATAAAACAGCAATTCATATAAACCAGTGGTTCATCAAGAAACAAAAAAATAGGGAGGGAGGAAGGGAGAGGGGGAAGGAAGAAGGAGGGAAGAAAAGGGAGATAGAAAGAAAGAGATTCACAAAACTCTTAGCAAAAATGAGATTTTTCTCCCTGTTGGTTGTATCTTTATTGATTGTTTCATTTCAATCTTGGTGTTTTTCCATATTTTCATAGTTCCTACAGTGAACTTGGGTGATCACAAAATAGTCTTGAGGAAGAGAGGTTCATTGAACTCAGCAAGGTTCACGGTCTTCCAAATGAAGGCGGTATAACAGGTGTCTGTTTAAAGGAAAGCATAATCTGTGTGTGTGTGCATGTGTGAGAGAGAGACAGAGGGGGAGAGATGCTGAGAAGGTTATGATTAGCAGGAAGAAACAAGGCCTCAGAAGTGGGACACAGTCCCTGCCCTGGACCCTGACTTCCAGGAAAGACCTCACTTCTGTGTGAATCCAGGCTGTGCTGTGCTGTGCTGTGCTTGGTGGCTCAGTTGTGTCTGACCCTTTGTGACCCCATGGACTGCCCACCAGGCTCCTCTGTCCCAGGAGAGTCTCCAGGCAAGAATACTGGAGTGGGTTCCCATACCCTCCTCCAGGGGATCTTCCCAGCCCAGGAATCGAACCCAGGTCAATCCTGCAGGGAGATTCTCTACCTTCTGAGCCATCAGGCAGGCCCGTGAATCCAGGCTATCCAAGTACAATGCCAGGAGCTGGTGGGCACTTCAGAAATGCTTGCTGCGTCAACTGATGAAAGATATTAAGGGGACGGTTGCATATCACATTCAAATATATGAAGAAAAATGTCTCCATGTTCACCATCAGCAACATTTCCTCATAATCCTCATTTTTCAACCCTTGGTTCAAAACACGAGTTGCGATCGGACATTGACTATGTAGTCAACATTATTATCAGGCTACATAAAAGCATGAAAACATCATCCTGAAATTCGAGGAATTTGGAGTCTAGCTGGGAAAATACACCACACAGGAAATAATTAGATAATAAAGCCGTTTCCTCTGTTTCATTGTGGGGCAGAACTCATTCTAAAATGAAGAGATTATAACTTTCACAGGAGCACACACTTTCAATATCTAAGAAAAACAGTGTTTTGAAGAGGGAACAATTGCTGTATTAGGAGGCCTTGAAAATTGCAAGGAGAGTTCTGTTGGTAACAAGAGCTAACATCCCATAAGTCAATATGTAAATAATGTATTCTTGGAGTCTGCAGTGCTCTCACAGGAGCAGTAAAGGCTGGTTTTTATGACTGGTTTAATATCATGAAGCTTCGTTTGGAGGAAGAGGAGTAAGATGTTGATGGTACTCATTGGAGGAACTGAACTCTAGCCCAAGCCTTGTGAACTTGCTTGCACGAAGCCACAGGATGGAAATCACATTGTCTGGTGCCTTGGACCAAAGCATTCATTATAGCTTGTCAGCAGAGAAGAAATAAGTGAGAAAGAAAATAATTTCTAAAACTCTTCCGAATGCATAGTCCCAAACTATAAGCACAACACAGTATTAAAAACTAGATAGGAGAGTGAGCCTGGAGAAGGGATAGGCTACCCAATCCAGTATTCTTGCCTGGAGAATTCCATGGACAGAGGAGCCTGGTGGGCTATAATCCATAACGTATGGCCTTCCATTTACTTTCTGTCTTCACCATAAATAGACATGAGTTAACGTATGTTTGAAGATTCATTTCCCTTTAATTGAGCTCACTCAACAAAAGTTTTTTTGGTTTTTTTCCCCCCCAGCATGTCCTGCTTTTATAAACCAAGATCTAATTTGACGTGATTACGTAATTGTGTGACCACCTGTATCCTTCTACTACTTTTTCCTTTCCAGATAGAGAGTATCTTTCTTCCCAGAGCCTTATAGAATATGTGAATTCACTTAATAGCAGTAATAGTCTTCTCACAACAACTAATTTTTCTATTTACTAAATTGTTGTCAATAACCTATTAGTTGGCAGCCACTGTGCCAGGTGTCGGAAATAGAAAAAGGAATTAAAACCCTTTCTCGTCTTGGGAGCTTTCAGCTGAGTAGGGGATTTAGACAATTAAACATAATTTAAAAAGAGATGTGATAGGCACACAGAAAGGTACAATAGACTGTCATCTGACTATCCCAGCATAGCATTTCCCCAATTTTCATTAGAAACAGAATGCTTTAATTGAACCCAATTAGAAAACCAAAACTTCCAGCCTCTTCTGTAAGTAGATGAGGCTATATGACTAAGATCTGGCCAATGAGATGCAAGCATAGCAAGTATTCAGTGAAATTTCCAAGAAGACTCCTTAAAAGGAAATACTTAAGCCAGAATAAGGATCCTTTTAGCTTTCCTCCCTTCCAAGAAGTCTAATGAAACAGTTGGAGCCATAGCTGCAATTCTGGACTATGAGGTAGCCTTGAGTATACGAGGTAACTTTGAGTATATGAGGTGATTAGGATTCTAGTGACTTTAGAACCAGAATGTTAGCCCCCTGCAGCCTCCATCTGACTTTTTTTATGTGGAAGAATAAACCATTGTCCATTTAAGTCACTGTAGTTAGACCTATGACCATTGAAGCCCCAAATAATACTAACTGATGGATATAATACTTAGGAAAAATTATGGGAGCAGCTCCCCACTCTGCCTTGGGGAGAGAAGTCAGAAACAGTGTTCCTGTAGAAGTCACATCTGATCTGAGACTCTAGGCCTAAATAAATGCAGGTGTAGAAAAATTTTTAATGTGAAGATCTGAATTGGAAAAGAACTATCTATGAGATACTAAAAAAGGTCAACATAAAAGGGGTAGAGTAGATTAGGAAGAACCAAGCAAGAGAAAACTCTGGAAAATTTCATGGGTGCTCCATTTTGCAGAGACTGCTGTAAAGATATTCATAGGTAGCTGCAGAGAAGAGGTCTAAAAGTAGAGGCATAAATGTGGGAGATATTAATATACATATGGTTTCTAAAGTCTTGGGAATTAATGAGGTCACCCAGAGAGTGTCTAAATTTAGAAGAGGGCCTCAAAACAAAGAGATATCACTTCACACCTGTCAAAATGACCATCATCAAAAAGTCTACAAATAACAAATGTTGGCGAGGGTGTGGAGAAAAGGGAACCCTTCACAGCTGGTGGGAATATACCAATACATTACTGCAGCCACTATGGAAAACAGTGGAATTTCTCAAAAATAAAAATAGAACTGCCATGTGTGTGCTCAGTTGCTCAGTTGCGTACGCCTCTTTGCGGCCTCGTGGATTTTAGCCCACCAGCCTCCTCTGCCCCTGGAATTTTCTAGTCAAAATACTGGAGTGAGATGCCATTCCCTTCTTTAGGGGATCTTTCTGACCCAGGGATCGAACCCACATCTCTTATGTCTCCTGCATTGACAGGCAGATTATTTACCACTAGCGCCACCTGGGAAGCCCATATAATCCAGCAATAATTCCACTCCTGGGTATATATCTGAAAAACAACAAAAACAAAAAGAATAATTCGAAAAGATACATGTATCCCAGTGTTCACTGAAGCACTGTTTACAATAGCCAAGAGATGGAAGCAACTTAAATGTCCATTGCAGATGAATGGATAAAGATGTGGTATATATGGATATATACTACTCAGCCATAAAAAAGAATGAAGTTCTGCTATTTGCAGCAACATACATAGACCTGGAGAATATTGTGCTTAGAGAAAGACAAATACTGTATGATATCACTTATATGTACAATCTAAGAAATAATACAAATGAATATATATGCAAAACAGAAAGAGACTCACAGATATAGTGAACAAACCTACTGGTTACCAAAGAGGAGAGGGAAATGGGGAGGAGAAAATTAGGGGTACAGGATTAAGAGACATAAATACTATGTACAAAATAGACAAGCAACAAAGATACACTGTACAGCACAGGGAATATACCCATCATCTTGTAATAACATTTAATGGAGTATAATCTATAAAAACACTGAATCACTATGCTGTACACCCAAAATTAATATACTGTAAATCAACTATACTTCAACATAGAAATATTGACATATTATTTCAATATAGAAATAAAGGCAGAAGAGGGCCAAGGACAGAACCCTGATACCAAACAATTAAAGACCAAGTAAAGGAGACCCTCCCCATCTTCTGTTTAAAAAAGAGAGAGAAATAAAGAATATCAGCATAATTCAGGGTCACAAAATCTAAGAAATCACATGGGGAAGAGGGCAGAGGGGAGTTGGGCTTCCTTTTGTTTTGTTTCTAGCCTGAAGGGACTATTGATGGAAGATTTCAAGGAGGGTAAACAGCTTTCTTTGCAGTTGCCCTGCTGGAGAGACTGGTGGGTGGAGGATGAATTATGCTAATGTTTACAAACAGGATGAGCCTATGTAAGTCTTTAAGATCCTCAGTTTCATTATTTGTAAAATAGGGATAATAACACTTACCTTCTAGTACAGGGTGAAGATTAAGAGAAGGAAATGGGTATAGAACTAGATAAGAAAACCATGCTGTTGTGATTCATTCCCCCTTCACAACTGATGGAAACTTACGTGGAAAATTGTCACAGGAGATATCTGAGTTTGTCAGCTTCTTGACAGTTAGTAGTATACATAGTTTTTTTTAACGTTCAAGAATTTTTATATTTACACACATAGATGAGTATTGCCCTATCACAGATAAACCTAGAAAGGCAAAGGTCTTTGTGCCCTGAGGATTCAGCATGAAACCAAGGAAGTCTCAGCCTCAGTATTCTCCCTTACATGGCCTTTTCCAGGAATCCAAGGCAAGGAGTCCTAGCCATGTGCCCACTTGCTTACATGTTTATATAAAATTTGCAAGAGAAGGCCATTAAACTACAAATCATTAAGACCACTGCCTCTTTCCACTCTAATTTTCCCTCCCAAGATATTCTCCTTGTGTAGGTGGAGTTGGAAGGGCCTTAGGCATTTTGGAATCCAGCTGAGGGAAAACTGAGTTGAAGGTACATTTACTTGGTGTTCAGTGGGATGTCTGCTATTTCAAGGTGTCCCAGAGTGGGAAATGCTTCCAGAAATATGCTAAACCCACTGTGCTGACTCACATGGCATCATGTCAAGAAGATGCAGGGCCAGAGATTGTGTTGTGAATGAATGTGTTCTCGTGTGCCAAGGACCAGTGGGATGTGAACCATGACAAGACAAGTCTGAAATGCATGGAGCCAGAAGCTAACCTGTGGAAAATTCTACCAGGCATTCATCCTGTGGCATTATAACCAGAGGATTCACATCCATGGGTGTCTAGTCAAAACTCAAATTCTGTTGCTTCAAGAATATCCATAATAATTCAGTGTATGCAATATACATTCACCAAATTGTTGTTCTTTGGCAATGGAAATGGCAAGGAGTTAAATTCATTAGAATTTTGATGCTTGTAGGGCACAAACTTGCCTTAATGCCATAAACTGTGAGTGTGTCTGTAACAACAAGTCATATAGGAAGAAAATATAATAAAGATTTTCTTAAATTTGACCTCCCTGGTAGCTCAGATGATAAACGGATCTACCTACAATGCAAGAAACCTGGGTTCGATCCCTGGATCAGGAAGATCCCCTGGAGGGGGAAGTGGCAACCCACTCCAGTGTTCTTCCCTGAAGAATCCCTCTGGACAGAGGAGCCTGGAGGGCTACAGTCCATGGGGTCACACACAGTTGGACATGACTGAGTGTTTTAACACTTTCACTTTCAAAGATTTATAGGATATTGTCAAAATAAGTTGTGATGTTGAAAGAAGCTCATTTAATTATTAATAATAACAATTTCAATCAATCAGATGAGAGACTGATTCCCTTTCCATTTTCTTTTTATAAAACAATTATAAAATTATTGTCAGGTAGAGGCAATCAAAAAATATTCAGTGAGAAAAGTATCATAAATGCATGTCAGGCAGTTAATTGCTGTTTTTATGAATTTTATCATGTGTGTAGTTTTGTCAGATTTTTACATTTTGTGATGGTTGGGTTTTAAATAAGTATGCACTTTTGTCCCTCATAATTTGTATTTACTGTTTTGCATTCTTTCTCGTATTCCTTGAAATGATATGCAGCTCATGCCCTGTAGAACCTGAACCACCAGCGTGTCCCTCTGTGCTGACTGACGTTCTGCTGTCTGATGTTCTGCTGTCTGCCTGCACCGAGACCCAGGGCCCCTCCTAACAGCGGCTCCAGGTCCCCTCACCCATCCCCAAGGACACAGTAGTTAATGATATGATCAGCCTGCCTCTAGTTCCAGATGGTTGGAAGGGAAAACAAAGCCTAAATGCCAAAAACAGGAGCCTTTGACTGGTGCCTGGGGAGTAAGGCTGGCTCTTGACACCTCTGTGCCTTATGCAAGAACTAAAGGCACCAAACCTCATTTCAGAGAGTCCCAAGTTTGGTTCTTGCTCTGCCACTAGGTGTATGGCTATGAAAAAAGAGCTCAGCTACCCTGAGTGTCAACGTCCTTATGGGTTCCATAGACTATTTCATACGTATAAGAGCAAAGCTTGTGCACATTAAAAAAAAAAAAAAAAAAAAACTCTTTGGATGTAAGGGGCTCTTTGGATATAAAGTCCATGTGATCCTTCCCTTCTCCTCCATTGCCAAGGAGTCAAGGATTTAATCCCACTCATGCCTTCTTATTTTGGAGAGACTGATGCATACTGTGAACAAGCAAGTGTTGCGGGGCCATTTCAGAATGCTGTTACTGAAATGCATTTGGCATTTCTCAAGCAGAGGGGCTGAGTGTCATGAGAGAGGAGGTGGAAGAGGACCACTGGTGACCAAGAGTCTTCTCTGACCTTGAACTTGACTGTCCTACTGAACCAAATAGAGGGCTAAGTGAACTCAGAAGCCACTTACTTCCTAGGCTGTGAGTAAGCAACACCTGTGTTAATTGTGGTCGTGTATGGTGGGCGGCACCAAGTCTTCCCTCTTCCTGGACACGTAGAGCACATTATTCCATGAAGTCTCCTGGTAATGTGAGTTTTCTCATCCCATTGCCTGCCCAGTGATATGGATACATCTCTTAACAACGGGCATCCTTCAAAACTGTCTGGCTGTCTGTTTCTCCTTTTGGTCCAGCTCTGGCCGCCAGGATTATCTTGACTTACTTGGCTGTTTCACCTAAGTCAAGACTCTTCCTTAAATAACCTTAGGGACACTGAGCTAGTTGCTACACCACTCCTCTTTCACGGCTCACGACCCTTGAATGAGTTTCCACTGATCTTAGGGTAAAATCCAAAATCAAAATCTTTTTTAAAAATATTTATTTTTGGCTGTGCTGGGTCTTGGTTGCTACCCCAGCTTTTTCTCTGGTTGTGGCGAGTGGGGCTACTCTCTAGTTGCGGTACGTGGACTTATCCCTGTGGTGGCTTCTCTTGTTGCAGAGCACGGGCTCCGGGCACATGGGCTTCCATCCCGGCAGTGGGCTCAAAAGTTGCAGTACTTGGCCTCCGGAGCCCAGGCTCAGAAGTTGTGGCCCACAGGCATAGTTGCTTCGCGGCATGTGGCATCTTCCCAGTTCAGGGATGGAACCCACACAGCCTGCATTGGCAGGCAGATTTAAAATCAAAATCAAAATCTTGACATAACTTCAAAGCCCAGCATGGTCTCCCCAGTACCTAATTCTCCAGCTTTGTCACACGCTGCCCTTCCACTCTCTCTGTTCCATTCCTCCAGGCCTGCTTCCCTCACTTCGCTCAGGCTACTCTTGGTGCCCAAGAGGTATCCCACCCCCTTCACAAAGCTACCTCCTGCTCCCTCTCCAGATACCAACCAGCTCAAACATCACTTCCTTGGGGATGTCTGCCCTGATGATACCCCCTCCAGATTTGGCTGGAGTCCCCCTAGTGGCTCAGATGATAAGGAATCCACCTGCAGTGCAGAAGACCTGGGTTCAATCCCTGGTTCAGGAAGATCCCCTGGGGAAGGACATGGCAACCCACTCCAGCATTCTTGCCTGGAGAATCCCATAGACAGAGGAGCCTGGCAGGCTACAGTCCATGGGGTTGCAAAGAGTTGGACATGACTGAGTGACTAAGCACAGCAGCACCCCATCCTGACCCACTATAGATCAAACTATATCAAATTGCTAGTATTGTCATTTTGACCTATAAAACTATCACTAGCCTATGTTCTTACTGCTCCCTGTACATCATAGCCCTCATCACAATTGTTATCAAGTCATTACTTGAATATTTGATCAATATCTGACTCCTTGATGGATTATAAACTCTGGGAAAATAGACATCCTATCTGTTGTGTCTGTTGCCATCCAGAAAATAATAAATACTGCCCAATAAATATTTACTGAATATTATTTATTTAACCACACAGATACACTTTTTACATTTTCTACATTCATGATGTACATAGAACATGCATTGTCATGAAGAAAAGTGTTATTCTGTTAAGTAGGTTTTTGTTGCTTTGGTTTTTTCAGGCTTTAGTCATGAGATGTCATTACTTGATGTTTTGCAATGCTCTTTGTGGTACTTTGGCTGTCGTGTTCTTTGTTATGATACTGCCTTGTGTCTGTGAAATACATTCTGGGTGTACCATGAGGTTCTTGAGACAAGCCCGATCTTTTAAGTTTCCTTTTCTCTGAAGAGAAATCTCAAGCTTCTCTCTGTAAGAAGAGTGGAATTTTTCACAATCTCCTGCTAAGTAAACAGTCTTAGATTACAAAGCAAAAGATATTGCAAAATACTTAAAAGGATCAGTTTATGAAGCAGAAGTGGTGCAGATGTCATGGAAGATCTAGTGAAAAACCAGAAATGGTGGTGGAACAAATGTCACTGCTTTCTAAGACAGCAAAGGCAGTTCACGTGTAACAGAGGCTCATGAGAACATCAGGAACCCTCAAAGCCCTCCTTTCCAGAGGAGAAAGCAGGGCAGGTTTTCATCCTCATCAGAGGGGCCCTCATTAGCCCAATCAAGGGTCCCCCCAAGCCCCCACCAGGCCTCACACACACAGGGGTGCGCAATTAACTCTGCCCACGCTGCCAAGGATGCAGTCCATTAGCCTGAGTGAATCCTGATTGATTGTGTTCTCCTCGTCCCCTCGTAAACATATGCCTTGTTGTCTGAATCTTCACACGTTTTTCATATTGTGAAAATGTCTTCTCTCCAAGTCGCATTACAAGTTGACAGCGATGCCTGGTCAAGAGCAGTGGGGATGATACTGAGGAGAGTTCCCTGTTCTACGCAGTTGATCTTTGTTGCTTATCTAATTGTATTGATTTATTCATTTTTGATTGGAGTATAATTGCTGTACAATGTTGCGTTTGTTTCTGCGGTACAATGAAATGAATCGGCTATATATATACCTTCCCTCTTAAACCTACCTCTCACTCCACTTCACCTAGCCTACCCATCTAGGTCATCAGAGAACACAGAGCTTCCTGTGCTTTATAGCAGATTATCCATTTTAAATACACCCCTGTGTATATGTCAGTCCCATATGCCCTAACTATCTCTTTCCCTCAACCTTTCCCACCCCACATCCTGCCCCAACCATGAGTTCGGTTCTCTAAGTCTGTGTGTTTCTATTTTGCAAAGAACTTCATTTGTATCATTTCTTTTTAGATTGTACATGTCAGCAATATTAGACAATATTTCTCTTTGTCTAACTTAACTCCATTCAAAATTATGTAGCAATCAAAATGGGAAAAGACTTTTAAAGAGAATAGATACATGCGTATGTATAAGTGAATCCCTTTGCTGTACACCTGAAACAAACACAACATGGTTATACTTCAACTATACTTCAGTATAAAATTTTAAAAGTTAAAAAAAAAAAAGGACAGTGGAGGTGATACTCAAACCAGCAACTAGCTTCTGGCCCCACTTCCTGCATCTCTCAAGTGAGAAGAACAGTATCTGCTTTCTCGCCTCCTCCCTGAGTTGCTGTGGGCATCCTTTGAAATGGATGTGTAAGTGTACCAAAATGGTACATCGATCAGCACACAAATGCAAGGGCTTCTTGTAACTCATCACTGAAGAATTTCCTTCCACTCTGAAGGGATTTACTTACGTACATATGGTTATAAAACTAGAAAACTGGTGAAATTTTTCTAATGGGAGCTCTAGGCTCCAAGTCCCTAGGTCTCTATTGGAACAAGATTAGCAGAAAACCTTTTGGCAAATGATAAAAAAGATCTCTTTCTTTATTTCTGTCTCTGTTCATCTTTGCTGCTCTTTCCCCAAGCCCTTCAAATGAGTCCTAAATATAGAATTTAGTTATAAAAAAGATAAACAAAGCAGAACGCAGATTGGTGAATGCCAGGGTCTGGGGTGGGGTGTGGAAAAAAGGGAATGAGGAAATCATAGCAAGTAATGGAACTTTTCTATATATTGATTTTTAAAATTACATGACTATACACATGTTAGTTTTGCAGAACTGTACACTGAAAAGGGTGAATTTTACTGTAAATGTAAAATTTTAAAACATAGGGAAAAAAAAGAAGCACCAATAGGCCCACCAGCCAAAGATAGGGGCTATTATTATGTTGGCATGCTTCTTACTGGTCTTTTATGTTGATGATGGTGCTTTTAAATCACTTTAGTATTTTTGCCTTCAGAACCCCATGAACGTATGAAAGGCAAAAAGATAAGTCACTGAAAGATGAACTCCACAGGTCCATAGGTACCCAATATGCTACTGGAGAACAGTGGAAAAATAACTCCAGAAAAAATGAAGATACTGAGCCAAAGCAAAAGGAATACCCAGTTACAGTTGTGACTGGTGATGGAAATAAAATCCAGTGCTCTGAAGAACAATACTGTATAGGAACCTGGAATGTCAGGTCCATGAATCAAGGCAAACTGGAAGTGGTCAAACAGGAGATGGCAAGAGTGAATATCAACTTTTTAGGAATCAATGAACTAAAATGGACTGGAATGGGTGAATTTAACTCAGATGAACATTATATCTACTACTATGGGCAAGAAACCCTTAGAAGAAGGGAGTAGCCCTCATCATCAACAAAAGAGTCTGAAATGCAGTCCTTGGGTGAAATCTCAAAAATGACAGAATGATCTCTGTTCGTTTCCAAGGCAAATCATTCAGTTCCACAGTAATCCAAGTCTATACCCCAACCACTAATGCCGAAGAAGCTGAAATTGAATGGTTCTATGACAACCTATAAGACCTTCTAGAACTAATATCAGAAAAAGATGAAATGCAAAAGTAGGAAGTCAAGAGATACCTGGAGTAACAAGCAAGTTTGGCCTTGGAGTGCAAAATGAAGTATGGCAAAGGCTAACAGTTTTGCCAAGAGAATGCACTGGTCATAGCAAACACCCTCTTCCAACAACGCAAGAGAAGACTCTACACATGGACATCACCCGATGATCAGTATCGAAATCAGATTGATTATATTCTTTGTAGCCGAAGATAGAGAAGCTCTATACAGTCAGCATAAACAAGACCAGGAGCTGACTGTGGCTCAGATCATAAACTCCTTATTGCAAAATTCAGACTTAAATCGAAGAAAGTAGGGAAAATCACTAGATCATTCAGCTAGGACCGAAATTCCTTACTAGTATACAGTGGAAGTGAGAAATAGATCTAAGGGACTAGATATTTTAGACAGAGTGCCTGATACTATGGATGGAGGTACACGGCATTGTACACGAGACAGTGATCAGGACCATCTCTGAAAAAGAACTTCAGAAAGGCAAAATGGTTGTCTGAGGAGGCCTTACAAATAGCTGAGAAAAGAAGAGAAGTGAAAGGCAAATGAGAAAAGGAAAGATACAGCCATCTGAATGCAGAGTTCCAAAGAATAGCAAGGAAAGATAAGAAAGCCTTCTTCAGTGATCAGTGCAAAGAAATAGAGGAAAATAATAGAATGGAAAAGACTAGAGATCTCTTCAAGTAAATTAGAGATACCAAGGGAACATTTCATGCAAAGATGGACACAATAATGGACAGAAATGGTAGAGACCTAACAGAAGCAGAAGACATTAAGAAGAGGTGGTAAGAATACACAGAAGAACTATACAAAAAAGATCTTCATGACCCAGATAATCACAGTGATGTGATCACTCACCTAAGCCAGACATTCTGGAATGCAAAGTCGAGTGGGCCTTAGGAAGCATCACCATGAACAAAGCTAGTGGAGCTGATGGATTTCCAGTTGAGCTATTTCAAATCCTAAAAGATGATGCTGTAAAAGTGCTGCATTCAATATGCCAGCAAATTTGGAAAACTCAGCAGTGGTCACAGGACTGGAAAAGTCAGTTTTCATTCCAATGCCAAAGAAAGGCAATGCCAAAGAATGTCAAACTACCACACAATTGCATTCATCTCACACACTAGTGAAGTAATGCTCAAAATTCTCCAAGCCAAGCTTCAACAGTTTGTGAACCGTCAACTTCCAAATGTTCAAGCTGAATTTAGAAAAGGCAGAAGAACGAGTGATAAAATTACCAACACCCACCGGATCATCGAAAAAGCAAGAGAGTACCAGAACAACATCTGCTTCTGCTTTAATGACTATGCCAAAGCCTTTGACTGTGTGGATCACAACAAACTGTAGAAAATTTTTCAAGAGATGGGAATACCAGACCACCTCACCTGCCTCCTGAGAAATCTGTATGCAGGTCAAGAAGCAACAGTTAGAACCAGACATCGAACAACATACTGGTTCCAAATTGGGAAAGGAGTAAGCGAAGGCTGTATGTTGCCATCCTGCTTATTTAACTTGTATGCAGAATACATCATGCGAAATGCCAGGCTGAATGAAGTACAAGCTGGAATCAAGATTACAAGGAGAAAAATCAACAACCTCAGATATGCAGATGACACCACCCTTATGGTAGAAAGAGAAGAGGAACTAAAGAGCCTCTTGATCAAAGTGAAAGAGAAGAGTGAAAATATGGCTTAAAACTCAACATTCACAAAACTAAGATCATGGCATCTGGTCCCATCACTTTATAGCAAATAGATGGGGAAACAGTAGAAACAGTGACATACTTTATTTTCTTGGGCTCCAAAATCACTGCAACCATGAAATTAAAAGATTCTTGCTTCTTGGAAGAAAACCTATGACCAACCTAGACAGCATATTTAAAAGCAGAGACATTACTTTGCCAACAAAGGTCTGTCTAGTCAAAGCTATGGTTTTTCCAGTAGTCATGTATGGATGTGAATGTTGGACGATAAAGAAAGCTGAGTGCTGAAGAATTGATGCTTTTGAACTGTAGTGTTGGAGAAGACTCTTGAGGGTCCCTTGGACTGCAAGGAGATCCAACCAGTGCATCCTAAAGGAAATCAGTCCTGAATATTCATTGGAAGGACTGATGCTGAAGCTGAAACTCCAATACTTAGCCACCTGATGCGAAGAACTGACTCACTGGAAAAGACCCTGATGCTGGGAAAGATTGAAGGCAGGAGGAGAAGGGGACAACAGAGGATGAGATGGTTGGATGGCATCACTGACTTGATGGACATGAATTTGAAGGAGCTCTGGGAGTTGGTGATAGACAGGGAAGCCTGTCATGCTGCAGTCCATGGGGTCACAAAGAGTCAGCCATGACTGAGTGACTGAACTGAACTGAACTGTTGTTGTTTAATTGCTAAGTCGAGTCCGACTCTTAGTGACCCCACAGACTGCAGCATGCCAGGCTTCCTTGTCCTTCACTATCCCCCTTAGTTTGCTCAGATTCATGTCCATTGAGTCAGTTAAGCTACCTAACCATCTCATTGAATTTTTCCATTACATCCTATGGAAAAACAATGAACTTTTTGGCCAATACAATAATAATGATCATACAATACACACATGTACATGTATATATGTGTGTAGATTGATTGATTAAAAGTAATAAACTTTCAAACATAAAATAGTTAATTCATGCAACTTATACATAATCCAAAAGTGCAAGAAAATGTACTATGAAGTGTCTTCTCATCCTTTTCTTAAGCATCTGGTGCCTTTCCAGGTTTTTTTTTTGTTTGAAAGCTTTTTATTATGATAGTAAGACAGCTTGAAATTTACTATCTTAGCTCTTTTCAATACAGTTCAGTGGTTATATGTTGGATATATTCATATTTTTTGCTATAAAAATAGTAAGATATATTCATAATATTTTGCAAGCATCTCCACTATCTTCATAACTCTTTCATCTTATAAAACTCAAACTCTATCCCCATTAACCAAAAACTACCCATTCCCCTCTCCAAATCCAAATCCTGGTAACCACTATTCCGCTTTCTGTCTAAATGACTTTTGACTACTCTATATATCTTATATAAGTGAAGTCATACATTAATACATTATTTGTGTTTTAATAACTAGCTTACTTCACTTGGCATAATATCCTCAAGATTTCTCCAGATTGTAGCATATATCAGGATTCCCTTCCTTTTTAAAGCTAAACAATATTCCATTGTATATGTGTGTACATATATGTGCATGCATGCTAAATTGCTTCAGTCTTGTCTATCTTTTTGCAACCCTATGGACCAAAGCCCACTGAGATCTTCTGTCTATGAGATTCTCCAGACAAGAATACTGGAGTGGGTTGCTGTATCCTCCTCCAGGGGATCTTCCCAACCCAGAGGTCCAATCTGCATCATTTACGACTCCTGAATTAGCAAGCAAATTCTTAATTACTCGTGCCACCTGGGAAGTCCCTGTAGGTGTGTGTATATATATACATATATATATATGTATATATATATATAAATTATTTTTATTCCTTTCCAGTTTTTTTTATTTTTCCTGAGTTACTACTTGCATATACTTCTTTTCTAATACTAACATTAAGATGCAGAATCCATACTTCTGCATCCTGCTTTTTCATTTTAACTTATGAAAATGTTTTGGAGATTGTTCCAAACCATATATACATAACTTTTTAAAATTGTTTTTAGTACTGTGCAGTATTTCCATGTTTGGGTATGTTGTGATTTATTGTATTGCTGGCTATCTGGGTGGTTTCATTTCTTCTGCTAGTACAAACAATAGTATGATGAATATCCTTGTAAATTTTTTCAACGTGGATTATTATGGAAGAACTCAGGATTGGAATTGTGAGGTCTAAGTTTGCATTTTAAATTTTAATAGATAAGGCTAATCTGCCCTCTTTAGAGCTGTACCAAGTTTTATTCCAACTGATAATGAATGAGAATTCCTGTTTCTGCATTGTGTTTTCAAACTTTTAATATTTGACCAACTGATAAATGAAAATGAGACTCTCAGTCATTTTAATTTGTATTTTTCTTATTGTGACTAATTTCGAGCTTCTTTTCATATGTTTAACAGTGAAATCTGAACTGTCTTTTCATGTCCTTAGTTCATTTTCTATTCGATAGATAGCTTCTTTTTTATAGATTAGAGAATGTTTTTGTATAGGTTAGAAAAATTAGTCCTTTTCACTGTGATGAGTTGCATATTTTTTTGTTGTTTGTTTGCCACTTGCCTCTTGTCTTTTTGCGGACTTTTTTTCTTGACTTCCATCTTTTATTTAGTATTTATGTGGTTGGATTTATCATCCTTCACATATGGCCTTTTCCACTCCAATACTATTTAGAAAAACAATCTCTGAAATAATGAATTCTTGTATTTTTATGATTTCTTTTTTATCTGATATTTGACCCATCTGGAGTTTGTTTGTTTATAAAATTGAGGTAGATTTTCAACACTTTTTATTTCTCTAGATCATGAGTTAGCAAACTTTTCCTAAATGGCTTAAGACTAAATATTTTGCCCTTTTGGATAATATGGCCTCAGGTAGCTGCTCAACTCTGCCATTGTAGTGAAAAAGTAGCCACAGATAACTCATAAACATATGGGCACAGCTGAATTCCAATAAAGCTTGTATGTAACAGGAAGCTGGCAGGATTTGGCCCCGCAAGCTCTTGTGTGCTTACCAGTGTGGAAGACTGCTTAATTATTTCAACAATGTTTATTACATGAATAACTCCCCCCCCCCGATATGCCATGGCATATTTATCATATACTTATATTCTTTTACTCAGGTAAAACTTTTACAAGATTCTTCATTTAATTGCATTGTTCTGTCTTTCTACCTATAGGCTCATACCACACTGTTTTGGTCACTATAGTTTACATATATTTTTAATATCATATGAGGTCAGCTACCCCTCAAAACTCTTATTTTTCAGAATTTTATGCATTTGATTATTATTCAGTGGATTTGGATGTCAGAAAGCAACTTCAAGACTAGGAGTCATTTTTAAAAAAAATACCTTTCAATGGGGAAAAAATGGAAAAGCTTATTTCAATTATATTAGTTTACAGTCATTTTCTCAGGTGAGCATTGACAACTTCTGAATAGCGAAGAGAGAAATTGGACTTAATTTCCTCTCCATTAAAAGTACCTCTATTCATTTCTTCACCCTCTAATCATTATAGAGTATTAAGTGGATGAGCTAGAAAATGATACCCAATTGTACAAGAGTCATCAGTTTTGTAATTTTTGATTTCTTCTTTCTCTCACTCTTTCTGGCTCAATAGATAGTAAATAAAGGTTTGTTTCCTTGTATATTATAGGCTTCATTCAACCCCTCCAACCTTGTCAAAAAAGAATTTTAACTATAAAAGTAACATAAACTGACTTTATTTTTATATTGAAGTGTGACTGATTTACAATGTTGTGTTAGTTTCAGTTGTATAGCAAAGTGATTCCTATATATGTATATATTCAAATAATACATATATATTCAGAATCTTTTCCCTTATAGATTATTACAGAATAATGGGTATAGTTCCCTGTGCTATACAGCAGGTCCTTGTTGGTTAGCTATTTTATATATAGTAGTGTGTATCTACTAGCTTATTCCTCCTCCCCAGTCTTTCCCCTTTGGTAACCTTAGGTTTCTTTTCAATGTCTGTGTGTTTATTTGTGTTTTGTAAATAAGCTCATTTGTGTGTCTTTTTTTTTTTTTAAAGATTGCTCATATAAGCAATATCATATGATATTTGTTTTTCTCTGTCTGGTTTGCTTCACATAGTATAATCTCTAGATCCATTCTTACTGTTGCAAATGGTATTATTTCATTTCTTGTTTATGATTCAGTAATATTCCAGTGTGTATATGTTCGTGTGTGTGTGTGTGTGTGCGCGCATACATGACATGAGCTTACTTTGGCAAATTTGCAAACTATAGAAGGATGGAAATGTATACAAAGGTATGAAAGAGATGGTTAGAATCACCCCTTAATGTGGCCCTCAGAGAGAACCCCTGTTAGGATCCCTGTGTTTCTCACTCTCTTTTATGTACACTTGTATACAAACGAGAAAACACATGTGCTTGAGATACACGTGCAAACAATGCAGAGTGGAATTTCCTATGCTGCTTTTTCCATGAGTTACTCTACTCTGTCAGTTACTATTTTGAAAGACTGGCTGGGTTCCCAGGAAGCAATGGTTCCATCCCTTTGTCCTTAAAAAGTGAAGTTTTAGAGTTTTCATGGACATTGTTGACTGTGAGCTGAGGGGGAGACCAAGCCCAAATGAGAAAGAAAGCATCTTGCCAGCACTCAAGGTCTTCTATTATTATTAATGTTTTTACCAGATATACCCCCAGGCATTTCTCTCAGCATCTTGCTGTGCCTTTGCCAACCTTTATGAAGGACAATCCTCCTTTAGAAAGTCACTGTGATACTGATTTCTGAGAATAAGTCTTTAGAAGAAGGATGTTCTCTTTTGAAACCTGATCAAGTGGCTGGGTTGCTGAAGTGCTATTTTTCTCTAGGTCTCTGCTCTCTCTTGCAAACTCATGGCACCGCCAGAGATCTTGAGGGCATCTTGAGAAAGAAGTGCCCACATCTGTTGTCCTTTTTGGAAGGAAGATGATGGGAGACCTAATTTCTTTAAGTCACAGGTGGTCTGCATATCTTCAAGCTTCAAAATAACTTTCTGTTTCACCACAGCTATTATAGTAGCACTAGTAAAAACCCATTGTACTTAATTGTTGTCAGGGGGAAGTTTAGATTCCCACCCAGAAGTGGGTTTCTGGTGTAAAAGAAAAAGCATGTCTCATAAACATATCAGAATGGGACCGTGAAGAAGTTTTACATCTTTTAAAACTTAAGAAACAAGGGAAGATTAAAACCACACACCTGAACAGAACTGAAGAGCTTTAATGCCAAAGCAGAAGACAAATGACCAAGAGTGAAGATCAAGAGGCAAAATGAAGTTAAAGATGAAGGAAACTGAAAAGTTCTGAGTCAGAGGAAAGAAGGACAAAAAGACATGGATCAGGGAAGAGGAGGAAAAATGACATCAGTTCAGGTCAGTTGAGCCCCACAGTCATGTCCAGGGACTGCAGCACGCCAGGCCTCCCTGTCCATCACCAACTCCCGGAGCTTGCTCAAACTCATGTCCATTGAGTCAGTGATGCCATCCAACCATCTCATCCTGTGTCATCCCCTTCTCCTCCCGCCTTCAATCTTTCCCAGCATCAAGGTCTTTTCCAGTGAGTCAGTTCTTCACATCAGGTGGCCAAAATATTGAAGCATTAGCTTTAGCATCAGTCTTTCTGAATGAATATTCAGGACTGATCTCCTTTAAGATGCACTGGTTGGATCTCCTTGCAGTCCAAGGGACTCTCAAAGAGTCTTCTCCAACACCACAGTTTAAAAGCATCAACTCTTTGATGCTCAGCTTTCTTTATAGTCCAACTCTCACATCCATACGTGACTACTGGAAAAACCATAGCTTTGACTAGATGAACCTTTGTTGGCAAATTAATATGCTTTTTAATACACTGTCTAGGTTGGTCATAGCTTTTCTTCCAAGGAGCAAGCGTCTTTTAATTTCATGGCTGCAGTCACCATCTGCAGTGATTTTGGAGCCCAAGAAAATAAAGTCTGTCACTGTTTCCACTGTTTGCCCATCTATTTGCCATGAAGTGATGGGACTGAATGCCATGATCTTAGTTTACTGAATGTTTGAGTTTTAAGCCAGATTTTTCACTCTCCTCTTTCACTTTCATCAAGAAGCTCTTTAGTTCCTCTTGTCTTACTGCCATAAGGGTGGTGTCATCTGCATATCTGAGTTTATTGACATTTCTCACATGGTAATCTTGATTCCAGCTTCTGTTTCATCCAGTCTGACATTTCCCATGATGTATTCTGCATATAAATTGAATATCAGAGTGACAATATACAACCTTGACATACACCTTTCCTAATTTGGAACAAGTCTCTTGTTTCTTCTTGACCTGTATACAGATTTCTCAGGAGGCAGGCGAGGTGGTCTGGTATTCCCATCTCTTTCAGAATTTTCCATTGTTTGTTGTGATCCACACAGTCAAAGGCATAGTCAATGAAGTAGAAGTCAATGTTTTTCTGACATTGTCTTGCTTTTTCTGTAATCCAACAGATGTTGGGAATTTGATCTCCGGTTCCTCTGGCTTTTCTAAATCCAGCTTGAACATCTGAAAGTTCGTAGTTCACATATTGTTGAAGTGTAACTTGGAGAATTTTGAGCATTACTTTGTTAGCATGTGAAATGAATGCAGTTTTAAGGTAGTTTGAACATTTTTTGGCATTGCTTTTCTTTGGGATTGGAATGAAAAACTGACCTTTTCTAGTCCTATGACCACTGCTGAGTTTTCTAAATTGCTGGCATATTAAATGCAGCACTTTCACAGCATGATCTTTTAGGATTTGAAATAGCTCAACTGGAAATCCATCAGCTCGACTAGCTTTGTTTGTAGTGATGCTTCCTAAGGCTCACTTGACTTTGCATTCCAGGATGTCTGGCTCTTGGTAAGTGATCACACCATCATAGTTATCTGGATCACTAAATTTTTTTTTTCATATAGCTCTTCTGTGTATTCTTGTCACCTCTTCTTAATATCCTGCTTCTGTTAGGTCCAAGACTTACATGGCTCAGCAAATAACAAGAGATAAAAACATCACCTTGCTCAAATGAGTGGAAATATTTTTAGCTGCTTTTATTGACGTTACTGTGTTCTTTTTTTTTTTTAAGTGAGTTTGAAAATCAGTGAGTGAAAAGAAGGGAAACCAAAGACCAGGCAAAAATATTTTTAGAAGAAGTTCAGAGAAGACTATACATAGGTTTAAACCATAGGTTCTATGCAAATAATGGCAGACTTTTGAAAATGGGAAAAAAAATGTGTCAGATAATGTATGGAAGCCATATTGGTAGCAAATGAAATGTCACAAGAGCAAATGATATTCTGCAGAGCTGAGAGCTTGACACTTGCCTTCAATAGTTTGAGTGGCTCTTCAACAAAAGGACTGAAAAAGGAAGATCTGGAGCTGATAGGTGTGCCACATAGAATATTGTTCAATAGAAGCAAGTATTATCAATGTGTTATCACACACTCTCATTGCTATTATTATCTTAAATAATTAGCACTGCCAATAATGAAAGGCGATGCTTTGTGGAGTAGTGAGATTCGTCACACTGGACTGTTAGGCAAAGTTTGGATGAACCTCAGACAGGGGTGCTGTAATGGAGTCCCTGCCCTGGGACACATGGCCTTCTCAAGGTTCCGGCCAGTGCCAGCATACTGCGGTTGGGTGATCTTTGGACTGAGTTTTATACACTAAGGAATTCTTACCTTAATAAGATCATTTTTTAAAAGAAGGGATCAGGGACTGCCCTGGTAGTCCAGTAGTTAAAAATCCGCCTTGCAATGGAGGGAACCCTAGTTTGATCCATGGTCGGGGAACTAAGATCCCACATACCTCAGGGCAGTTAAGCCTGCGAGCTTCAGCTGCTGAGCCCACACATCACGAACAGAGAAGCTAGTGAGCTGCGACTAAGACCTAATGCAGCTAAAAATGAGAGCTTCTCCAGTGGTTCAGCGGTAAAGAATCTGTCTGCAACACAGAAGCCGCAGGAGACCCAGGTTTGATCGCTGGGTCAGGAAGATCCCCTAGAGGAAGAAATGGGAACCCACTCCAATATTCTTGCCTGAAAAATCCTATGGGCAGAGGAGCCTGGCCGGCTACAGTCCGTGGGTCATTAAGAGTCAAACACAACTGAGCATGCACTCATGCAGCCAAAAATATTAACAAAAGAAAGACTTAACAAGTCATATCACCCATTTTGATAGAGACTAGTATTTGTGTACCCAATCTCTATTCCCTACAGCTTTCTTACTAACCAAAACTTGGCTTTATGGGGATAACATCATACTCAGGTTATAAACATATCTCAACTTCTGCTGCAGATCAGGATGATCGGGGACTAGGAAGCCAGAGATATAATGTAGGAGCTTAGAGGAATTTCTGGGATTTCTGATGAGAGAGAATTGAATATACTGGTGTAAATATTACCCCTTCTCTTCCTCTCATTCTCCTTTCACTTACCTGGACTAAGATCCCAGGTCATGCTGGGGCCATGAAGCAGCTTTAAAGATGCACTTTAACTTCCTAACTTCTTCAAGTTAAGAAGACTGAGGGATGTCCCTGGTGGCAGAGTGGATAGGAATCCGTCTGCCAATGCATGGGACGAGGGTTGGATCCCTGGCCTGGGCAGAGTCCACATGCTGCAGAGCAACCGAGCCCTCGTGCACAACTACTGAAGCCCACGCGCCCAAGAGCCCGTGCTCAGCAACAAGAAAAGTCATCGCGATGAGAAGCTTGCGCACCACTACTGGAGAGTAGCTCTCACCCGCTGTAACTAGAGGAAAGCCCACACAGCAGCAAAGACCCAGCACAGCTAAAAATAATTAAATAAACTTATTTTAAAAATTCTTTTTTCCAAAATTGACTGTAGGTCGAATAGAGCTTCCCGAGTAGCTCACAAACAGTAAAGAATCTGCCTGCAATGCCAGAGACCTGGTTCAGTCCCTGGGTCAGGAAGATCCTCTGGAGAAGGGCATGGCAACCCACTCCAGTATTCTCGCCCGGAGAACTTCATGGACAGAGGGGCCCGGTGGGCTACAGTCCATGGGGTCGCAAAGGGTCGGACACAATTGAACGACTAACACACACACAGAAAATAGCGCTCAGAATTGTTCAACATCGACATTTGAATTCAGAGAAAATGCAAATCCTTCCTGCTTTCACTTCCTACTAGAGAAAGACAGATTGCCTCCTGGCAAGTGTGGGTTATTCTGCCACCAGGACTGCAGCTTCAGTAGCTCAAATCCTGGTGTCATTTACACTGCTTCTACTGGGACAGGTCAGGTGTCAGCAGGGACCGTAAGCAAAGACAAACCCATCCCTGGAACCAGCAGTGTGAAGAGGAGGGGAGCTGGTGACAGCCTGTCTTGTGCTGGATCGTTTTCAGGGGTAGCAGACTACTACGTCCTGGGGCCTTTTTTTTTTTTTTTTGCAAAAAGGAAGCTGAAGGACAAACATCTGAAGGAGAAATTAATCTCTGAATAGGTGACAAGCCGTGATAAGCCCTCAGGGTACACGTCAGGGTAGCACAGATGTTAGTGTGAGAACTATGACTTGATTCAAGAGAAGTGGGGAGCAGGGTGGAGGAGGGGTAGATGGCAAAGAAAAACAAAATCAAAAATCAGAATCATCTTTGCAAGGCAGCTGATTGTTTCTGAAAGGCTGTCTATAGGGCCAAAGAACAAAACATTAAAATACACCCATGTGACAAATTCGTGATGAAACTGGAGTTTTCACCTCTTGATGCGGGCACTATAGATTTGTTCATCCTGTTTGAAGAGCAGTTAGGCAATGTGATTTAAGAGCCATAAAGCAGGCACATGCATTTATCTAGTGACCCAGCTCTTAGAAATGTATCTGAAGGATAGAACTCAAAAGTTATATTTAGTTAAGTTGTATGCCCAAGGTGTTTTCATGTTTCTATAGTAGGGAGAAATAAGAGCCAAGTGTCTGACTTTCAGAGAATATTAAGTAATTCAATATGCTAATTTACTGGGAAGCTATGCAACACTAAAAATTATAATATTTAAGATAGAAAAGCATGGAAAATATTTATGAGATAAAGAATACATAACAAAATCAATTATATGACATCAAATACGTAATTATTATTATTGCATGTGGAGAAGAGCAAAAAAACCTTTAGGGAGAAATACTTTTGATATTGTGAGATTGGGGCATTTTTTTTTCCTCACTTTAAAATTTTTCGTCAGAAAGAGAAAAAAAAATACCATATGTGAACACATGTATGTGGAATCTGAAAAAACTGGCCTAGATGATCTTATTTATGAGGCAGAAATAGAGACAGATGCAGAGAACAAACATATGGACCCCGACGGAGGTCGGGTGGGATGAAATGGGAGACTGGGATTGACCTATATGCATACATTGATACTATGTGTGAAATAGATAACTAATGACAATTTACTGTGTAGCACAGGGAAGTCAGTGCTCTGTGGTCACCTAAATAAGAAGCAAACCTAAAAGTGAGGGGATATATGCGTATGTATAGCTGATTCACTTTGTTATACAACAGAAACTAATACAACATTGTAAAGCAACGATACACCAATAAAATTTTTCTAAACATATAAAAGCCGGCTGACTTGAATGACAGCCAAATAAACTCTTTTAAAAAAAAATATGACTAAATAAATAAATGATCATGGAGACTTTGGAAAACAAAGTCAAGCTGAATAAAATGAGAGATTCCCCACTTCTGCTTCCCACCATCCCACCTAGAGGGCCTTCTTTACACTTGTCATGTTTCCTCTAATTTCACTGTCCTAATAAGAAACAGTGTATTAAAAAGCAGAGACATCACTTTGCCGACAAAGGTCCGTCTTAGTCAAAGCTATGGTTTTTCCACTCGTCGTGTTCAGATGTGAGAGTTGGACCACAAAGAAGGCTTGACCACTGAAGAATTGATGCTTTTGAACTGTGGTGTTGGAGAAGACTCTTGAGAGTCCCTTGGACTGTACGGAGATCCAGCCAGTCCATCCTAGAGGAAATCAGTCCTGAATATTCATTGGAAGGACTGATGCTGAAGCTGAAACTCCAATACTTAAGTCACCTGATGGGAAGAGCCAACTCATTAGAAAAGACCCTGATGCCAGGAAAGATTGAAGGCAGGAGGAGAAGGGGACGACAGAGGGTGAGATGGTTGGATGGCATCAACTCAATGGACATGAGTTTGAGTAAGCTCTGGGAGTTGGTGATGGACAGGGAAGCCTGACGTGCTGCAGTCCATGGGGTCTCAAAGAGCTGGACACTACTGAGCGACTGAACAACAACAAATAAGAAAGTAACCTTACGAAGGGGATGGATAGAATTCTTGGAGGACAGGAATGATGTGTATGTCATGACTGAGATTTTGTAATATCTCAGGCTATAAGACAGGGGTAGTAGGTGACCAGGCCAGGCCTCTGTAACATCAGGAGAGAGGAGAAGGGGGCATCTTGTGGGAGGAATAAGTACCCCCAGTCCTTCAGTGAGACAGAATCTAAGAGCTCAAGCAGAACCCTGGAAGGGAGGCAGGGTGAGGGGAAAGAGCGGTTTGACTTAGGCATAGAGGCATCACCAGAATTTCCAGACAGCTGTTCCTCACTGGTGAGAACAGAACTTACGAGACGAGCTTGGGTTTAGGAAGGAAGCTGGAAGGAAGGACTGGTGGCTCTGGGCGGATGTCATTTTTTCAGTGATAGTATGCCAAAAACCTGTTCTTGAGAAACTTCAGTGAGTTCAGTGTTTGATAATATTTAATAACATTCTTTGTTGCATTGTTATTATTACAGTTTTCTAGAAATTCGAGTCTGTCTCAGCTGGGATCAGGAGAGATGGTTTTGCCCATGTGAGTGCCAGAGTTCAGCAGAGTTCGGATTGGAGACAGTGGTGGGGGGGTCCCCTGGAAAGGGAAGACCTCCAGTGGCCAGTGTAGGTGACCCCACCTATTGCCTCTGAACTTTCAGAGATTCTTAAACTCGTCAGGGAGCTCTGCAATGGGACTTCATTAATTAAAAAAAAAAAAACTCTTTAGACCTTATAGTTTAATTTCCTCTCACCTTTTTGTCATCTTCTTTCATGAAGTGCATCTATCAAGGAACATCTTCTTCTTTCATGGTAAAGAAGTTCCCAGCCCAAGTACATTTATGGCCTGGGGATAGAACAGTTGTCTAATCAGTCCTTAAGGACAAGGCTTTACTATTTATTCTTCCCTTCCTGTTTTTTTTTTTTTTTTTTTTTTTTGCTGCCTGCACTGCCTATAGAATCTTAGTTCCCCAACCAGGGGTTGAACCCAGGGCCCTGGCAGTGGAAGCACCGTACTCTAACTACTCAACTCGTGGGGCATTCCTTCTCTTCTCTTTTTAACAAACATGCTATTCTACCGTGAACCTTATTCTTAGCTTTATTTTCAAGAATGAGCCACTTCTGCTTTCCAATTTGCATCTTAAGATTCAGCAAACTAACCCATGATATTGTTGTGTGTGATCATCTCGGTGATTTGTCAAAATATTTGTCATTTCTTTTCAAAAGGACATTTAAAAGCTTGCAAAAACAGGACAGCAAAGCTGTACAATGAAATAGAAAATCAGAGGTGAAACTGATCTAAGCTGAAAGATCAATGTAATTGTTGGTTTGGGCTTCATATTTGCCAGCAGACTTCCTAGTACTCAGAGAAAAAAAGAAAACAAATTCTATTAATATGTCCCAGCTCTTTTCATGCATGGCTCTGGCTGTTGTCTTTTATCCGCCCTGTGTTTTTTCTCATGCTCTTCTTCTGTTTCCAGTGTTCCCTTTCCTTTTGGTGCTGATGGTGTGGGTTCTTCTCCACCCTCCATCTGGGGCTGTCAGTCAGCCTGCACATCACCTGCCCTGCTGCATGGTACCCCACCCTCTTGACACTATGATTATCCAGCAATGGGAATCAGGCCATCTCTTGAGAGTTGGCATTAATGAGAATCTTTTCAGGGATTGATGCACAGACTTTGATGGGGGAAAGTTTATTTCCTAGCAAAGATACTAAGTTGGAAAAATATGAATCAAGATAAACTATTGGCCATCTTCCCTGCCCCAAGGAACAGGCCTGTCTCCAATGAGAGGAAATAAAATGAAGCCTAGAACATGGGCCAGTGGAGAGAGAGCAAGTCCTGTGTCCTGAGAGCTGGCTCTCATCCCCGAGCCCTGAGGCCTGGTGGCTGCAGCTCTTAGATTCTGTCCATGACCCAAGAGTCCTTCCCGGCAGAGAGTGAGCAAATTCCCTTCTTTGATGAGTAAGTCCAAGTACCGCTCTGACATTTAAAATAGAAAAAAAATTCCTAATTAACACATCTTTCATTATTGGAAAGGAATTGGAATATCAGTTTAACAAGGAGCCCGTTTTATTTTCTAAAATTAATTTTGAAAGCGTTTTCTCATAGGGGACTTAATAGCACGTAGCGAGTGAGGTAATGGACAATGCCCTCAACCACACGTTTACAGTAAGTGCAGGAGTGAATTTTGTGTGATGGTTTCTAGTATAAACCTTGAACAGAAGCCAAGGGCATAACATTAAAGTGAAATTGAGCTAAAGCACTTCTGCAAGGACTTACCCAGTGTACACAGTATGTTCAATATTCTGGTGGTCTAACTACACCCAAGGACAGAGCTTCAAAAAGTAGAAGGGAGACTTTGCTGGTGGTCCAGTGGTTAAGACTCCAAGCTTCCAATGCAGGGGGTTTAGGTTCCTTCCCTGGTTGGGAAACTAACATCCCACATGCTGCATGGCATGGCCTGAATAAATAAATAGAGAATCAATATTATCAACCCTAATAAAAGTATAAGAACACTTTTTAACTTTGGCAGTCTTCTCCGTTTGACCTTTACTCTTTTTCTTCTCATTTATTCAAGCTTCTGATAAGGAATGCATAACATATATACTGAGATTCTACTTTCTAACCGGGACTGACATTTTCTGTTGATGAGAAAAGACTCTAAATGCTTCGGAGGCCAAGTGAAATGAGAGGAAAGCAAACAGTTAACAGTACCTTTATCTGAATAGAAAACCATCTTGCCTCTGTGCAGAAGTGCCCCATGTGGTCCTTGGGAATGTCTATGGAAGATCCAGATTTTTTCCTTGAGGCATAAGGTTTGGATTTGAAGCTCTAAAGCGAGTTATCAAGTCATCGATGAGACCCACAGTCATAGAGAAGAATGGTTTTGACCTGGGATCTTTTTCCAAAGTAGGAATTTGTAGTTACCCATGGTGATATAAAAAAGGCACAGAGGGACTCAGCTTCCCAGTGTGGTCTTCAGAGTGAAGTAGCTTTGAAATGTTTATTTCCCTTCTTCCCGTCTCCCCAGTTCCACCTAGTATCTGAGCCAATGTATTTATCAAAGGGATGTAATCGAAGAGAAATGCATTTTGGTTAATCATGGCTAATATGAAGCCGTTGTTTCTGTGAGAAATCAGTACTAGTCCTTTCTTGAAGCTGCCTCTGATTGTTTCTGATTTTGATTACTGTTATGCTTCCCATGCCTGGCATGTTACCTAGAACAAACTTTAAATATTTGCTGAACTAATAAATTAATGAATCATTCAAGTGATAGAATCAGGCTTATGTTTTAATATTTATTTGTTTATTTGGCTGCACTGGGTCTTAGTTGCATGGTTTGGGCTTAGTTATTCCATGGCATGTGGGATCTTAGTTCCCTGATGCGGGATCAAACCCGCATGACCTGCATTTGGAAGGTGGATTCTTAACCATCGGTTCAGCAGGGAAGTCCCCAGATTTGCATTTTAAAACGTGTACTTTGAATATATGCTGGAAATTGTATTAGAGAGTAACACCACTGGAAGGTCTCATACTCATCTAGATGAGGGTCCCTTGAGGTGCAAGTGATGGCAGCAGCAATGAAAACGGAACTTATGGTGCTGATTTGAGAGATATTTAGGAGGTCGATTGATCACATGGAGAGATAAGGGAGAAAGTGGATCAACAGGACAGCTAAATACGGTGCCAGGGGCAAAATGAAGAAGTCAGATCCCTTGTTCAAAAATTATTAAGAATTTCAAGATGGAGATAGAGCTTTAAAGTAAGCACAGAGCTTTCAAATTTCTACAGGAATCCTATTCATAAAGCCAGCTCAGAAAGAAACAGCCTCTGTTCACTCTGGCAGGGGCACTTACATTTATGCGTTAAATGCCTACCCTGTGTCGGGCACTGACTGGGAGCCACTGAATTTTACCTAAAAGCCATACATTAGGATAAAAGCTCCCAGTAAAGAAGAATCAAAGCACAGCTCCATTTCATACTACCTGAGAGTGTTTGTACATGTAGGAGACTGTTCCTGTTTTTTTTCCTGATTCTTGAAGGACTATAGGTTTTAAAGAGCATTTTAATAGTTGAGAGTGTGTCACTGGTGATGGTGGTTTAGTTGCTAAGTCCTGTCAGACTCTTTTGCGACTGCAGAGACTGTAGCCTGCTAAGCTCCTCTGTCCATGGATTTCCCAGGCAGAATACCCGACTGGGTTGCCATTTCCTTCTCCAGGGGATCTTCTTGACTCAGGGATGGAGCCCGCATCTTCTGCTTGTCTGGTGCATTCTTTACCACTGAGCTACCTGGGAAGTCCTACTCTTTGGCTACTCACCCTCATTTATATACATATCTTTCTGTATTTTTTAGTTGTTAGGTTAAAAAAGTGTTGTTGCTCTGGCAGTTTTCCATACTAATAATAACTCATACTGTCTCACTGTTTTAAATCTAAGTTTCTACTTAACCTGGAAGCTAATTACCATTCAATTCAGGCAAGATTTGCAGACCAGAGATTTTCACAACTATGTCAATAAAATGCCTTTTCAGATTCCTTTCAAGAGGCATTCTGCTGCTACTGCTGCTGCGGCTGCTAAGTCACTTCAGTTGTGTCCAACTCTGTGCAACCCCATAGACAGTAGCCTACCAGGCTCCCCCGTTCCTGGGATTCTCCAGGCAAGAATACTGGAGTGGGTTGCCATTTCCTTCTCCAATCAAGAGGCATTCTAGGGCCTCTTTAATAAAAGCACTAATCCTGTTCATGAGGTCTTCATGCTCATGACCTAATCACCCCAAGGCCCGGCCTTCCAATGTTATAATGTTGTGCATTAATTATCAATATGTTAATTGCAGGAAGGAAGATACAGCTTTCAGATTGCAACACCCTCCCTTGATGCACTGCTACTAAGGTGCTCTGCTCCCTTTCACTGCCAAACTTATTGAAAAAGTTGTCGTCATTTCCATTTCCCCACTCTAATCCAACCCTGGGATATGCCATCCTTACCTGGTCACTTCATTTTCCATGTTGCCAAATCCAGTCATTTCTCTGCTCTTGTTTTATTGTGTTTCTGCAGTATTCAACCTTGTTGACCAGCCTTTCCTGCTTGAGATGCTTTTTTAGTTTGCTGTTTGGAATATCATGCCCCCTTGGTTTTTCTCTTACCATCCTTTTTGACTTTCCTCTTATCACCTTTTATTAGATCCTTCTTTTGAAGGACTTTTGCTGGTTTTACCTGCTTTGCTTGACCAGTAAATGTAGATGGAGTGTTTCTGGATATCTTTTTCTATACTCCTTCTAAGTGACCACCCTTGCTGATCTGTGTGATCTAAGCATCTGTGACTCTCAAAATTGACCTCTCCCCTGGACGTCATACTTGACTACCTAACTGCCATCTTGATGTCTCCAGGTAGATGTCCAGAGATCTCTAAAACTTTTCACTAACAAAACAGAGTCCTTGGCCTCTCTCCTCCAGCCCTGGTCACCATTCCCCTTCCAAGTCTCCTATATTTTAGTAAACCTCATCACATCCACTCAAGAACCTCAAGCCCAAAGTTTGAAAGTTACTTCTTTTCACTTTCTCATCATCTTATTAGTTGACCAGCGTGCCCTATTGCCTCTACCTTTAAACCATCTCAAGTCTCTTCATTCTTCTTCGCTTTCAATTCCATCAGCCAAGTTAGAGCTACTGTCATATTCATCTGGGCTAGACAGTGGTCATCTGCCTCCAACCTCATTGGCCTCCTTCTATTTCTTAAAGATACTAAGAAGTTTTCAGCACGGGGCCTTCATATTCACTGTTTTTCTTCCTGGAACTCTTCTCTTGACCCTTGCAAGATTAGCTCTTCCTTATCATCCCATGAACGTATCTTCTGCTTAGAAAAAGGTCTTGGCCAAGTCCCTAATCTAAAGTGCCAAGTCCCTAATCTAAAGTATCCTCAGAGCCACTATAATGTCCCCTCTCCAGAGTGCTCCTCACCATCTGATTGTGTTCCTTGGTTTGTTTGTATGTTGGTTTATTGTCTGGAATAAAATCTCCACGAAGGCAACTATGCATCTTGTTCCTGGAACATCCTCGACACAGGGCCTGGTACAGAGTAGTCCTCAGGACATCCTTGATAAAAGAATGAATAACTTATACTGCCTTTGGAATAATTCTTGTATTCTTGGTTACACATTAGCTGCATCCAGGAGACTGGTAATAAACACATGGGAATAAATTAGTCTTTAAAATTACATGTAATCCTCTAAATAGTATCTTCCAAGTTACCAATAACAAGACAAATAAAGATGAACATGATATGATTGTAAATTAGCTATGGTTAAAAGAACAACAATAAATAGCCAAAAGTAACCAAGAAATCACTATGGATTTAGCCTCTCAAATTATAACTTTAGCTGATTTATACAAAAAGTCCATAAAGAACAATTTCTCAGTCATTATGTTAATGCACCTTAACATTAAAATTAGTGTAGAAATAGTCATTTAATACCCCAAAATAAATGTATACATATCACTTGATCATATTTGATTAAATATAAACATCTAAAAGTGAAAACTGTTTAAAAATGAAAAGAAAACCCATAGAGAGCTCAAACTATTATATAGCATTTTCCCTTTTAAATTAGGAATGATATGGATGAGATGACAATAATGATAATGACAATAAATTAACTCTGAATGTTCTTATAATTCAAAAGACATTCTGGAAGCTTTACATGAATTATGTCACTCCATCCTCACAGCAGCCCTGTGAAGTATGAATCATCATCATTTCCATTTTGACTCATGAAAACTGGAGTTCAAAGAGGACAGATAAGTTGCCAAGGTGACCAGGTTAGTAGGTGACAGAATCCAGGTCTGTCAGAAGGAACCGAAGAGAAAGATCGGATCCTTAGCTGGGAAGCAGATAATTATAATAATTAACTTTTGTAAAATAGTTCACTTTATAACTGAATAAACTATACAAGTGAATAAATTATACAAAGCCAAAATACCTTTATGCTTGCTTGAAAATGGGTCCAGAAGACAACACCTTTTGTAACAATAGAGCTTGCAGTTTTTCTAAAGAAAGATACTGGGCTGAAAAACTGGAGCTTCTTTAACTGGGATATCCTGCCAGACAGACTTAATTGCTCAACAGTTCTCAGAACTCCCACCCTGGAGAGGACGTATCTCTCTGGAGATAAGATTAAGGTTTGCAAACCCACCCAAGAAAGTACTTCTCAAGATTTTAACTGACTTCTTTGTAAATATTTGCCACCCAAGTTTTATTTATCTGTTTTATTAAGATTTTTTTAATGTCGACCATTTTTAATGTCTTTATTGAATTTGTTACAATATTGCTTCTGTTTTATGTTTGGTTTTTTGGCCACAAGGCATGTGGGATTTTAGCTCCCTGACCAACCACCAACGAGTGAATTTTGGTTACAGAATGTTCACAGCCTGACCTGAAAACCTAGTTCTGTAAACCAACACAGCTCTCCCGACCATGGTGAGAAAAGCTCCAAGTTGTGACTTAAATTGATTCATTCAACAAGTACCTCTGTAATCTATCCCATACACTGTTCTGGACACTGGATATTCAGCAATAAATGAGCAGCTAACAAACACCCGGCCCTCAAGAAGCTTATGTTGGTGGAATGAAAGAGTTTATGTATTGAAAAGAAAAAAATAAAATCAGAGTGGGGGAGGGGACAAGGACCAGGTAAGCGTGTGTTTTATTTCTCTTGGATTAGTCACTGAGGGCAGCCACCAGAGGGCTTCCTACTCATACCTGGGAGAGGTAATGTGATACCAACTTTTCCCTCTTCTGTCTTCCCACCTGTGAATTTAACACACTGAGATGTAGCTTCGAGATGATCTAAATGGATCTATGCAAATGGAGATAAGAGTTATCATTTCTGCCCCTGAACCTCTATAAGGAAAACAAGAGTTCATCTTTTAAGATGGGAATTGAGACTATCTCTGAAGCCATAAATCAGAGTCAGATGGATCTAACTGCCAGCTTTTTTCTTGTCTTTTTCCTTTTGAGTTTTGCCAAAGAAAGTTGTATGCTGTTCTGAAGATTGTATTCAATGTTCTGTAAAAAAATTTGATAAAAAGGAATCTGGCCATTGTCTTATATGAAATGTCCACCTTTTTTGCTACAGGCTGAATCAGATATGATGTGTTTCTGTTTTTCTGGTGAATGGTGTTGACCTTTAAAATTTTATTGTTTGTTTTTGCCTTTCAGTTAGAGATGGACATAGTGAAGAAGATAGCTAGCAATAAAGATGTGCACAAAGGGCTTCCTGATTTGACCTGGAACTCATCAAGTTGTGACCTTATGAGTATCAGTGCTCTGTTCTCACCACAGTCTTTTTCTTGGATAAAGCACATGCTTTAGTCAAACTGTACACCTTCATTTCCCCCCAGCTTGCCATGAGGTCTGTCCCTCCTCTCCTTGCATATATGACAAAACCCTTGTCTTGGATTTTTGCTTAAATGTTCCTTCCTGACTCCTTACTCTTCCCAGACTGGTGCATTGCTCCCTGGTCTGTGACTGATAGCCCTCTCATGCCAGTCCTACCTAACGGATAATAAACCCCCAATAACAGACTATTAAAGCTCAAAGGAGTCTAGCAGACTTTCAGCTGCCCAACTGAACTGGCTCCATCGGAAACCTTTGAAAATTGATTCAAATATATGGATTTCTAAGTCCCAGTCCCAGATTCGAGAGACTCACATGGAACCCAGGAATCTATATTTTACAAAATTCTCTCAAAGTGATGCCAATGCACAGTCAGGCTAGGGATCCATGGCTGGTGGAGATCTTTCCTTTTTATAAACGAGGAAGCAGGAGTTGAGTGGTTTGTCCAAGGTGACAGAGAGTAAATTGCAAAGTCAGAACTTGGACTCGGTGTGTTTTCACTAAACCACTTTTATAGCTTTAGCCACTGTCTGGTAATGTATTGGTCTATCGCAGGGCATCAGGCTGCAGAATCAGCCATGATCTGTGGGGACAGTGAGGGGTGGAGAAAAGATCTCTAGACCAGAAGGCAGCTCTTTTACCAACCAGGTGAGCGGGATGTGTGACGTGAATGCATAGCCTCATATGAGGGTGATTTTCTTCATCTGGAAAATTGGGATAATGATTCCTGTTCTATTTTTGCTGACAAGATGAGATGTACATGAAGTGCATGTCAACTGGAGGTGATGCTACTAGTATAAAAGAGTATTACCAGTGACAATCAATACAACTAATGCACTGATCGTACTAGTGAAAGTTGGAGGGGATTCTTCAGCTTCGAGATAAGAGGAACTAATCAGCCCATGGCTCAGTCTAGGCTTAACAGGGGTTTCTCTCCTGGTAAGGCTATTGCATCCTTGATGACATCACGGACTCAATGGACATGAGTTTGAGCAAATTCTGGGAGATAATGAAGGACAGGGAAGCTCGGCATGCTGCAGCCCATGGGATCACAAAGCATCAGACACAACTTAGCGACTGATCAACAACAAAGCTAATGCAAGGTTCAAAGTCTGATCTAAAGATTTGCCATTTTAGTTTGCTCTTGAGCCAGGCTTTGTGCTACTGATTATCATCATTGTCCAGTAGCTGAAATCTCTATGGTAGCCTGAGAGAGTGGGGATTAAAGCAGATACATTATAACTTTTTGATACTCTTTCCCAAACCAATGGTTCAAATATGAAGATGTCTTTTTTTGAGGGGGATGCAAAATTACAGTTTTGAAAGGTAAGATGGACACTCGATCTCAAAACCCAAGAAGACCACCATCTTTTTTCAAAGTCAGTTTTGCCTTAGGCTTGTTATGAATCTAGATTATTTTGTTCTGCCAACCTTTTCATCTTGATGAGATGTGAAAGTTACCCAGTTTTAGAGAAGTAATTCCAATAGTTATTCCAAGCCCAGAGAGTAATGGTTTCTGAACATACCTCTCCTTGTAGGGGAAACTGTTTGGTGCCTATCTATCTATAGCTTTTATCATCTCTTTCTATGCAAGATACCAAGAGGCAAAACAACCAAGAGTAAGCTGTCTTATCATATTCTCCTTTAGGGAAAGTAGCCTTTCTGTTTACAAATGAAACCAGCTACTTGACACCAGTCTTTTCCACTGTCCTATTGTCAAACAGGAAAATAATAGGTCAAAATGTCACTAATTGAGAACAGGAAAACATCACCGATTCAGATTACCTAATAAGAGGTTTGAATTCTGTCTTCAAAATAAGCTTGCTTTCCTTCTTTTCTTTTTCCCTGTGCCTAGTACATTTTTGTACCTGTTGCTGGCATATGTCTCCATGTTGTTGTTTAGTTGCTAAGTTGTATCTGACTCTTTGCAACCCTGTGGACTATAGCATGCCAGTCTCCTCTGTCCATGGGATTTCCCAGGCAAGAATACTGGAGTGGGGTACCATTTCTTCATCCAGGGTATCTTCCCAACCCAGGGATCAAACTGGCATCTCCCACACTGCAGGCAGAGTCTTTACCACTGAGCCACCAGGGAAGCCCATATGTCTTCACAAGCAATTGTAATAGTTCCCACTGGGAGACGATGGTATAAGAAACCTGTCTCTTTATTCCATTAACGTTTTATGTAAAAGGGAGACTAAATTAGCCAACTAAATGAAGAATTAGGAAATCTAGAGTCTCCTTCCTCTGTTACCTCAGTTTCTGCCTGTGTAGTCTAATGAAACAAGCAAGACAAGATTACCTTTGCTGCCTCTACATGCCCAGCTGTTCTCTGATGATAGTGTTGCCTTGAGTGATTCTTTGGTGGTTTCAGTGAAAGATTCTGATTCCAGTCCTTTGTATTTATTCAGTGACTATTCACTGAGGACCTACTGTGTGCCAGGCACCGTTCTAGGCGTTGTGGATACAATAAGGAACAAAGTGGACCAAACTCTTGCCCTCATGGAGTTCACACTTCACTGCCGATAAAATTAAAAAACAAAAAATGTGGCTTCCCCAGTGGCTCAATGGGTAAAGAATCTGCTTGCAATGTAGGAGACCTGGGTTCTATCCCTGGGTCAGGAAGATCCCCCTGGAGAAGGAAATGGTTACCCACTCCTATAAAATTAATGTGTCTACTTGAACACTTAAAATGTGTTCTCACAGTTTTCACAGACACAGGACTTCTGCAGGACCTGAGAGAAATGGGGCGGGATGGGGGGGGAGTGAAGCCAATGCAATTCACAGCACTTTATAATTTTGTTCTTTCCTTTCCATCTCTCTTTACTCCCCTCTCTTGTCCTACACCTAGAACAAAACAGATTCAAAATTTTACAATTTTTGTTGCCAGCAAATAGTTATCTTCCCTGTGATTAAACAGTACTATGAGCAGAAGATGTGAAGGAAATCAAGATGTAGTACCTGTTCTCAAGAAACTGGCAATCTAATTATAGAAACAAAAAAAGAACATGTTCCAGCTAAGAGCCAGGGAAGTGGTACAGACATTGGCACACTCTATCAGTTACAAACCTGAGACCTCAGCCAGTGTTGGTGAACTTCAGGAATATTTTTTAGTGTGTGTAGAAGAACTTAATTTGAGTAGTACGGGTAGTTTCTAAACTTAAGAAATCAATGATCTCTAAATGGAAGAAAAGATAATGTCCACAAAATAAGATAAGGATAGCAAAACAAGTTTCCCTTTTTTTTCAAGACTTTTAATTTTATATTGGAATATAGCTGATTAGCAATGTTGTGAGAGTTTCAGGTGGACAGCAAAGGAATTCAGCCATGCATACACATGTATCCATTCTCTTCCAGACTTCCCTCTCATCTGGGCTGCTGTGTAACATTGAGCAGAGTTCGCTGTGCTATATATACAATAACACCTTGCTGGTTACCCATTTTAAATATAGTGGTGTGTGCATGTCGATCCGAAACTCCCAAAATATACCTTCCCCCTATTCTTCCCCTCTACAGGTTTCTTATTCTTCTGTCAATCAAGTATACAGAGCACAGCTTTATTGATAAGATTTATTGATGGGGCTATTGTGATGTCATCAACAAGGGCTTTGAAGTACAGAACATGAGCAAGAACTAATCGGAGAGTTTGACTTGAGAGCTGCATTTTAAGGACAATGATTGGTCTTCTAATCTATTATTAAATAATGTCCAGCTGACAAAAAAAGATGATGAAAGTTTGAAAAGGTGTACCTCTGTGCCTTGGACCTGAGCCCGTCTGACCTCAAAGGGAAGCTCTTTGAATCACTGTGGTGGTTGGATGTATTCTGAGCTATAGTGAGGCTCATACTGATGACCATGGTTGATTCCCTGGGATCTCAGATTAAATGATGTTTACCACTCGGCCTCTTCTGAAGACTATCCCTATAGGTTCTTAACCCTAAGAACGTTCATGCCCCCACCCATACCCTGTTCCTACAACAGTTAAGTTGGTTTTTCATTTGCCAGTACATTCTGTGGTCACATGATGAAAGGGATGTTTAAAAGGAAGAGAAAAAAGGGCTGGATATCATGGTTGACTTTGGAGAGTTCCCAAGAAAAAGATCCTGGGGGCTTTCTGAGTCTCAACATGTCTCCTCACAGGTCTATGTAAATTGAAATAAAAGTGGAGAGTGGGAGACTGGATTTGCCACTTGTGCTAAAACAGCAGCTGTTAGCCTGGTAGCATTCATCATTATATATTAAACAGATCTACACTGAGCTGGCGTTAGCAAGCCACCTGTCTCTCCAAGCTTGGTGTTATTTAGTTACTTTGGGGGAAGAAAAGTACTCTAGAGGATGATTTTAATGCCCAGTAGACCTGGGAAGGCAAGTACAACTCAGTGAATGAGAAATATGAAGCAAAATTTCCAATCAGAATGCTTATCAGCCATAGTCAGCATGACCCACCTAAATGTTCCTTTTGACATTTGCCATGGTAGCTTCAGTTACTTAAATATTGCAAATTGGATTCCTTGGAATAACTTGCAGAACATTTAAGGAATATGAATGTTACTTGTATAAATGAATAAAATATATTTGAAAAGCCTCTCTCTTGACATAAATAGTTAGGCTCTTAGACCAAGATCTGATCTAAGCAGGCTTCCTCTGTGTCTCAGCGGTTAAGAGTCTGCCTGCAATGCATGAGATGTGGGTTGGATCCCTGGGTCAGGAAGATGCCCAGAGGAAGGAAATGGCAACCCTCTCTCTTGCCTGGGAAACCTCATGGACAGAGGAGCCTGTGGGCTACAGTCCATGGGGTCGCAGAAGTCAGACACGACTTGTGACTGAACAGATGATCTAATCACTTTCTCAAGATATATGCTCATGTCACTGATTATTATTAAACAGAATTTCTGATGTAGGGATTTGCCCTCCATCATTTATCACATTCCTGTAGCCTGGGACTATGCCTTGCCCTGAGGAGGTATTCAGTAAATGCTGGTTGAATTAATGAGTGTACCAATAAGAATCTTCTGTGTGGCTACAGTTGCATGAAGAAGGGGTAGGGTCACAGAATAGAGTTGTCTCCTCAGACTCTTGTTTCAGGCAGAGGAAGTTGGAGACCACCCAATGGGAAGGGGATACCCCTTATGTTTTTGAGACTTTCTTCTTATCCATTTGGCTGCTGTTCAAGAGAGTATCTCTCTCCCCCAACCAAAATGCTTCATTTCTCTGAATACTATTTCGGTGTTATGGTTTTTCTCTCACCAATTCTATTTTCAGCTCTCTGACTTTTCTCATCATGATCTTTAGGTGATAAATTAGTAATAATAAAAATCAATTAAAAAAAGAGAAAGTTTTCTTTTTGGAACATAGAAGTAAGATTTATGTTAAGGAAAAGGGAACATCGCAGATGGGATTTTCTCTCATTTTAAATGTACTCCTCTGGCTTCTGGGAAATAACAAATGTTTATGGGCTTCCCCTCTTGGAAAAGCAACTGAATCCTATCCACTTTAAAACTAATATTAGAAATTAGCTATGTGTTGACCCTGTCAAACTCAGTGTTCATTTAGCAATCAAGAGTTCAAAGGGGATTTTATTTGTCATTGTTGAAATCAATAAGCTCTTTCTATGGCACAGTTGTCTTACAGTGTTCACCCAGCTCATCCTTATAGCCTTGACTTCTCCTCCCATTGTGGGCTGAAGAGTCAAATCCCAAGGAGAGATGCAAGAAAACACAGACCAAATGCCATTTCAACAAACTCTAGTGCACAGAGAGCTCAGCACCCTGTGATGACCTAGATGAGTGGGATTTGGTGAGGGGGTGGGAAGGTCCAAGGGGAAGAGGAAATGTGTATATGTATAGCTGATGCACTGTGTTGTACAGCAGAAACCAACACAACATTGTAAGGCAACTATACTCCAGTTAAAAAACAAAATACACCTCTAGGAGACAGGATTCTTTTGTAATGTTTGCCATGCTTTGCTTTCCTATTGTTCTGCAAAGAACACTGTCAGTTGAGATAAGAGATTTGTACTCTGTAAAGATCAGACTTAATATTGACATTTGCCGAATCTCTTAACAACTGTTAGTATTTCTTTTTTTTTTTTTTAAATTTTCTTGACTTTATTTTGTTGGTTTTGCCATTCATTGACATGAAACCGCCATGGGTTTACATATGCTCCCCCTCCAGAACCCACCTCTCTCCTCCCTCCCGATTCCCTCCCCCTGGGTCATCTCGGTGCACCAGCCCCGAGCATCTTTATATCTTTGCTACATTACTATAATGCAGGTCTTTGCCATTTATCACCTGGCTTTCTAAACCTTCTGCGTAATTGGTCTCCCTCTTTCTGGTCTATGTCTTTTCAACTCTTTTTCTGCAGTTGTAGAGATATTGCTTCAGATGTGTCACGGACACTTCTTACAAGTCCTCCCGATACAGCTGCTGCTTCTCTGCCAGTCTTATTATTCACTGCTCTTTCTTTTGTCTTTCCTCCGTTGATCCTTCCCACCATTACCCCCTCTTATCTCTCTCTCTCTCTCTCTCTCTCTCTCTCTCTCTCTCAGTCCTTTCAGTCATGTCCAACTCTTTTGTGACCCTGTGGATTGTAACCCACCAGGTTTCTCTGTTCCATGGGATTTTCCAGGCAAGAATACTGGAAGATCTTTCCAACCAAGGGATCGAACTCATGTCTCCTGTGTGCCCTCCACTGCAGGCAGATTCTTTGCTGCAGAGCCACCAGGGAAGCTGACTCGTGGCCACATCCTTAAAAATGCTATGCCCCCCTGAAGGTCCCTGGCATCCCTGATTTCAAAAGTACTTTCCTGTCTCTTCTTTCTGTCCCACATCCTTCAGATAAGTCCTGTTCATCCTTGAAATTTCACACTCAGTTCAGTTCAGTTGCTCAGTCGTGTCTGACTCCTTGTGACCCCATGGACTGCAGCACTCCAGGCTTCCCTGTCCATCACCAACTCCTGGAACTTACTCAAACTCATGTCCATAGAGTCAGTGATGCCATCCAACCATCTCATCCTCTGTCATCCCCTTTTCCTTCTGCCTTCAATCTTTCCAAGCATCAGGGTCTTTTTCAATGAGTTAGTTCTTCACAGTCAGGTGGCCAAAGTATTGGAGTTTCAGCTTCAGCATCAGTCCTTCCAATGAATATTCAGGACTGATTTCCTTTAGGATGGGCTGGTTGGATCTCTTTGAAGTCCAAGGGACTCTCAAGAGTCTTCTCCAACTACTCAGCCATAAAAAAGGACAAAGTAATGCCATTTGCAGCAGTGTGGATGGACCTAGAGATTATCATACTAAGTGAAAGAAGTCAGAAAGACAAATATCATATGAAGTCACTTATATGTGGATTCTAAAATATGACACACATGGACTTATCCACAAAACAGAAACTCACTCACAGACATGGAGAACAGACTATGGTTGCCAAGTGGGAGGGAGGAGGGAAAGGGAGGGACTGAGAGTTTAGGGTTAGTAGATGCAAACTATCACATTTAGAATAGATAAGCAATTAGGTTATATGGTATAGCACAAGGAGCTATATTCAATATCCTGTGATAAACCATAATGGAAAAGAATATTAAAAATGAATGTATATAGGTATATAACTGAGTTACTTTGCTGTAAAGCAGATTGACACAACGTTGTAAATCAACTCAAAGACAGAAAGAGATATCCTTGAGATTTCATTTTAAGTGGCAGCCTTGTTTTCACCGAACCTTCTCTGACATCCGTGTTTGGATCAGGCACCCACTCATCTTTTCCCACAATGCCCACTTCCTCCATCAAGATTCTGATGGTCATGCCACTGTAGTTCTCACCTGTTTGTCTCTCCAATTCCTCCTTTATCCTAGGAGCTCCTAAGAAGCAGTCTGTATTTTTCTTGTGCTCATTTGTATCACCAGTATCACAGATAGTGACTGGCACTTGGTGCTAAATAAGTATTTGTTGAATTTTTTAAATTTAGAAGTCAACACTCCCTTAATCAATTGTAAATAAATAATTTGCCAAGATGTTCTGATACCTATTACAAAATGTCAAATATGTGACCTACAACTGGACCTTCGGTTAGGTTTTTTTCAATACTATAGATTTCTTACACACATGCACAGACCCACATTCATATTATCTCTCTTTACTAAAACTCTAAATAAACCCCATGTTAAATACATTAGGCTGGAATGTCTGTGTGTGTGCATATTCGTATTAGTTGACAAAAAGAAAAAAAAATAGCCTGAAGAATGATGAAGAAACAGAGAGATTCAGCTGCTAATATTTGAGACATAAGTTTCTTAAGTTCAAAGGATAATCTGGTCAATTCGAGATGGTCATTTAAAAATGTGGACTTATCAAGGGTGGGATGATAGGGGAGAATGGCATTAAAACATGTTAATTATCATATGTGAAATCAATCGCCAGCCCAGGTTTGATGCTCAGGGCTGGTGCACCAGGATGACCCAGGGAGAGGGAATCGGGAGGGAGGAGGGAGGAGGGTTCTGGAGGGGGATCATATGTATACCCGTGGTGGATTCATGTCAATGTATGGCAAAACCAACACAATAAAGTAAAGAAAATTTAAAAAATAAATTAATAAAATAAAATAAAATGAAGATTCAGATGCAAGTTTATGGAACAATGAATATATAACTCAAATATATTCTGAATTATATACTTTCAAAATGTATTTATATTTTGCCAATAAATGTACCCATACTTTAAAATAGAAAAAAAAAATGTGGACTTAATATGTGGATGTCAGACCACAGATCACAGGTCATTAGGAAGTATAAAGACTTAAAAAATAGCCACAGTCTACCAAAGAGAAGAACTAGTTGGATCCTGTTTGACAAGAGCCCTTTAAATAAAACATTATGCTAATGATAGAAGTGAGATGGACATTTAAAAGCAGTTGTAACAGGAGAGCTGGGAGTCTGGTGGTAGCCTCGAGAAAGGTGGCAGTCTCCAGCACTGCTATTGGTCAGTCATTCAGTCAAGTCCGACTCTTTTGAGACCTCATGGACTGTAGCCCACCAGGCTCCTCTCTCTGTGAGATTTCCCGAGCAAGAATACTGGAGTGGGGTGCCATTTCCTGCTCCAGGGGATCTTCCCAACCCAGAAAGCGAACCTGTATGGCCTGCATTGTCAGGCCGATCCTTTATCACTGAGCCACCAGGGAAGCTCCAGATTGAACCGGTACAAGTTACTGAATACAAGGCACCTACATATAATGGAACGATGACTTCACAAGTCTTTGCAAACCCATCTCCTGACAGCTTGAAACTGGAAACACATTCTTATTCTAAATAGTTTTCATTTAGTTAAGGCCTTTTTTGAAACATTTACAAGCAAATATGAACTTTCAAAGATTCTTACATTCCATAAAAGCAAGGTTGGTGACATGTAAAGAGTACTGAGTAGCAGTACTTTTGGAATGTTCTGTTCAATTTGACAAATCTATTGTTTCTCTATTTTGGGTCCTCTGTTTACTTTATATAAAGGAAGTTCTTGTTGATTTATTTTAATATGTCCAGTTAATCATCATCAATATATTTATGAAAGTAGCACCTTTTCATTGCCTTAGGCATCAAGCCCTGTTTTGTATAAAAGATTGGTATAACTTTATTCCAGTTATTTCTTTGCTTTTGGATATTTCATAGCAGAGGGAATTCCTAGGATCTACTTGGTAGTATAGACTTACTAACAGTTTTTCCCTGTTAATGTTTTCGTGTTGTTTAGTTATGTTGTTCTTGACCTCATCGTGTTTTCAGTGATCTGAGAGTGGTAAAGTGAGTCTTAAGTAAAAATCTGTTAATTAAAGCAAAGGATCAGTTTTTACGAGAAACCAGTCTATCAGCAAGTGCTTGTGGTTTGAGTCCAGAAGGAAAATTGTGTGTAGAGAGAAAGAGAGCCCCAGGGATCAGGAGATCATAAGGTAGGTGCCCTCTTACACTGGCTGAGCAAGGCTCTCCTCGCTCTCTATTTCATTACTGTTTTTTTTTTTTTTTTAACTGAGACTCCTTTTAGGGATTTCTGGAAAAAAGGTTATATTTTTCCCTGCCCACACACCTTACACTTCAGGGGGTATTTTGCATTCTTTTTTTTTTTTTTTTTTTGAATAAAGCTAACTATACTTACACTTCTTTATGCTTGAAACTTGTCATGGTTTTCTGCTCATCCAGTTCCATCCAATTCTTTCCTGTCATTCACCTTCCCCATCTCCCTTCCCAGATCCACCTACCCCTTTGTATCACTTAAGCCCTATTTTATCTATGTCATCTGCGTCTCTCACCTTTAGTCACTTGAGACAGACACAGAAAAATAGGACTCTGACATAAACCACATTTTGCAGGTCCCATGAGATCTTGCCTCATCCTTGACAGCAACCTAAAAAGTACATCTGGGACTGTGGAATATTCTCCTGTTTCAGTCTTTTCCTTCTTTTGGAATTTGGGGATGTTTTCACAGAGTGATTGACCAAGAAAACATTCCAAATCCCCGAGGAGCACATATACTTTGCCTTATGGTCAATTCCCAGAGACCAAGCTTAATGGAACATTTTGAACTTATTTCTTCTTTCTCCCCGCTCCTCGCTTCTTTTTTTCTCTCCTTCCTCCCCCCCCACCCCCGCCCCTTCTCCTTCATAAAAATCTGACTTCACTTTAGCCTTCATGTGAGCTTGAGTGATTTAGACCATTCAATTTGGCACCAAAAACGCACACAAAAGTGCTATCTGACTGGATGATGTAACAGTGAAGAGAGACTTGTTTCTGTCCGGCTGGGCTTTGTTATGGGGCGTGGCTCCTTACAGAAGAGGAACTACTGTCAGGCTAAGAAGATGGTTTAAGACTGTATGAAATCAGAGATGAACAGAAAGGCTGCATAACGTGGGCTGTAAAGGACCTTCCCTTGTAATCCACTGGTTAAGATTCCACCCTTCCACTGCAGGGGGCACCGGTTTGATCGTTGGTGAGGGAACTAAGATCCCACATGCCATGTCATGTGACTTAAAAAAGAAAATGCAAAAGATGGTCTAAATTTTAATTTAAAAAAAAGTATGGGGTCTATAATTGCTAGTTGCTGTCACTCTCAACAATAGAGAGTTTAAGGAATATTTATTTCAAACTATGATTGGACTCTCTTCCAAACATAAAACTTCCTGCTACTGACATTCTTTCATTTTTCCCGCCTGTATGCATACACTTCTGTACCAGGTTATGTGGGTAACACAGCCAAGGGGAGCTTCTGGAAAAGGGCAGGACATTTTATTATTAGCAATAATGATAGGGAACATAGGCCAAATGCTTACTTGTCTAAGATCAACTAGTAAGTGATGGAGCTGAGACTGAGTCATACGTATAACGTTTTAAGGTATTGCCAAACTGTTTTCCAAGGTACTGAGTTATTTCACATTTCCAGAAGCAATGGATAGAAATTCCAGTAAATCTATATCCTTGCCAACTTTTGGTGTGGTCAGTCTTTAAATTTTTGACATTTTAATGTGTGTGTGTTATAGAATCTCATTGTGGTTTAGATTTTCATTTTCCTGTGACTAGTGATATTGAGACTCTTACTTGTTTATCTTCTTTGGTAAAGTGACTATGCAGATATTTTGCTCATTTATTGATTTGTTTTCTTATTATTGAGTTGGAAACATTTTTAATATATACAAGTTTTTTTTATCGGATATGTGATTTACATACATTTACATTTTCTTCTAGTGTCAGGCTTACATTTTCATTTCCTTAACAATTTTTTTTTGTAGAAAAGATGTTAAATTTGATGAAACCGAGTTTACCAGGTTCCTGACCCCCACCCCCCACCCCGCCTTTGGATTTTGTTTTTGGAGTTGTATCTAAGAAAAGTTTGCTTTACCAAGATAAAAAGAATTGTCTCCTATTTCCTAGATGGATTATGGTTTTTGGTTTTACTTTTACGTCTATGATCCATTTTATGTTAATTTTTACATATGATACAAAATATAGGTCAAAGTTCTTTATTTTCTGCACACAACTCTTGAACTGTTCCAGCATCTATTATGAAAAAAATGATCTTTTCTCCACTAAATTTGTTAAAACTCGATTGACTATTTGTGCATGGGTCTACTTTTGGTACCTCTTTTCTGTTCCATAAATCAGTTGACTTATCTTCATGCCAATAGCACACTGACATTATTGCCTTAGTTTTATAAATCTTGCAGTCTGGTAAAGTAATTCCTCCAGCATTGTTCTTTATAAAACTTGTTTTGGCTCTTCTAGTTCCCAAGTATTTTCAGAAGATGTTTATTTAGAATCAGCTTGTCAATTTCTACAAAAAAAAAAAAAAACATTTTCTGGGATTTTGATTTTGATTTAGAGATTCTGGTTACAAATACCTTATAAGATATATGATTTGTAAATATTTTCTCTCATTCTGTGAGATGTCTTTTACTTTCTGATGGTGCATTTTGAAGCCAAAAAGTTTTTTAATTTTTTGTTAAAATGTAATTTATTTCTATTTTGTCACATATATCTGTTTTGTGATACTTTTGGTGTAATTGAAAAAAATGCCTATTCACAGAGCATAATGATTTATTGCTCTGTTTTCCTCTGAGTTACACAATTTCAGCTCACGTATTTAGATCTTTAGTTCATTTTCAGATAATTTGTTTTGTATATGCTGTGAGGTAAAGGTCAAACTGTGTTATTTAGCATGGAGACATCTTGTTGTCACAGCACCATGTATGAAAATACAATTCTTTCCCCATTTTATTGTTTTGGTGGTATTTTAAAATCGACCGACTAATCCATGAAAGCGAAATGTCTTTCTGTTTATTTAGGTGTTCTTTAATTTCTTATAACAGTGTTTTATAGTGCTCTATGCATAAGAAACTTCCTTTATAAAATATACTCCTAACTGCTTCATTCTTTTTGATGCTATTGTAAATGGAATTATTTATTTAATTTCATTTTTGGATTGTTATTACAAGTGTACAAACATGCAGTTAGTTTTTGTATATTGATTTTATGTCCTCTAACCTAGTTGAAGTCAAGTATTAGTTCTGATAGTACTTTTGTACCTTCTATAGGATTTTCTATATTTAATACTATATCATCTCTGAATAGATGTAATTTTAGTTCTTCCTTTCTAATCTGGATGTATCCTATTCTTGTTGAGTCTTTTTCTTATGAAAGAATATAATATTTTGACAAATTCTCTGCATATAGTGAAATGATCATGTGGTTTCTGGCCTTAATTTTATTAGTATGGTATATTGCATCAGTTTGGTGTATTGTGTACTAATACAGTAAGTTTGTAGGCTGAACCAATCTTATATCTTGGGGACAAACCTTACGTGGTCATAGGGTATATTTTTTTTATCTTTTGCTGGGTTTGGTTTGCTAGTATTTTGTTGAGAATTTCTGCATCCATTTCAAAAAGGGATATTAGTTGGGAGTTTTCTTTCTTGTGATGTAGCAATGTAATACTGACCTTGTAGCTTGAATTGGGAAATGTTTCCTTTTCTTGTATTTTTGGCAAGAATTTATGTTAATTGTACTTTAAAGTTTGGGTAGAATTCATCAACAAAGCCTTTGGGAAGTGTGCTTCTTAGGGAGTTTTCTGATTTACTTGTAGGTGTATTCAGATTTTTTTTTATTCTTCTTAGATTAATTTCATTGATTTGTGTCTTTCTAGGACTTACCTGGTTCATCTAGGTTGTCTATCTTATTGACATAGAATTTTCAAAGTACTGCCTATAATCCCTCCTTTTTTTCCTTTGTAAGATTGGTAGTAATACTCCCTCTTTCTATCTTGATTTTTAGCATCTGTCTTCTCTTTTCCTTTTTGATCAGTATAGCTAAAGATTGATTCTTTCAATAAATCAATTTCTGGTTTTGTTGGTCTTTTCTATTGTTTATCTGCATCTATTTCTGCTGTAATATTTATTATTTCCTATCTTCCACTTATTTTGAAATTTGCACTTTCTTGATATTAGCCTTACATACTATTATTTGACATGTTTAACTAAAGTGTCATCCATGTCATTATGTTTAGAAATAAAAGCATGAATTTATTAAAGAAAAGTGCTTTACAAATTCCACACTGGTTATCTTATTTTTAGCTTTATCATTGTCCCTTCTTTACAATTTTTTTTCAATAAAATATGTTTGTTAATATATTTTATTCTGCTGTAACACATAAATACCTAATTCTGTAATGGGAATTAGTTGGTATCCGATTGACAAGCAGAAAAATACTCGTATACTAGGCAATTTACTTTGGCTTATTTATAAATTGTTCTTGGCTAGAGAAGCCAGATTACTAGAGTAGAATTATAATCTTTAGCCAAAAAGAAATAAAAAATCCCTCAGTTCATTGCCTTCTCTACAGAACAGTAATGCTGAGCTTTGAGTAATTGGCGGCTTGTATTGGGCTGGCCAAAAAGTTCTTTGAATTTTTCCACAACATCTTACGGAAAAGTCCGAACAGCTGTTTTGGCCAACCCAATAGAAGGTTTAGTAGACCTCACTGTCCCCTGTGCGTACCTGCATAGCAGGCACCCTGGCTGAAAACTCCATATCTGTCTCTTATCTCAGCTCCCACTAGTGCAGCTCTGTTTAACATGTAGCCTGCATTTCCATTCTTTTATTGTTGTTGTTTAGTCGCTAAGTCGTGTCTACTCTTTTGCTACGCTATGGACTGTAACCCACCAGGTTCCCCTGCCCATGAGATTCCCAGGCAAGAATACTGGAGTGGGTTGCCATTTCCTTCTCCAGGGAATCTTCCTGACCCAGGAATTGAACCTGAGTCTCCTGCATTGGCAGGCAGATTCTTTACCACTGAGCCATCTGGGAAGCCCACACTCCACTCTACTATTTTTTGAATAACTCCCACTGTGGCTGCCTCCAGCCACGCTGAGCCGCTGAGCCGTTTGCCTGGGAGGTCCAAATTATCTCCCTAGCTACCAATTACTATTTTTTGTTTGTACTCTCGTTATAAAGTTTCATAGATCTGCAGTGATCTATGCTTACTGGGATTTTTCTCACAAGTTCTGTTTTTACAGTGTGATTTTATACTGTGATTTTGCAGAAAATGAAGTTTTTTGAGTTACATAGATTGCATTATAGTGGAAATATATTTTCTGTGTTGCTAGAAGTCTTTTTTTTTTTTAATTTCCATCTTCACTTACTAAAATACAAATGTCCTAAAGTAAAACAGTGTAGTTCTTTTTGTGGACTGAAGTTGAGACTTCAAGAAGATAAAGCCAGAAATGTAAACAATAACAGAAACAGATAAATCTTATTTATCTTGTCCTGATTGTTTGTACATTAGACTTGTGTGTTGTGGGAGATGTGTTTGCGTGTGAAGAAATGTATCGGGGGGATTTAATGAGAAAATGTAAAAGGATTTAAAACCTCTGATGTAAAGTGACTATAAAGGCTGTTTTATGTATCTTCTTAGAATATTGTACATCTTAAACTTTCATGAAATTATATGTAAAGTACATCTTAATAAATAAATAAAGTGAAGTGAAGTGAAAGTCGCTAAGTAGTGTCTGACTTTCTGCAACCCCATGGACTATACAGTCCATGGGATTCCCCAGGCCAGAATACTAGAGTGGGTAACCATCCCTTTCTCCAGGGGATCTTCTAACCCAGGGATTGAACCCAGGTCCCCCACATTACAGGTGGATTCTTTACCAGCTAAGCCCCCAGAGAAGCCCAAATAAATAAAAAGTGCCCCTAAAAATGTAATTGGAACCTCTTATTTGTCATTGCCAAGACAGATAGTTTAAATTCTCCACAATTTAATTAGTAATCTGTTATTTTGTTTTTGGTCCTGAAATGATTTCTTAAAACATATTTGGAGCCACTTAAAGGAGAAAAAAGGGCATAAGACTTTGTAAAGCTTCTTCCATCAGGAATTCATGTTATTATTGGGCATCATGTGTTAAAAGCTATAAGTCAATATTCTTTCTTCATATCATTTCCAAGAGTGTTACATTTTCTGTCTTTTCTACATTTGAAAGTACGAGGTTTGGAAAGAGAATAGCTATTGATTCTGTAAATCAAGTACATCCCACAGACACTGCGACCTTACCTTGTAGGAAGCCTTCTTGTCTCCTCCTCAAATCACCTCCTGTTGCCATTCTAACACACTGAAATAATATATGTGAGTTTTATAGGAGTGCACTAGCCTACAAACTGTGCAATGTATTAATGCCAACCTCTCTGGCATCTTCTTACTAAGGGGCCTAAATACTCAAAGTGCCATTCCGTGAATAAGGAAAATCTGGATATTGGTTTTAGTATAAATATGTAGTATTGCTTCAAATATCTGTGTAGAAAGCATAACAGATTAAACTGAACATCTGTGGAAAATCAATAATAAACAAAGGATCATTTCTGAATTTCTGATGTTTTGTGTTTTATTTTGTCTATTCTTTGGGATTTTCTTTTATATCAGTATGTGTGTGTGTGTGTGCAGTAGTGTCTGATTCTTTTGCAACCCCATGGACTATAGCCCACCAGGCTCCTCTATCCATGGGATTTTCCCAGCAAGAATTCTGGAGTGGGTTGCCATTTCTTCCTCCAGGGGATCTTGCCAAGCCAGGGATCGAACCCATGTCTCCTGCATCTCCTGCCTTGCATGTGGCTTCTTTATCTCTGAGTCACCGGGGAAGTCCTTATATAAATAAAATGTTGATCATCATCAGAAAGGTTGAGGACTTTGGAGATATTTATAGCAAAACAAGAGAAAAAGGAAAGAGGAGACGTGGAAGAAACAGGATCATCGTCTTCAGTAGTTTCTGAACAACTATGTGGAGAGGAGGAGGCAGACATACGTTGCTGATGTGTGAATGGATTATAAGCTTATGAGGCCAGGATCTCAGTCTCCTGCATAATAAATCACCTTAAAGTTAACAAAATATGCCCTCAACCCTCCATGTTGTGGACACTGAATATGATAAATATTTTTGTAAGTTTAACTACTCATACATTAACTAGCAAGAGTCAAGCTTTGGAGGTAGAGTGAGTCAGACTTTTATTCAAATAGTTGATTATTATAATTAGAGCAGTCAGAGAGCAGAATGAGCTGCCATCAGAAGTAGCAATCTCCCCCATGGGGACACATGTTGAAACTGAAGTTGACTAACTCTCATGAATGTACTACTGATGACTATAATGCTGTCTCAGATACTGAAGGGTTTTCTCACAGTACCATGGGGATTCCCACCCCCACCTCCAGGATTTTAGACGTCTATAACAAAAAAGTTTCAGGCTATAACTTAGGAGCTTGGGAGAATTCCAGGAACAGTGATACTGTTTAAGCTGCTCCTGGAGTTGCTCCAAGCCAATGGGGATGAGAAGAAGAGACATATTGAGACCTTTGGCACATGTGCTTGGAGCCAGGGAACATGTTAAACTGGAACCTTCTGAGACATTGCATTCAGAGGCTCGTGTCTGACTAAATCACCATGTGATTTGAAATTAGGAGCTTGTGGTTAGTATCTTTTTGCGTGCCTATATTACAAAGATGATTCAAAGAATTACTGATGACTCATGAAAACTTTGCCTTTCCAAGGTCAAGGGCAATGGCTCATTTCTCTTAATTTCCTTCAGGTCTTTGCTAAATGTCTCCTTACCAGTGAAGCCTTAACTGATCACCTCATTTAAAACTGCAGTGCTCTCCCTATGCTGGAATAAACTATGTCCCATTACTGCTTCAGCATTCTCTTTGGCACTTATCAGCATTAAACTACTGCCTCTGATTTGTTTATTTCTGATCACTTTCCCTCCACTAGAGTGTAAGCTTCATGAGGGCAAGGATTTTCATATGATCTTTTCATTGCTACACCCCTGTCTTACAATACTTAGCATACTATGGCTACTCAATAAAATATGTTGAATTAAGCTAACAAGGCAGTTGTTTATCTAAGTGCTTAGTCTCTTCCATCAACTGTGAACCTCTTGCAAAGCCATTCACAGAAATGAAGAAAAAGCATGCATTTGCATTTCCATATACTACTGGTGCTATTTACATTGCTTTTAATCAGATCAACATCTCAGCATATAAGAGTCCATTGAGGAAAGAAGAAAGGGAACTTTGGGATTTATAATGAAAGGGGACTTTTATAAAACTTGTTTTGTCGACACATGGAACACAATGCAAAAAGTACCAAAGTATAAACAAGAGAAACCCCCTAAAAGTTACCCAATGATTTTGTGTCTGATATATAGGTAGTTGGGGCCTCCTTGTTGGCTCAGCAGTTAAGAATCAGCCTGCAATGCAGGCAATGCGAGTTCCATCCCTGGGTTGGGAAGATGCCCTGGAGAAGGAAATGGCAATCCACTCCAGTATTCTTGCTGAGAAAAATCCCATGGACAGAGGAGCCTAGTGGGCTACAATCCAGGAGATCACAAAGAGTCAGGCAGGACTTACTGACTAAACAGTAATATAAGTAGTGAGCATTTGGTTATTCAGATGGGTATATGGCAAATGTCCTGTGTAGGAATATTTTAACATGGATGCTGAATTTTCTTTTCTCTTTTTCACCCATGAGCCAATTATTTCCCCAAAGCTCACACTTAGCCTCACATGAAGACAAAACGGTTGCTTGTAATGCCACATGCCCTGTGTAATTATTGCCTGTGGTAACCAGGCAATCTTTATGAAGCTCTTACTGTACAATTTTCTAATCTCACTTAACAGTGATGAGTTTTGTGCACTAATCTGCATAATGCCCTCTTGATTATATTTGCTGTGAGTTTCAATGCACTGGCATTTAGGTTAAACATTTCATAGTTCTCATTTCATTAGTAGGCTTTTGTTCTTCTTCTTTTTTTGTCTATTTTTTGGCTGTGTCCTGCAGCTCTTGGGGTCCTAGTTCCCTAACCAGAGATTGAACCCACATCTCTTGCAGTAAAGAGGCATGGAATCCTAATCTCTGGACTGGCCATGGAAGTCCCAGTAGACTTTTTAATGTGAGAATCTGATTTCTGAGTGGGAAGAATATCCTCACCAATTCTTCCTACCAATAATATGAAAGGTAGTATGTACAGAGTGAATTTGTCATTATCAAGGATGAAATAAGAGACTTAGAGAGAGTAATTTCAGGTCATCCTAAAATAACCCTTCTGCAACCTGGGTAATTGGACCTTGTCTCTTTGAGTTGAGATGCTCTGCCCTAAGTGATAGGATTTAGAAAAGGAAACCCTGGATTCCACTTCCTCAACTTACTGACTCTGTGTTCTTTCTTGGTCAGGAACCCTAACTCCACTAAACTTCAGTGTCCTTCATTACAAAATTAAGGGCATGATAATGCCTCTCCCCTATGGTTGGTACAAGAGTTAAATTGGATTATGCATCTTGTATGTTTAAGAGCACAGTCTCAAGAGCCAGACTGTGCTGATTTGAACTGTGCTATTTGGGCAAGAGACTAACACACTTATGCCTTTCTTGTGTCCTCTGCAAAATGGGGATAATTATAGGATCTTACTCAAAAGTTACTTACAAAGTTCTGAATATTTATTGAAAGGACTGATGCTGAAGCTCCAGTACTTTGGCCACCTTATGCAAAGAACTGACTCATTGAAAAAGACCCTGATGCTGGGAAAAATTGAAGGCAGGAGTAGAAGGGGACAACAGAGGATGAGATGGTTGGATGGCATCACCAACTCAATGGACATGAACTTGAGTAAGCTCTGGGAGTTGATGATGGACAGGGAGGACTGGTGTGCTGCAGTCCACGGGGTCACAAAGAGTCAGACACGACTGAGTGACTGAACTGAACCGAATAGGAATTTGTGGAGAGAATTGGTATTCTATGTAAATTCAAATTTTGAAATCCAAAGGTGCCATGATATAACCTAAAGGGCATGAGATTCTTCTTCAGCCTTGGAATCTCATCACCTTGGGCTTGATCTCAGGCAAGTAACTGCATAGCATCTCTGCTTACCCATCTGTAATGTGAGGACCATATATCCCCTCTACCTATCTCACAGGGATACTTACAACTGTTAACAGAGGTAATATATTGGAAAATACTTTGTAAGCCATAAAATTAATATACAGATATTAGAGTGATGGGTATTCTGAGAAGCAAGCCAAAGATTCCAAGTAAGATACTAAATGCTTTTCTTGCCAACTATATATCCATGTTCATTGTTAAACTGGATGGGTCTTAATCTTATCTGTTGAATTCATTCTGAAAAATACAGGATAGAATGCTTTAGATTAGTCCTTTAGAATAGAGGATCTATCAAGTGTATCAAGTGTGTGCTCAGGCATATCTGACTCTTTGCAACCCCTTGGACTGTGGTCCACCAGGCTCCTCTGTCCACAGGATTTCCCAGGCAAGAATACTGGAGTGGGTTGCCGTTTCCTCCTTCAGGGGATCTTCCTGACCCAGGGATTGAACTTGCATCTCCTGCATTGGCAGGTGGATTCTTTACTGTGAGCCACCTGGGAAGCCTTCTATTAAGTGAGTCAATAATTGATTCCAAAATCTTATCCTCAGAGTAAAGGGGAGTATGTGTGGTCAGTAGAGCTGAAGGTGAAACAGGTAGGAAGGATTAATCCTGTCCTATGTTCTCATGCAGTCACCCTAATTCTCTGATTAGACACTGATGTACCCCATCTCTTCTTTGCCTGTCTCTCTACCCCTTCCAACCATACTTCTAACTACAGCCTTGTCCAAAGCATAAGTCAAGGGAAGAAGAATGGTGAGCATTCTTACCTCCAGCCTTTGTAACAAACATGAAGTACATTCCTTTAAATTCTGTTCATTAGGGAATATGAAATGCTACATGATTGTTTTTTTAAAAAAAATATTCCAGTAGCTCCAAGAAGAAGAATGAGACTGTATGGGACTCAGCTTATTACTAGGAGAAGTGTAGCTGATAAAATTCTCTTGCAGAAGGCACAAAGAGTCGCCCAGTTCAAACCCTTCATTTTAGTACAAGGAGTCATCTTGGTACATTTCCTCTGTATGCCCAAAAACAAACCATTTATTGGAACTCAGTGAGTGCTCCCTGGACTCAGAAACCCAAAGATGTTTCACCATAACTCACCATGGACTTAGATCATCTCTGAGACGATGTGACTTCTAGGTCCCCGAAAATACTTTGAGTGGACAGGAGCAATGGGGGTTCCTTATGATGAGAAGGTGATGATGATGTGTCCCTTTATTAATAGAAAAATGATGCTACCCCTGACTCATTCTCAGGGTGATGAGTGTTTTTCATTGAACTCATGGCTGGTGACCCTGTGCTGAACCGTTTGCCATCTTTGCCTCATTCCTTTCAAGCCCAGTGGTTGGGGAATGTGAGGCAGCTTTCTTGCTTGTAGGGTTCGCTCTGGAGGTTCAGAAACAGTTTGCAACTGTGAGACAGAGCCAGGCTGCCTGGTTCTGCACGGAGGCAGTGACCGTTAGCATCTGTGAGCTGTTACTTATCGCTGTGGAGCTCTCTGGCTCATTGAGGAGGACTGAGAGACAGCACATAGATCCCTGCTGAGCTGGTCACCTTAAATTAGCTTCCTTGGTCTGGAGGTCAGTGCAGGAGGGTGGATTCTCCAGAGTCTTGGGAAAGTGTGTGTATGGGGGTGAGGAAAAGGGAAAGGGTCTCTAAGATGGGAAGGAGATTCAGTTAATGCTTCAGTGAAAAATAGGAGTGTCCCCCCTTAATTCATGCTAAGGAAGCACAGACTCCCTGAGCTGTAGGCTATTTCTTTAGAGCAATCTGAGGACTTGAGCTTCTCCCAGAATGCAAAGAGGAGGTGGGCCACGCAGGTCTCAGGTAACCCCCTGACTGCCCCCTTCCCCCTTAGCTTTTTCCTAAGAGATGAGCTTTAGAATCAACTTCTCTCTCTCTCTGTTTCCTTCTTGGGTAACCTGGGTGATGACATTGACTCTCTTCACAGGAAAGCACTAAGTGAGGATTAACTGTGTAATGAGAGCAAAGTGCAAGGGTGATGGGAATGCTCCATAAAATCGCTGATGGATGACTCCCAGAGGGAGGGACCCTCCAGTGATCCTTTTAACCCGGTCTTACAAGCGCGCCGTGTAACACCACTAGCTCTATGGGCTCCTCAAGCCTTAGCCCCCTGAACCCTTGCCTCTGAGCAGCTTTTAGCTGTTCGCTGAAATGATCCCCTGGTTCTTCCCATGACAGGCAGGAGTAGCAGGACTCATTCTCCTCTGTCTGGGGAAAGACATCCAGGAGACAGGAATGTTGGCCAAGTTATCAGTAATGCCTGCCGTTTCCATCCTGAGGAGAGCAGCTTTTCAAAAAAATATTTTTTCCTGAATATAGCTTGTACAGACTTTCTGGAGAAAAAGTTCTTAGAAATGAGCATGTCCCTTGCCTGAGGAATTCTATGTTCAGCACATCACCGTATATCTTCTTGTTTACTTTTCTGCACTCCAGAGTGTATGCCTTCAAGAGAGAATTTAATTGGACTTCGAATGAACCAGTTACTTACCCCTTCTGTCCACCTGAGTGCCATCGGGCTGAGGGATCAACCTCACAATGGGCCACCGACCTTTCACTGTGTACTTAGTCTCTGGTTGTGGGTGTGTTCAAATAGAAATCTGCATATTTTCCCAGAATAATGGAGATGTAGAAAAGCTTGAGGGATCATTTTCCACACTTTTTATTTATAGATGAGGAATCTGAGACTCCAAGAACACGAGTGTCTTACCCACTTGTTCATACCTATTCAAGGCCACCGAAGGAATGAGAACCCAGGGCCTGTAACTCCCATCTGGGCTTTTCTCTAGTTAACAGAAGCGTAACAAGTAGAGAGAAGTCACTGTAGGGTGAACCTTTATAAGGGAGAAAAAAAAATCACGTTTGTACCAGGCATCATAGTACTCCAAAATCCACTGTTGGAATAGCAGCAGCTTATTCTGCATAGCTTAGAGGGTGGGGCCATGTACCTCAATTCAGTATAATTTTGTATCTGAGGAGTGTAAGTTCTAAAATAAAAGGAAGGGACAATATCAGTCACTCAGTGAAGCCTTAATGTACTGTGGGCCTCTACAGTTGATATTTACTAGGGCAGCATGGACAAGTGCTAACTAAATGCTAAGCTATTTCTGATACGTACTATAATGGTTAATTTTATGTGTCAGCTGGACTGGGCCACAGGGTGCCCAGACATTCAGATAAGCATTATTCTGGTGTTTCAGTGATTCTGAATGAGATTAACATTTGAATGAATGGACTGACTGAGTAAAGCAGATTGCCCTCCCTGGTGTGGGTGGGTCTCATCTAATCAGCTGAAGACTGAAATAGAACAAAAGGGGTGGGTAAGAGGGAATTCCTGCTGCCTGACAGCTTTTGACTGGGGCACACATCCTTTCTAACCTTCACACTCAGACTAAGGCAGAGGCTCTTTTTGGATCTTGAGCTAGTCAGGTTTTGAAGTGGAACTTTTGCCATCAGTCTTCTCGGTTCTCAGGCCTTTGCACTCAGACTAGATAGAACTACACCATCTTCTCTCCTGGGTCCCCAGCTTGCTGCGAGCATACCTGGGGATTTTTCAGCTTTCATAATCACATGAACCAATGTCTTATAATGAATCTCTTCATTATATGTGTATATATATATACACATATATATATATATACTTTAATATATATATTTTAAATCCACATTTAAATATAGAGTATATATTTAAATGCTTAGATATTTAAAAATATGTTTACCCACACACATGCTATTGGTTCTGCTGACCTGGAGAACTCTGATTAATACAAGTATGTTTTTATACTTAATCCTTACAAAGAACCTCTGAAATAGATACTGTTGTTGTTGCTATCATTATTATTGTTACTGTATCTTAAACATGAGAAAGTTATATTCAGACTGGTTAAGTCACTTGCCCAGAGTTGCACCCTGCATCTGGAAGGAGTCTGAATTTCCCCAGAACCCTGATGTTCCATACTCATGACACACTCTGCTAGCGTGTCTTCAAAGTCTTAAGCATATGAGTGTCCTTTGACATAGCTATCCAATTCTCAGAATTTATCCTAAGGATTAAGCATGAGTGTGTACTTATAATGATGTATCTCTAAATATTTCTAATAGTAAAAACTTTTGAACAACCTAAATACTAAAAATTAGGTGATCAGTTACATGATCTATGGTAGAGTTACTCAGTGAAATGGTACAGTCATTACAAACTATGCTTTCAAAGACTATTTATTTACGTGGGTAATCATTCACAAGACATGACTATTAAAAGCATGTTATAAGCCTAAGGAAATGTGATGACTAAATATAATGTGGTATTTTGGATGGAATCCTGGAATTTCATTTACTTATCATGCTTTCTTAGGTTTATAGCATGCTTTTAAGCTGAAACAGGAAAACTAAAGTAGTAAAAACTGAAAAAAACTGAATAAATTATAGACTTTAGTTAGGAATAATGTGTCAAAATTTGTTTATTAATGGTGACAAATATACTGTATACTAACAGTATGTCAATTACATTATTATGTTATATTGTAATTAATTAGTATATCAATTATTATAAATATTTGGTCAATTATTTATTAATTAAACATATTAATGATTAATAAGATGCTAAAATAAGGGGAAATGGGCTTAAGGTATATGGTATTTTTGTATATCTGAAGCTAGTCTAAAATTTTAAAATTATTTTTAAAAAGTTATAAGGCATTATACCCAGGAGGGTACCCTCTTTATAAAGAAAAAGAGTCCATGTATAAGTGCATTGCAATAGAGGGAAGAAATCAAAATATTAACAGGAATTATTTTGGGTTGGTGAATGTGATAATTTTTGTTTTTCTATTTTCCAAGTTTTCACTGTTGAATGTGCATTTTTATCTCTTTTAAATAAAATAATAAATGCTGCTTTAAATTGATCTTCAGTGTCTGAAACTCTAGCCATTAAAATGCTCCTTTAATTTAAAGATAATTAGAAAATATATTCCCTGAAGAGTAACCCTTTAACACTTTATTCCATATTATTACATTTGCATGGATTAGCTGGGCAAATAAACTGATTTGGGAAAACAGACAAAAGTGTCTTCAGAGAGTTTGTGAAGCAGAATACCAGAAGGGGAGGGGAGGGAGGACCGTGTGCAAGGACCTACCATTGTCAGTCACTGTGCCAGCTAAAGACTGCAGTGACTCCCAGAGGGCAGGACACCTTTACCTGTGCACAGGTGAGCAAGGTGTATACAGTGTGATTTCAGCTTAGGTGGGATGTTTTCCCATAGTTTGATTCAAGACAAGAAGTGCTGTGTTTTGTTTGTTTGTTTAACCAGAATAATTCTCTTAATGCAGACAATTCTTAGATCTGAAAACATACCTTCACTGGACTCACTGTGTTGTGGAGAGGGCTAAAGGGGAGTAAAAAGCTTAGTTTCTAATTTAAACCTGCCACTAATTTAACATGTGAGCATGGAACAAAACCCACCAAGCTTATGGTGTTGATGTCCAACTCTTTGTGACCCCCTGGACTGTAGCCCACCAGACTCCTCTGTCCATGGATTTCCCAGGCAAGAATACTGGAGTGGGTTGCCATTTCCTGCTCCCGGGGATCTTCCCAACCTTAGGCACCTCATCACTAAAGTGGAGAACCTGAAGAAGATCACTTGTTTTCACACTGTGTTTTAGGGAGTCCTGAAAGCTCCTTCAAAGTCCTCGAAGGGCTGGGTTTGGATTATAGTCTTGGACAACTTACCTAAATTCAACCAAAGTACTTTAACACTTACGTGAGGTACGTCTCAGACTTCTGTATACAGTTCTGTTTGAGAGCAGGCGTTGTGTTGAACTCGAACGTCCGGTGATCCTCAGATTCTGAAAACTGGCTTAAAGGGAAATCCAAGTTAAAAATCAATTCTTTTAAGGCCCGTTATCCATACGATCAGAAGAGAGACAATGGCAACCCAAAGGAGCAAAATCAGATTGAGGTACTTTCAAAAAGAAGATATTGAAAGAGAGTCTCTGAAGCATTCCTTTCTCTTTCTGTCAGAGGTGATGTGGGAGGGCATTTTTTTTTCGGGGTTCTCTGTTATGACTCATGTTGCCTGTGAAAGCCTTCAACCTGATCCTTCTGCTTCACAAACTGGAAGGACAACCCAAGTGAGTGACAATCCAAAACTTTTTGCAACCTGACTGAGGAATCGGTATTTAGAATGGCAAAAAAAAAAAAAAAAGGCAACAAGCAGGAAAAATGGGCTGGGGAGATTTATTGCTCTTACAAGTTAAGGAGGACCCCTGGGTTACTCTCATTTTGAACAGAGGTGGTCTGAACTAGTTAAGTCAGCTTCCAGCAGAACAGATGGGTCTTGTGTTTTTCCTGACATTTCAGATCTAACCCTAATACAGACAAGCAAAGGCTGGAGAACCAGTGAACTGAGCCAGCCATGGTAGCGCTTCCAAGGGCCCTGAAACTAATTCAGCCACTGTGAGCCCCTCAAGGCAGTGATGCCTGGGAGCCGGATAGGATGCCTTAGGACTTCTGCCAGTGAGAACAGACCATGTGTCACCTCACATGCCCTCCTGATCCAAACTGGCCTGGGCTCAAGCCTCTTTAACCTTCACTTGTATAAATAATCCCCCTCTTTTCTTGTGAACGCTGTGACAACCTAGGCATCACTTACTATTAGAAAGGACAGCCATATATCAATAGCAGGAGAAGGGTAAGAAGAAATGCCGTTGCCAAAAGTGTCGGTGGGTTCTCGAAACAGATAAACTAAGATCAATCATATATTCCTCAGCAAATTAAAGCATCTATTGAAGGAAAGTATTTGACAAAACTCTACTGTATTGGGTCACTTTGCTGTAGTGTATTTCTACGGGGAATATATTCTATAAATGGCAGATTTTACTTTTCAAAAGGAGGTGTGAAGGGAAAGAATTTGCACAATGCACAATTCATGTTTAGCTGAATGTTTTGAATTTGACGGTCTCTTCAGTTCTTTCCTTGCTTCTTTCTCATACCTGAATCATTGTGTTTATTATGTGAAGGAAGCCATTGTTGTTTAGTCGCTAAGTTGTATCTGACTCTTGTGCAATCCCATGGACTGTTAGCCCCACCAGGCTTCTTTGTCCATGCGATTTCCAGGCAAGAATACTGGAATGGGTTGCCATTTCCTCCTCCAGGGGATCTTCCCAACTCTGGGATCTAACCCATGTCTTCTGCATTGGTAGGCAGGTTCTTTATTTCTAGCTACCAGAGAATCCTGAAGAGAACAGTTTAGCCCCATGTTTATTTCCTTGTAGACTCGTCAATATCTCTAACAGAAAAATAATATATGAACATGGATATTTAAAACCATATAAAGTTCATAGAAATAGCTGCAAATTCTCTAGCCTTTACCTTTATACATAGTCCCAGGTTTCCATGTTTATTGCAATATATCCTACACTTTCTTTCATTTAATTTTCCTGGCGTCACCTCCCACCACTGCCCAGTTCCTGCAACCTCCATTTTCATTCTGTTTGATCCCTACATCACAATCTAAAGTTTTCACATCCTGTGTGTTAAAATTCCTCACCCTATTGAAAACTGTGGCTGGCCAGGTACAAACTAACAGAATTACAGACAGACCCTTGCACATCCCCTCATTATTTAGTTTCTGCTTCTGCCCATTGCTGTATAAGTAGCCTGACAGCAGAGAGATTACCCCGTGAGCTCTAACAGGACAATGACCAGGGTGATAGTACAGGCTCTAGACACTTTGCTGAGCAAGTTGCCAAGCAGTCAGCATAGCATCCTGGTGAAGGCTCTGAGATAAGCCTGCTTGGGTTCACATGATGACTGTACCACTGACTATATAACTGCTTGGATAGTTATTTATCCACTTTAAGTTTCATATCCATCACCTGGAAAAGCATATAATAATAATCTCGAGATAATAAAAGTGTTAAGTGTTACAGACTCTACTGACATTTGGATAATTACCTTCTTCCTCCTTCCGTCCCTGCTCTCTCTCTCTCCTTCCCTTCTTTCTTGGCATTCCTTTCTTCCTCCCATCCTTCTTTCTTTCCCTGCTTCTTGGTCACTTGTTTCTTCTCCCTTCCTTCCTTTCTTCCTCTCTCTTTCCTTCCTTCCTCCCTTCTTCTTTCCCTTCCTTCTTTCCCAGCCCATTTCCTGAGGACATTCGCGGGAGCAGTAACAGAATGGATGTCTAAGGCAATGGTTCGGAAGTATAGTCTCTTCACCAACCACGGGCGGCATCCCTGGGAACTTGTTCGAAAAGCAGGTCCTCTGGCCTTACCCCAGACGGCCTAATCAGAAACCCCGGGGTTGGAGCCCAGCTCTCTGTGTTTTAGCCAGCCTGCCAGATGATCTTGAATATGAATATTCTGGTGTGAGGTTTTAAGTCATGCAAATGAATCTCTGCCTTCAGTTAAGGTAAAAAGGGAAAGGCCTTGGCTTACGCTGCCATTGGGCAGAGTGACAGGACGTGGAAACACTGTTAGAATTACTAGAAAAGCTTGGTCTTGAGCAGCTCAGTCTGTCGGGGGTGTGCCTGCTACTCAAGATGTAAATGAGATGGAAAAACAGCACCAGTATCAGCTGCTCCATAATTATTTAGTCACTCTCAGGTAACTAGACAGCCTGGGAGTGTTGATCAAACATGCTTATGGGTAATTGGCAGTGGAAGGTGTGAACTCTCCCCAGTTTAATAAGTGTTAGAATACGACAGCAAGAACTGGTGAGTAACAGAGAGCAGCTAAATGCCCCATCTTTCATTGTCTTCCTTGAGGGATGTATTTCTTGGTTTTCTGGATAGTATTGTAAAACAAAATGTTCTCAGGGTGAGACCCGGGAGGAGACCTGTCTGGTGCCATAGCGACCGTGACAATATTAGCATACATTCAGATACACAGAAGGGCTCCATGGAACCTGCATGTTCAGTGGTTATAGACAACGTTCTGCTGACGACAGCCCCTCACACGTGTCTCCGTCTGATACATGAACGTTATTCTTTTTCTTTTTTCTGTCCCAAAGTAATTTTAATTAACTTACACACACACATATACACACAGAAAGGAATAAAACTGCTCTATGTTGACACAGAACCAAAGAGCTAAAAGACGGTGTCAAACCCGATAAATGAGACTAGGGGTCAGTGATTCAGAAATGTTTAGGCATCAAGCTTCAGGAGACTGCATAGAATAGTGGTCAATAACATAAGTCTGATACCAAACTCTCTGGGTGTGACAACTGCCTCTACAAGTTAATCTTTTTTTTTTTAAATTGAGATATAATTCTTTATGGTAATTATTAATTAACTTTTTTAATTGGAGGAATTACTTTACAATGTTGCTTTGGTATCTGCCATACAACAGGGCAAATCAGTCATATATATTTCTCTCCTCCCTTTTAAACCTCCCTCCCCCATCCCATCCCACCCCTCTAGGTCATCACAGAGCACTAGGCTAGGCTCCCTGTGAACTTTGTTCTTTTTAACAGGACTTCCTTTCTTGCTCTTTCAGAGAAGAACCTGTTAGCATAGTCTCAAGATTTGTACTGGCCACAGAAAAGAAAATGGAAAAAACTACATGTCCTTTATCTAAAGACTTAATTTTCTGCTAAGATATTTTATGATGAAGTCCTGATGCCATTTCTCTTTGGGATTTTTTTTCCTTTTATGCTTTGAAAAGTATATTTGTGTTTGTTGTTAGTCACTGATGTGTTTTTCTAGTCACCTTTTCCAAATCAACTCTTTTGCACTTATCTTGAAAAACTGAAATAATAGCTTTAAGATAAATCCTAGTGATAAGTTCAGAGTCACCGAAGTCAATAGAAGAAATAGAGAAAAATGAGGTAAATACATCATTTTTGAAAGTTAAGATCCTCATATAAATGTTTTTTAAGCACTTAAAAATAGCTGCAATATCTATTTATAATGCTCAACAATATTGCAGTTATTGAATCAGAATGATAAATTCGTTCATCTGCAAGTACTTCAATGCAAATTGAATTTTTCTAGCTTAGTGTTGTCCAATAAAGGTATAATGTAAGTTACATATGTAATTTCAAAAATTTAACAGCCAAATTAAAAAAGGGAAAAAGAAATGGATGAACTTAATTTTAATAATACAATCTACTTAGCTCAGTATACCCAAAATATTGTATTTCAACATGTAATCAATATAAAAACTATCAATGAGGTATTTTACATTCTTTCTTCACACTAAGTCTTTGAAATCTAGCATGCATTTTATGCTTACAGCACATCTGAACTTCAGCAGGCCACATTTCAATTTTTCAGTAGCCACCTGTGACCACAGACAGGGCAGTTTTGGACATTAAAAGGTTAAGCTTGTAAGATGCCTTCTTAAATAAAGTACCCCCAAATATAATAGGTCATCAGATGAAAAATATATACACCTACAAATCATTACTGCTAAGACAGAAGTGTGTTGAATATAAAGCTATTGATTTGTCAGTAATTCTATATGTTAAGAAATAGTTTTTCCTTTGACTCCAAACTGTCCTTAAAGGACAGCATTGTAATTCAGTTGACATGGAGGTGAAATGTTTGCATGCCATTTATGTTGAGATTTGATGAGCTTTCCTAAGCATTAGATTTCCTTGATTTTGAGATATGCTCTTCATATATCAACATTTATGAACACAGAGCACATCTTACACAATGAATGTGTACACTATTATAGTTGTACTTCTTTTTCTTAAACTTTATGTCCTTTTTAACTCAGGTGTTGTTGGACACTGTGTGACTGTGTTTTTGAGAATATGTTTCAGCTCTTGAGAGATGCATTTCTAGAGTTTTTATGGACGATCAGAACTAAAAGGTGGAAATAGACAAATAAACAGGGGAAATAACTTGGTAGGTAAGCAAAGGTGAAGAAGATAAAGGACAGCTTTCAATTTCAGCTCCACTTCAGTCTCAGTAAATATAAGTGAGTAAGGTCTTATGGTACTTGACCTTGTTAATATCTTCATACTGTTCTGCAGAGGCTGCTGGACTGAAATTTCCCATTTTTATGGTAGAAGAGCTAATAATCTCTGGATGATGAATGTATTCTCTAAAAAAACACAAAAATAACAGCTCATCCTGTGTGTTTTCCTGGGGCTTCCCAGGTGGTATTCAGTGGTAAAGAATCTGCTTGCAATTGCAGGAGATGTGGGTTCGATCTCGGGGTCAGGAAGATCCCCTGGAGGAGGGCATGGCAACCCATTCCAGTATTCTTGCCTGGAGAATTCCATGGACGGAGGAGCCTTGTGGGCTACAGTCCATAGGGTCGCAAAGAGTTGGACACAACTGAAGTGACTGATCATGCATGCAGTGTGTTTTCTATACCACTGCCTTCCTCCAGGAGTCATTGAGAGTAGCTGGCCTACATTCACATAACAACAGAACTAGACCCACAGTGAATTTGTTCTATTAGACCAAGCTCTAAATCCATTTAGGCAGGAGAGAGAAAGGAGCCAAGGAAAAAGATGGTCCGGACAGAGAGCCAAATTTACAGTTCATTCTAAGTATATTTGAATTACTTAAAATTATTGACCTTTTGTGGTAATAGTTCAACTCTTAGTTTTTATACATCTCACATTTGTCTTTTGGAGAATTCAAAACATTTTTTAAAAATATCAATTCCAATAATATTGCATGCCATGGTAAATAAGTGATTAGAATCACTACAACATCAAGCTTGGTGAAAATACCTTATCATAACCCTAGTGTCTATTTATTCTCTTCTGTATGTTCAGACTGAACCTGGTCCCTCTGTCTGCTTTCTAACAAATCTGTGGAGTAAGTTCTCATTGTGTCTTCACACCCTGTTAATCTTGAGCTGCTTCTGTTGTGCTAGTTCCAGTAAAGAGGATGGAAACATGAAAGGACTCAGTTCACGGTGTCAGTTGATGGCATCAGAGAACTCAGGATGCCTGGCTCTGATTCAGAATTCTTCCTGGTAGAAGGCGAACCTCTTATAAGGTTCAGGGCCCAGAGTCTACCTCACTGCCTCATGCTCCCTGTGTTTATGTCCAGCTAACAGGATGCAAGCAGAGAACTTCCGGTCTGAGGACTCCTCTGGAAGCGTCAAGGGGTAATGGGTCCCTGCAGGGAGGGTAATGCTTTCTTGTGTTTAATGGAAGCGGTGGGTCCACTTGCCCTGGGGAGAAAGGGGTTGTTTTTGGTTATTGTTCTCTCAGTATATTTTATTTTGATGTTTCAAGAGAAGAAAACACTCCAAACACTTCCTTTTGCTTATTTCCTCTTGAAGACCCAGCACAGTTTCTACAACCAGCCTTTCCCAGGGTGCTCACCCAGAAATGATGGCAAAGAGTTGATATCCTCAGCTGTGGCTTCAATATTAGAAAGCTCTCTAGATGGACCCCCACCCCCATCCTTTAGTTTCTGCTGCTTGATGGATATTTGGTCATACTCTTCTTTCCTTTTTTAAGCTCAGCTAAAGATGGAATTACCGACATGTAGGAATTTGTCTGAGCAAACTCTGGGAGATAGTGAAGGACAGGGAAGCCTGGCATGCTACAGTCCATGGGGTCGCAAGGAGTCAGATATGACTTTGTGCCTGAACAACAACAATAAGGAATATGTGACGTTTTAACCCACATTGGGCTTTCTGATATTAATTTACTATCTGACGCCTTTGCTCATCTTTCAGTTCAGTTCAGTCGCTCAGTTGTGTCCAACTCTTTGTGACCCCATGGACTACAGCACACCAGGCTTCCCTGTCCATCACCAACTCCTGGAGCTTGCTCAAACTCATGTCCATTGAGTCAGTGATGCCATCCAACCATCTCATCCTCTGTCATCCCCTTCGCCTCTTGCGTTCAATCTCTCCCAACATCATGGTCTTTTCTCATGAGTCAGTTCTTCGCATTAAGTGACCAAAATATTGAAGCTTCAGCTTCAGCATCAGTCAGTCCAATGAATATTCAGGACTGATTTCCTTTAGGATGGACTGATTTGGTTTCCTTGCTGTCCAGGGAACTTTTGAACCACAGTTCAAAAGCATAAATTCTTCATTGCTCAGCTTTCTTTATGGTCCAACTGTCACATCCATACATGACTACTGGAAAAACCATAGCTTTGACTAGACAGACCTTTGTTGGCAAGGTAATGTTTCTGCTTTTTAATATGCTGCCTAGATTGGTCATTGCTTTTCCTCCAAGGAGCAAGCGTCTTTTAATTTCATGGCTGCAGTCCGGGTCCTCAGTGACTTTGGAGCCCAAGAAAATAAAGTTTGTCACTATTTGCATTGTTTCCCCATCTATTTGCCATGAAGTGATGGGGTCAGATACCATGATCTTAGTTTTCTGAATGTTGAGTTTTAAGCGAACTTTTTCACTCTTCTTTCACTTTCATCAAGAGGCTCTTTAGTTGCTCTTCACTTTCTGCCATAAGGATGGTGTCATCTGCATATCTGAGATTATTGACATTTCTCCTGGCAAGCTTGAGTCCAGCCTGTGCTTCATTCAGCCCAGCATTTCTCATGATGTATTCTGAATATAAATTAAATAAGCAGGGTGACAATATACAGCCTTGATGTACTCCTTTTCCAATTTGGAAACAGTCTGTTGTTCCATGTCCAGTTCTAACTGTTGCTTCTTGACCTGCATATAGATTTCTCAGGAGGCAGGTCAGGTGGTCTGGTATTCCCATCTATTGAAGAATTTTCCACAGTTTGTTGTGATCCACACAGTCAAAAGCTTTAGTGTAGTGAAGTAGAAGTAGATGTTTTTCTGGAACTCTCTTGCTTTTTCTATGATCCAACAGGTGTGGCAATTTGATCTCTGATTCTTCTGCCTTTTCTCAATCCATTCAGTTCAGTTCAGTTCATTCATTCAGTCTGACACTTTGTGACCCCATGGACTGCAGCAAGCCAGGCCTCCCTGTCTATCAGCAACTCCTGGAGCTTGCTCAAACTCATGTCCATTGAGTCGGTGATGCCATCCAACCATCCATAGATGATGTGAAATACGATAGTTTTCCCAAACCAAACTTGTCTAAATCCTTTAACATAGACCTCCCCCCACCCCAGAATTGAGAGACAAAGAAAAAACAAAGTCAATCTGAATCAAAATTACTGTTTTGAAGAGTCATATAGGGAAGGGGACAAATGTGAGACGCTCCAACATTGATTCCTTGGTCAGTGGATCAACAAATAGGAAACACTGACCATAGGACAGTGGCTGAAGTGCAGAAAAATAGTTTACTTGTCCATTTCTGGCACAGCCTTTGTCAGTTCTGGCCAAACTCTACCCCTCCCTGAACCTGGAGCTTCTGTCTTTAAAATGGAAGGTAATTGCCTATGGGCGGCTGGAACTCATAGTTACACCCCGTAATGAGTGAGGTCATGTTAATAAAGCCCTTGGAAAGAAAAGCAATGTGAAAGAGCAGGGCTATTACCGTTCCAAGATTATTTTATAAAAGTGAACCACCTTAAGTTCTGCATGATGATTAACAAGCTATTAGGGCCAAGTTATTGATTCCTCTGTCTTTAGAGTAGCTAATGCAGAGCGTATCAACAGGCCACAGACCCAAAAAAAGCTTTCCTTCTTCCTGTGTGTCTGTGCCGTGTGATGATGCTTTCCTTGGGAAAAAGCAAATCATTTAACATACACAGTGGGGCATCATCATCTTGCAGGTGCTTAGAGAGAGGAAAAAACAACAACTAAATTGATTGTGTGTTTCTTTTGCTTTTGCTGATTTACAAAGATTTATACAGATATATGGAAGAATCAAGACATAAAAAGTAGAAGGATAAAAGTAAAACATTACTCCAGATTCGTTTACTCTGAAATAGTGAGGGTTTGTATGCTATGCATATGATACACTTACATATTAACCATGTTGTTTTATAACTTTCCTGCTCTACTCCTCACAAATAACAATATCATGGGTGATTTCTCGTGTCAGTTACATATCAATATTGTTTTCAGCTGCAAAATAGTTCATAGATGGTGTGTTGTTGTTTAGCTGCTAAGTCGTGTCCGACTCGGCAAGCCCACGGACTGTAACCCGCCAGGCTCCTCTGTCCGTAATTTCTCAGGCAGGAATTCTGGAGTGGGTTGCCTGTTCTTCCTCCAAGGGATCTTCTCAACCTAGGGATTGAATCCACATATTCTTTTTTGGCAGATAGTTTCTTTACAACTGAGTCACCTGGAAAACCCTATAGATGGTATATACTATTTACTAAACCATTTAATCTCCTCTGTTTGGAGGCTGTGGGTGTTTACAGCATTTTTGCCCTCTTAACAGTGTTCTGATGAATCTCATGCACACATCTTTGAGCTCTTGACCAATTTTCCCACTGTGATAAATGCCTGGATGTGGAATTAGTGAGTGAAAAGACTTGAAGATTATGTATTTTTAAACATTTCACCCATCTCCTCTCCAAAAGGTTCACACCAGAGTCCTTCCCACCTACACTGTAATAGCCCTCCGGCTTGCCCTCAGCCTTGCCAACACTGGGTATTGTCAGTGTCTTTGATCTTTGCAGGACTGATAGGGGAATGGAATGTCTGATGATTTTTATGTTACATTCTAGGCATGGCGTATCAGACTATAACTGAATACAGTTGTTACGTGTCGGGGACCTGGTTTAACTCATAGCGCACTGTTTGCATCTGTGTAATAACTGACAATGAAACAATGAGGCGTTCCTGTAGTTTTGAAAAAGAAGCCAAATTTCCACGTGGTTTAAATTACTTACTCATTCACACTCCCCATGTACTAGATCATCAGGGAAGCCCTTTGGAGATGCCCCCAGTGATCCTGCACAAGTGGTCAGCCACACTCCTCTATGAAGGAGAGATTGTTCTGACCCAAAGACCACACTCGGGAGAACCATCTCGGAAGAAGCCCTGCTCTCAACTGGGATTGCTCCACTGGGTGGCCTTTGTCTTCAGCAGTAACATTTTCACAGTTTTGACATGTTGTAAAGCTTATTGTCTTCAGGACCAGGACTGGTAATTGAGGAGCCCTCACACTTCATCAGAAGCATTTCATCTTTCTCACACAGCCACACACAAGGCAACATATTTCTCTTTTCGCTGACAGATTATGCTGAAATTTACTAGGCCTGGTCAACATGAAAGCAAACACATGTTTGGGCAAAGATTCAAATAATTCAAAGCTATAGGGTCAGCGTTATTCTAATACAAAAGTTAGGACTTTCCCTACTTCTGACTGCCCAAGAGGCCAAGTTCTCAATACACACACACACACCCCCCAGTGTTTTTTCATTTTTCCTTGTTTAAAATATTGTTTTCAAATATTGGATTCAGTTTTTTATGAAGACACCTGTGATTAGTTTACTCTGAATTACCTTCTGGTGAGTTCATCACCTCAGAGGTTTTTGATTGGATGTTAACTAATCAGCTTTAAACCCTGCCATAACATATTTTCCTCAAATCCCTTTAAGAGAGTAGCATAATGAGGAATAAGAAATTATCTTAAGCCAGTATTGGGACACCTGGTATCTGGAAGTCTACAAGTTTATGTTTTCTGCTCAGTTCCTAAGTCCTCTTTCTAGATAACCATCCAGCAATGACTGACCCTGATCCATGCAGCTGACTTGGGCAGTACATCCATATGCCCTACTGTGTGTTTCTAATTCTTTTTTGTGCTTAAGAGTGAGCACTGTCTTCTGCCGTCTATTCCTTAAGCTCTATGTCCTTTGTTTCTTTCCATTGCCCTATTTGTGGCTTCCACAGTACATTACACAAACTTGACAGTGAAGGGCAGTGTGAGTAGGGCACACTAGCTTCTAGAGCTGAGAAATCCCAGACCAGCCAGGAGATGGGTCATCATTACTGTTTAAAAGATGCTATGTTCCTCCCTAGGCCTGCTGGCCCAATACATTTCACTATTGCTTTCACAAACATCCTTACTTGAGTGTGAACAAAAGGTACTTTTTTTTAAGGCTTCAGTTAGATCAGAAACACTGATCATCAATTTTGTGGTTAGGAATCAGGAAAATCATTGACGTGAAGATCAAGATGAGACCTTAAAATTTTAATGCAAAGAGCATGTTGTGTGGATCAGGGGACTTGGTTTAAGTCCCAGATTTGCCTCTTATTAGTTTTAGAATCTTGGGTGATTCAATTCATGTATTTGAATGTTAGTTTTTTTCATCTGTAAGATACAGTGAAGATAAATGAGATCCTATATGGTTGTGCCTGGCCTTATATGAGACATGGTAGATACTTATTAAGAAGTAGCTGTTGTCATGATTTACCCCTCCACAGCTTTACATTTATGTGATTGACTATCAGTAGCATTTCTCTAACCCATCTTGACTAGACAGGTATTAAGAATATAAGGGACATCAAATGAAATGATCCTATCTTAGCCTCAAAGAAAAATCTAGAAGATAACATCTAAATGCATCTCTTTTGGGTGGCATTTGCATCAGTAGCCAACAGCCACAGAATAAGTGCTTTGGGGCAGAAGATGTAATGTCAGTTTTCTTAACAGCTATAGTAGGGACCTGTTCATTTATTGAAGTATAGTTGATTTACCATGCTGTGTTTATTTCTGATGTACAGCAAAGTGATTCAGTTTTATATATACATATATATACACACACACACACACACACACATATATATATGTATATATTCTTTATAAAATTCTTTTCCATTATGGTTTATCACAATATATTGAATATAGTTCCCTGTGCTATACAGTTGGACCTTGTTGCTTATCTGTTTTACTTGGCATCTGCTAATCCCAAACTCCTAGTCCTTCCTTCCTACATCTGCCCACAACCGCAAGTCTGTTTTCTATGTCTGTGAGTCTGTTTCTGTTTCATAGATAAGTTCATTTGTGTCATATTTTAGATTCAAGATACAAGTGATATCACATAGTATTTGTCTCTCTCTTTCTGACTTACTTCACTTAGTATGATATTTTCTAGAACCATCCATCTTACTGCAAATGGCATTATTTCATTTCTTTTTTATGACTGAGTACTATTCTTGCCTGGAAAATCCCATGGACAGAGGAGCCTGGCAGGCTGCAGTCCATGGGGTCGCTAAGAGTCAGACACGACTAAGCGACTTGCCTTTCACTTTTCACTTTCATGAATTGGAAAAGGCAATGGCGTCCCACTCCAGTACTCTTGCCTGGAAAATCCCATGGACAGAGGAGCCTGGTGGGCTGCAGTCCATGGGGTCGCTAAGAGGTGAACACGACTAAGCGACTTCACTTTCACTTTTCACTTTCATGAATTGGAGAAGGAAATGGCAACCCACTCCAGTGTTCTTACCTGGAGAATCCCAGGGATGGGGGAGCCTGGTGGGCTGTCGTCTATGAGGTCGCACAGAGTTAGGCACAACTGAAGTGACTTAGCAGCAGCAGTATTCCATTGTGTAATTCATATCTTCTTTATTCATTTGTCTGTTGATGAACATTTAGGTTGTTTCCAAGTCTTGGCTATTATAAATAGTGCTCCTGTGAACACTGGGGTGCATGTAGTTTTTTAAATTATAGTTTTGGTTGGGACCTATTTAGGAAATAATAGTTCTATCTCCATATTGATTTTTTTTTCAGTTTTATTGAGATGTAGCTGACATACACACTGTGTAAGTTTAAAGTATATAGTATGACTTAACTTGCATTGCAAAATGATCACCACAATTAAATTTAGCTGAGATCCACCATCTTATACTGGTACAAGGAAAAAAAACAAAAAGCAAGGGGAGAATTGTGGTGTGTTTTTTTTTAACCTGTGAAGAGAACTCAAGATTTATTCTCTCGGTAACTTTCAACTATCCTGTATTGAGTTTTTACATTTCTTACATAAATCTAAGGGGAAATGTGTAGGCCATTAGTGAATGTGATAGTACCAGGATGATAGTCCGGTAATTGATTGGCAATTGTTAGCATGTCTAAAGTTGTCTGATCAGAGGTCAACACCCTACAGCCCACAGGCCAAAACCACCTGCCTCCATCTATTGTAAATAAAGTTTTATTGGAACACAATCATGTATTTACACCTGTGGCTGCTTTCATACTAGCATGGCAGACTTGTCAGTTGCAGCAGAGGCCCAAAGACTGTATTGCCAACAAAGCCGAAAATGTGTACTATCTATCCTTTTGCAGAAAACAATTGCCAACCCTTGATTTAGATGATAGTAGCATTGTTTCTGATTAAATAAGTAGTGGCTAGTACTGGTATGTAAAGTTCCTACTACTTAAAGCCTGGAGGCTTAGGAAAAACTATATGCAAGTATATTGGTTAGGAACGATTCTTACGTGGATGCATATGGAGGTAGGGTTGGAAGCTAGAAGATGGGACTGAAGTCCCTTCCCTGAGAAATACTATCTCTGGCCAGGCCACAGTGGGGTGTTGTTGTTGTCTGCTGGCTAGGTTGTGTCCAGCTGTTCTGCAACCCTGTGGACTGGAGCACACCAGGCTCCTTTGTCCATTGGACTTTCCAGACAAGAATACTGGAATGGGTTGCCATTTCCTCCTCCAGGGGATCTTCCTGACCCAGGAATCAAACCCCCGGCTCCTACATTGGGAGGCAGATTCTTTACCACTGAGCCACTTGGGAAGCCCCCGAGTGGGTACAGCCTGAGAAAAATCAGTCCATCGTGTGTCTAAGGAAACAGGATTATGACTACGTAACGGCTACAGAGAAATAGATAAAAGTGTTTTCTACAAGTGTTATGCTAGGTGAGAAATATTTGATTAATAAGAACAGTAAGAGTGTATTTTGTATTGAGAGGATCTGTTTTGGAGCCCAGACCAAATAGACTGTACCTCAAAAAAATTAAAGGTCAATTTAGGTGATTTAATTTAGGGGGAAAGTTTATGAAATCACAACATGACAGATTTCCAGTGAAGAGATAGGAAAAAATGTTCATCCATCATCATGGGTTGCCATGAACTACCTGCATGGATTTTTAAAGTGTTGTGTCCAGGATGGATGAGTTCATGCTTACGTGTACCTCATAAAAGAAAAAAAGACCAGCTTCGTTGTGATCAGAAACAAAAAATATCGTTCAGATGTTTGAAACCCTTCTGACGCAAAAATATTGGGTAATTCATAAACAATTTTTGGGGGAGTGTTTTAGTTCATCATATTTCCAGAATATAGGAGTCACTAGCTCCCCTCACGTACAAAACAATTGCTCCGGGGTATGTTTACTTGTTGTTAAGTAATAAACATTACCCTAGAGGATGTTTAAGTTTGTGAAAAAGATGAATTGGTCGAATACGCACACGGAAATGTAATTGAGGCCCTTTTCTGTCTGATCACCACCTTCCGCTCCCCATGCCCCCGCACACGTGCGCCCTGCCTTCCCACCCTGTGACCTGTGACGCGAGCTGCAGCGTCTCTGGGGCCCACAAAGCCTGTGCCTGGGATAAGCTTCCCTTTCAAGCTCCTATCAGGCTTTCAGCATGGGCTTTGAAGAGATAGTGGCATGACTGGGCTCTGACATACACCATAAAATCAGCCCAGCAGAAGCAAGTGGAAGATTCTACTTGCCCGATAAAAATCAGTTGCTGTTTCCTGTCTTGAAGACGAAAATTGAGCAAATGAAAGGTCATCTGTGTTTATATTAACAACGCAACAGCTACACTGCCTTTTCGCAACAACATCGGATCATTATTTATCCACTTATCTTTTTTTTTTCATCATTCCTTTGAACTGCCTGCGTTTGCTTATCATGATATTTCTGAGTCTATAAACAGCCCAAGTATAGCTGTTCTATTTCTCTAAATAGAGTCTTAGGTCATTTTATTATCCAAGGTTATAAGTCACTGGAATGCCCCCATCTGCTGTGCCTCCCATCTGGGGTAGGTTTAACTCTTTCAGATGATGGAAAATCTAGGAAAGCCATTGTGGTGTTAGTTACTTTTTCCTACCACACTGTTTTCCAGTGTATCATTTTCTGTTAAAAAAAAAAAAAAACTCAAGAAAGTCATTATATTTCCATTTCTTTAGAAATGCCATTGAATATGATGGCTTCTCTCCCTTCACTTACTGCTCTTTCTGCTTTACTATAGCCCTGATTCTTTTCCCCTAGGAGCACAGCCACTCAGAGCTTCTTCTTACCAACTCAGAGAAACCTTGAAAGATAACTTTCCAGGGCCTCATGGGCAAACCTCTGTAGCAGAAGAGCTGTGATTTGGGGAAACAGACAAAGGCAGGTTAGCCCAACAACCTTGTCCATCTGCCGTCCTTTTAGATATCATTACATACGTATAGATGGTTAGATTTTCTTGCATGAGCATTTTGGGGGTAACAGCACATTGGTAGACCTGTTTTCAATCCATTTGATTACCTTCAATTTTATAGTGTCTTCAGCAGTGATGAAAAAATGAGCAATGAGGTTTTGCTGAATCCCGGTTTATCAACTGACTATGTGATACTTCAAATGTGTGAGGCAGGATAATGTCTTTTTCAGTCATCTGTTGGAGAAAGATGCTCAACAGCAAGGGAACTGAGTAGTGTTTACTTATATTGATGAGCTTATATACAAAATAGGAATGGAGACAGATTCAACCACACCATTGTTTTCCTCCAAGTGGTTATCTTTTTCAGCTGGAGCAGGTTAGATTGTTCCATGGCAACAAAGTACTCCAAAATTTGGCAGTTTGTGACAACCAAGGTTTGTTTTCCAATTATACTCCATGCCCAGCGGTTGTTAGCAGGGAGTTCTGCTCCATGGTATTTTGTCTGAGGGGCACACAGTGATGGAGGAATCTCTTAATACCAATGTGTATTACATCAAACACATTGGTGGACTATCAATATAAGTTATAACTTAAAACACCTACTTAGGCATCACTTCCACTCACTTGTCTATTTCGGCAGACATGAAGGTCAGTCCAGGTCTGATGCTAGTGTCTCTGGAAAATATAATTAACCCCCCATGAAGGGAAGCAGATAGGAGTGAATCATAGTAAAACCCACCACTCCCTCAACCCCAATATCTTTTCTTCATCTGAGCGATTTCTTCTCATTATTTTTTAACCTTTATAGATTCCTCTTAAAACGTCAATCAGGAAACAGTGTTTATAGACATCAGCTTCGCTGGTTCTAAAGCAAGGGTTTCACTGTTGGAATGTGTAGTCTGACCTTGTTCGCAGATTTCAACCTGAGACTTAAATGAATAACCCAGTTTTAGGACTGGCACCATCCATAGAACTACAGGTTTTTCTGCTTGATGTTTCCACTACGCACAAGAGGAGAACCCACTTCACGAAAAGGACTGGAGCTCCTGTCTGCTCTGTCAGCTGCTGGCTTCCTCTAGTAAGTTACAAAAGCTCAGGACCTGGTAACCACTACTCAGTCAGTCCACAGAACCAGTGCATATGACAGCACCCTGGCAGTTCCCAAGGACCACATCACTCTTTGATGGAAGCTCAGCTTTTGTTTCAGCAGCAGTAATGGGTTTTCTTGGACCCCTCAGCTCACCTGAAGATGTCTTTTGGTTGGATCTGTCCTGTCTCTGGGGCAGTTGGTTCAAGACTTCAGAGAAATGTCTACAGATTGTCTCATACCAGGTAAGTTTATTGTTTTTGTTTTGCTTTGGGCATAGGACCTAGTCATATTTCATCCACTCTTGGAGAGCATAGATTAGTATTACATATGGAAGCTCATTTATTCCATTCAGTGGGTTTACGTTTTCCAAATGATCATTGGCTGCATTGACACCAGGGTACAACCTTATGCAAGACAGCAGAGTGATATTGGACCTTAGTGATCTAACAATAAAAGTGGAAGGAAATGTGTGTATTTTTTTTCCCCCCAAATAACTAAAGAAACAAGTTGTATGTTTTTCAACATGATTGGGATCTGCAATATACAGGATATTTATCCAGAGTTTCTCTTCTCTCTGCATTATAGAATGATAGCGCCCAAACAGGGACATTGGCGAGAAGCAGCAATGGCTTCTTGCTTGGTGAAGTGGACCAAAGTATGAAGGCAAATGTTTGGAGACTCCGGCTTCCTAGGACCAAGCCATTGCTCCACTAAACACATTCATGGCCTCCTTTTACCGAGTTGGCCCAAACATGTGAGGCTTTCTGCCCACTGGCAGTGCATTGCCTGCTATCTACTGATTACTGATGCCAGTGAAATACCTAGACCCTTGAGCAATAACCTATGCAGATACGTATATGTCTAATTACAGGGAAAGTGTTAGTACATGACTTGGACTAGAGATACACAATTAATAATCCAGGCAGAAGTAAAGCTTTGTTTTCCAATGCAAGAAAATGAGTTCATTTTAATCATTTTTCCCCCTTTTTTCTCTCTGTTTGTCTGTTTTGATTCCCATGCACGAAACATCATAAACTGCAAGACAAGAAGTTCTTACAATGTGGCCATTTCTTCTCAGACATCGGACCTACTACATCTGTTTCCTCGTTTCCCATCTGTCTACTTCCTGTCTGTCCAGAATCCTGTGTCCTTCTCATTGTTCATTATGGTCATCGTGTACATTTTAAAAGAATAAGTGCCAATTAATTAAAGTTTATTATTTTAAGTATATATCTACACGGTGTCTGCACATATTTTTTTGTTTTTCCTAATCTTTTTTCTTGCAGGTCAAACAACTTAAGTCTGAGAGTGACATGTGTGTATGGAAATTGAATGCTCTGTAGGTTGCACTGGGCAAGGAAGTTGCTTAGTGAAATCACATAGTCCCATTCTTGACTGCACTGCCATAATTTGCGTTTTCAAATCAATGTGTCTCCAGCCTGAGGACAGTGCTACTATTATTATCAGCGGATTTTGCAACTTAATCTTGACTCATTTAATGAACCACAGAAAATCACCTGAGGCCAGATTCCTGGGCCACATGAATTCCCTTTCAAGTGATGAGAGCTACAGTCTTCTTCAAGATGCCCTTTAAAAATAAAGTTAAAGTTATTTACTTGTTTATTTGGCTGCTCTGGGTTTTAGTTGCAGCACACGGTACCTTCATTGCATCATGCATGAAACTGAACCGTTTCAGTGCACACACTCTATAGTTGTGGTAAACAGGCTCAGTAGTTGCTGCACACGGTCTTTGTTTATCCAGGACATGTGGGATCTTAGTTCCTTGACCTGGGATCAAACCCACGTCCCTTGCATTTCCAGGCAGATTCTTCACCACTGGATCACCAGGGAAGTCCTCACAATGCCCTTAAGAATCCTAAATTTCTTGAATATAGAATTATTTCTTCTTACCGACAAAGCAGAGGATGTTGTAATATTCTATCTACTTCGTTGTGCCCAAGGAGAAATCCAGTAACATATCTATGAGTGGCAATGAATGATATGTTCTGCCTTCTCCTAGGACAAACCTAGATGATGGTTAAAGAACACATGGGCACAGCTGCAGTGAGTGATGGTAGCTTGAGGGTCTTGGGTGAGGTTAGGGGTAGCTGTAGAGGGAGTCTGCTATAGGAGCATTTCTGTTCAACCTCAGGACTGAAATGCCTCCCAATAACCCCAAACACACACACTTTTTTTGTAGTATCTGGCAACTTGCATTGTCATATTATGTTCATCACTAAAAATGTGGATGCATTTTTCTTTTTTTCTGTAAATAATGTGTTAACAGCAAAGCAGGTACAGAGGTGTTTAAGTAGAGGTCTTCAGAAATACCTGTTTCCAAGGTCAGAGCCCACCTGGAAAGGGGATCTCCATATACCCCAGCCTAGACTTATTTTGTATTTTATTATCCTATCACTATCTCAGATTGTTTTTATTCCATCACTTTTTTTTACAAAAAAAGAAAAAGAAAAAGGAACTTGATTAGGTGACACCATATTTTCTCTGATTATCATCACAAACGTAAATGTTTGAACTTTGTCAATGGGAATAATGGTTACCTTACAGGATTATAAAGCAGGCTAAAATAAGAAATGCCACAAGTACCTAAAAGGTATTACTTCACAAATGGTAAATATTACTGTTTATTAGCTTAATATGTTGCCCTTCCCCCAAACATTTGTGTTTTAAAGGAAGGCAAGTAACCAACCAAGGTTAAAACAGTGAATTTCTAATTGTGGAATTGTTCTCTTCCGTTTCTAGGAAAGGTAGATTTTTGGCAGGATGCATGTATGAAAGGTGGGCTTGTTGAAAGGCACCTGGTATAACGCTCATCACTAGGGAGGCCTGGGCCCAGCCCACTAGTGATAGAAAATTTGAGGACAAGATGATAGGCATTCAAGCAAATAACATATATTGATAGCAATTAAATGTGTTGATATTTATTGATATGTTAATAAATGGATGATGATTACGCATGAAACAGATTCTCATCTTGTTTTACATCTATCAATTTACTTAATTCTCTCAAGAACCCTACTAAATAGGCCCCATTCATTACCCTCATTTTACAAATAAGGAAACAGAACCTTAGAAGGCTTACATGATTTGCTCAAGTCCACCTAGTCATCTGAAGGATTTGGTTCCGATTTTTCCAGACATCAAAGTCCTTGTGTTTTCCACCATATCACATGATATTTAATACTCATTGTGCTGTCCACTCTTCCTGGGCTGACCCTGGATATTCGTGGCAAATCTCATTTAAGGGAGGAGGCATTTTCAGCAGTGGTCAGTTAAACAATGATTAAATTTAATTTACAGACTGAAGCCAAAGGGAAGTGGAAAGAATGGGATGACTGTGTTTCAGGGGAAAGATTTGTTGTATTTGTGGTCATCGTCTACAACAGTGTGTATATCCCTGAGAGGATGTCAAAAGGTGAGGCCAGAGCAGGTGTGGTAGTTCATTGTGTATGTTGTCAGCCCGCAGAACTGTGTCAACGTGGACGGCCATAGGGCGGGGAGTGAAAATTCCTTCCAGTGGGCTGGGAAAGACATATTAGGGCTCTGTTTCCTGTCACCTTTATTTGAGGACCAAGCAGCCCAGCATCGATTGGAAGGGACATGTGATGAGGTGTCAGAATGAGAAAGTCTCTAAAGGAGGTTCCAACAAACTCCCCAACCCCTGCAATTAGGAAAGAGGTGATAAGGGACCAAAAGGGTAGGGGAGAGATTAGAAATGCAGGCAATTCTTACCAGGCTAGTGGCGGAAAGATGAGATAGTCCAGTAGCAGAGCTGTGGAAACTATTAGAAACAGAGCTAATTGCAGCCTTTTTAGCATTCTTCGGGAAATGGAGGGCATTTTTTCCCTCTGGGGCTTGTAGTTTTTCCAATTGTCCTTGTTCAGGAAAGGGTTCATTCTTTGAGCCATGTTGCCTCCTGCTCTGATTTCTCAACTCCACAAAGGGGAATAATTAGAAATTCATAGTGGACCAAAATAGAAAAGGGTAAATGCGTGTAGCAGAGAAGTGGAAAATGTCCTGTCTTGTAAATTGTATTGTTCCGGTTCCTGGCACCAGGAAGGAGTGGTTCTCACCTATGCAATTCTGAACGGATGTTAGAACTCACCCCTCTTTTCAACCGGCCAATTTTCAGTCTCAGTGGTTGATACTGGAATCAGGAAGGTGGTCCTAAGTTTGGTCAAGAGTAAGAAAAATTTCTGATAGCATAGGCACTTTTTCTCCCTGGGGTTGAGAGGTGGATGGCCTTCCCTACTCGTCTTTGCTGTGTCCCGGTTTTAGGATGTTTCTCATCATTAAAACTTGGGCATTTTTCAATGCTTTAATTTACTGAGAACCTTTTATGAATCAGGCGCTGAGCTAGTTATTCACATGTTATTCATTCAGAAAAATTGGTCTTGAGCAACCACAGTGTGTCAGGCACAACCCTGGAATGCTGAGAGCACCACGCTGGCTCTTAATTCCAGAAAATAAAGAGGAGAAAGGCCACCTATTTTAGAAGTGAAAAAAATGCAAGACTCAGAGGAGTGATGTTCCCAGACTTGTGTGGTTAACATGTGACAGATGGGAATCAAACTGTTGAGAGTTCCCTAACTTACTGAACTCTTAATGCCTCCAGAAGCCCAGATCAAGACCTGTTCCTGGGTCCCCCGTCCTGGAACAGGACTTTCTGGTGCCCAGGCTCCTACACTTTGTTGTCTCATTCTGTTCTCTTTTCTGAAACTTAGCCCAAAGTCTCAGCTGCAGATACTCTCTGCCTCCCAGAGTAACAGTGACAACAAAATGTAAAGGGATGAGGCTAGAAAAGACTGCCGGTGACCATCCCCTCCCAGCTGCATCTGAACGGTGGCCTTTGGGAGCTACTGTGCTGGTGTTTTATCTGCTGAGTTAAAAATGGAGATGGATGAAGAAAGATGGCAGCTAGGCAAGGTGGGAGCCAGGTGTGTTGGTGCACGCCTACTCAATCAGATTCCTTCTAGTTTAATGTATGGCCCCAGTTCCAGGAACTGTCATCATGGCGAACCAGTCTCATTGGTTTCCTCCTTGGGTGGGTGGGCAAAGATAGCCCTGCACGACAAAGGTATTCTGAAGGGATTTCTTCCGATAAACCGCGGAGACACATTTAAAGGCACCTTTATTTAGCCAAACTGAAGGAAAATAAAGATCACAAATATCGCATTAGTTCAAGTCAGTGAGTGGGTGGCTTTGTGGGAGATTACCGTTTTCACTGCTCTGGTGGACTGACCAAAACAATTCTCTGTCTCTTGGCAGAGCTGGAGAAGTTCATTTTGTATAACCCAGACACCTCATTTAGGTCCCTTCTGCAGTGTGAGCTGTTATATCGTTGGTCATGCTGTTAGAATGACCAGTAATTCTGTCAATGTGTCTGATGAACAGTTTGTAAACCTCAGTGTTGTACCTTTGCTGTGCAGATCAAAAACTCTCTTGCCACAGCAAGCACACTGTCAGGAGATAGTTTTTTAATCAAATAATATAAAATAAAACAACTTCAAAGTTCTAATAGTCAAGATAACTCACAAATAGTTCATTTTTAATCATTCTAGATGTACTTTGGGATGTTTTAGTACATTCTAACATAGGAAAATCCAGCTGTTGCTTGTTTTCATAGATACATACCATTACTTCTACAGCAAAATATTTTTTATTGACAAAAATAGTTTTTTTTTTTTCCTGGCCAAAATAAAGATTCCTTTTATAATGTTTATTTATCTAACATTTTCTATCCTTTGAATTCTGGAATAGGTCCAAGCCTAAAACTGTCACTAAATGTGTGTACATTCATTTTATTCCTCAATCTTAATTTCTGAAGTTTTCAACAGATGATTTGCTAGGTAAAAGGATTAGAAGCTGAAGTTGGCTCGATAGTTTTCAAGTACCTTTTGTTTTCGCCGAACAATGATTTATGAAGGAACCTCTAGATTTCAGAGTTTATCTTTTCCATCTTCATCTTTCATTGCTTACGTAAGCATGAGTCTGATCATTGAGATGATATTCTTTCTTCGACAGAGTTGTGCCAAGGTCTGTTTGGATGTAAAACCATCATTGATTAAGCTGTCATCATTGAGTCAAGATGAAGCTATGTGTATTAGATCTCTGTGAGTCATTATAGATGATTATATAAGGATAGTATATTTCTTTGATTGGAGATCCCAGTGACTTAATAGTGCTCAATAATACAGAAAAAAAAAAGTTTAAGGGTCAAAGTCACAGTATAGCAATGGTGTATCTCAAATGACCAAATATTAAAGTGTGTTTTAGTCACTCAGTCATGTCCGACTCTTTGTGGTCCCATGGACTGTAGCCTACCAGGCTTCTCTGTCCATGGAATTCTCCAGGTAAGAATACTGGAGTGGGTTTCCATGCCCTTCTCTGGAAATGTTAAATGCACACACTTAAAGAAAATTCTGTTGTGTTATGGCAGCCTCAGCATCAACCCCTTTATCACGACTCTGTCCCAATGTATCCTAGCCAGGCAGTAGCTGAAGTGTTTGGGACTATATTCATGGATGTGTTCCAATAAGCATAATAATGCACAGGAGTAAATGGGAGAGATCCAGGGCATTTTTCAGACATATTAGGGTATCTTCTGCCCCTTAAGCTCCTTCAGACATAGAGTTTATCCAAATCGAGGCTCTAGGTTCTTTCTAGAGCTCTTCGTGGGTGTGTGTTTGTTTAACCTGGCCGACACTGATGCATTGCTCATGACCCAACTCATCTGGGAAAGTCCGCTGTTTCCCCAGCCTGCCCCAGCTCCTAGTAGGAACACGGTGTCCCTCCTCTGTGCTCCCCTTAGTGATTTCTTTTATCCTGGCACTTCTTACATTATATTGTAAAAAGTCTATTACTAGGGAAGTATTTCTCCTTCCTTTATGCATGCATTTCTTAACAGGAAGGACTAAACCATGTTTATCTTATCCCCCGTGGCCAGCCACGGGGCCTGCCTATATAATAAACTCTGAAAAAACTTCCATTGGATGGCTAAATACTTTTTTGAGAATCCCATAGGGGCTTCTTTATTTGCACCAGAAGTCTCCATTTCATCTGGTTGGTTTTTAATAAAGCCAAGATTTAGGGAGAGAGGACAGAAGAGCATTATCTTGTAAAATGCCTTAGCACTGCCTGATGAACAAGAAACTGTCCTTTAGGAGTTCTTATCAATAAAGATTGTCCTTGAAACTAAATTTCAGAACTTTAATTACTCTCATTCTCTATTGTTCTCTATTGTAACATCACCATTTCTTAGGCAATTGCTACAATTTTGAGTACTATTTTCAAAAGGAAATATTTGATTGAAATTCATTTTCTTTGAATATTTTTATTACACTTCATGAGCTACATTGTCTCATTGTGCAGATCTCACTCTGGAAACATGATGGGAACTTTAAAAAAAAAACAAAACTTTTATTTTGTATTGGAGTATTGTGTTGTGTTAGTTTCAGGTAGACAGCAAAGGGACTTAGCCATAACATATAATGTATCCTTTCTCCCCCAGATTCCCCTCCTACCCAGGATAATGATAGGCATTTATGATAGGAAGCGCCTTTAAATGTTATGTTGTTTGTGGAAACCCTTAGTAAATCTTAAAACAGCATCCACCTTAGAAATAACATTTTAAATTAAACTTGGTATACTTAGATTCACATGCAGTTGTAGGAAATAATACAGAGAGATCCTGTGTACTTTTGACCCAGTTTCTTCCAGTGTTAACATCTTGCAGGACTATTTACAATATCACAAGCAGGATATTAACAAGGATACAGTCAGGATATAGAACATTTTCATCACTATGAGAATCCCTCGTGTTGCCATTTTATAGCCACATGTGCTTTTTTCTCTTGCCTATTCCCACCTTAAATCCTGGCAAACATTATTATTGTCGTTTCAAAACTGCTATATAAATGGGATCATCCCATCTATAACTTTGGGGAATTGACTCTTGCTATTCAACATAAATCTTAGGCACTTCTTCCCTTATCACAGTTCTCTGGAGGTTTATCCAGATTATGTGTATATCAACAGTTCATTCCTTTTTGTGGCCGAATAGTATTTCATGGGATGGCTGTTGAACCATTTACCCACTGAAGGACACCTGGGTGAGTTCCAATTTGGGACTGTTACAAAAAAAAGTTGCTATAAATATTCATGTACTAAGGTTTTTGCATGAACATAAAATTTCAGTTGTCTGGGAAAATGCCCAAGAGTATAATTGAGGGGTCATTGCATATTTAGTTTTCTTTTTAAGAAACTGCTAAAATATTTCCAACATAGCTGTACCATTTTAAATCACCAATAGCAATGTGAAAGTGATCCAGTTTTCCTACATTCCCCCCACCCCAGAAGTTAATGTTATCACCTTTTTATTTTAACCATTATGGTGGGTGTATGGGGATATTTCATTTTGGATTTAATTTGCACTTCCCCAGTGGCTACTGATGTTGAACCTCTTTTCATGTGCTTATTGGCCATCTGTATGTTCTCTTTTGTGAAATGTTTCTTCCTGTCTTTGCCTATTTCCTAACTGGATTGTTTTTGACTGTTCAGTTTTGAGAGTTCTTTGTATATTCTGAGAGCCATCCTCCATTGGATATGTAGTTTACACATATTTTCTCCTAGTATGTAGCTTATTCTTTCATTCTCTTTACCATGTTTTTTCCAGAGCATGTTTTTAATTTGGATAAAAATAATTTTTTATACTTAGTAACTAGATACCTATGGAAAAACTTGTCCAAGATAATGTAAAATTGTTTTTACATATTCCGAGATCTCTCTCCCTTAATGTCACACAAATTTAGCCTTCACAGTAATAATGAAAACAGAATCGTAACTTATAAATTCGCTAGTTGTTTTACTTCCTCAAAGCTTTTGCTATAAAGTTATTTCCAATAACATTTGTTGAGTACCTACTGTGTGTTGAGTAATAATGATACAAAACTCATAATGTGGTTTATTTGCTTTAGGCACTTAGGTTTGCTTGATTACATCTAAATTTTTATTTAGTAATTTCCATTCATGATAATCTTTTCTAAATCTTCAGTGATTGATGATGAAAAGAAAAAAAAAGGCCTTAATTTTGCTTTTAACCATGGAACCTAAAGAAATGAAATGAAATAACTTGTATGTCCCTCTCTAAAACAGAACGTTCTCTCAATCTTGACTTTTACTCCTTAAACCCTATTTAGCAAACCACGATATTCTTAGGACATAAAAGGTTGTTTTCAAAATACATCAAACTAAATAAAAAGTTATCATAACTAAACACCATTGAAACCTACTTATCATATTAAAATTTAAAGGCTATTTTATAAATATGTTTATAATGTGTGAAAAATATGTTTATAAATATGTGAAAATGAAATGTATGTTTGGACAATAATTAAAGTTAACCACTGAAAAATATAAAGGCAGGATTATAAATGGTTGTTTCTATGTTTTTAATTTTACTAGTGCCTGAGTACTTTAAAAGCTATCATTATTTTTGGTTGTCGTGGTCATTATTATAGAGAGCATGTTTTATCTTGTGAAGATAAGTGCATTTGATTTGGTTGAACCTAGCAGAGAGAACCAAATGAGGACTAAAAGTGCCACAGGATAACATGGGTCATCATAGTAGTTTCCATGGTGATAGACTGTGACGTCACAAACTCAGTAAGACTGTGATTCAATGAACATTAAGACAGAGGATAAAAGATAGAAGTTCACCAGGATGTATGCCATCTTCACTTTATGTGATGTTATTAATTAAAATAAAGGGCTGGGTATTTCTCTTAGTGAGATTATATAAAGATATTACATGTATTCAGACTTGCCTGAACATGGCTATGTTGATTTTACATGAAAGACTTTTCAAACACACACACACAAAAATTCATAAAGAGAATTTGACTTAGAATTGTGCATTCGTAAGAAAAGACCTTTTCTTCTCACATTCTAAAAGCTTGCTCATTCATTAATCACAGTTAAAGCCAAGGAAATTTTTTTCATCAGTATCCTGACTCTTTTCTTATTTAATGATCTTGTTTTTCAATTTAAAATATTGGCACTGAGTAAATGGAGAGAAGAGGTCTTTAGTGCTCACATACTCAGAGATTAAGAAAACAGTTTTAGATTTAAAATTAGGTATTTTCCGTGATAGTTAGGGTTGGTACATGCTTTAGGCTAGATTTCTATGACATAAGCACATGCGGATGAATTGGCGGTGACTGTGGCCTGCTTGATGTTTGTACCATCGCCGTGGCAGCAAACACCCAGGCTACGGAAAGCACATACTTGGCTTTCTGAATCTGTTTAGCTCACCCACCCGGGAATTTGCAAACCTTCCTCTCACTTTTTATGTCAATATCAAGACAATTCCTCTGATTTCAAGGGTGCTTGAAGATTTCAGAAAGCAGTTTTTCCCTTGGAGGCTTAAGAGAGAACATTCCAACAGCCAACTGGTTTTTCAAACAGAAATTAAAAATCTAATGCTGACAGTTGGCCCCAGAGGAAAAAGGCATCAAAGACCTTGGGTTACAGGCTACATTTTACCACTGTAGGACCTTCACCTCTGATACTTTTCTCATAAAAACTGAGTTGTAAAAAACTTTCACTGTATCACAGGATTGTTGCAACTTCAAAATAAAACATTTCTGTGGCAGCCTGGATGGGAGGGGATGCATGTATATATGTGGCTGAGTCCCTTTGCTGTTCACCTGAAACTATCACAGCGCTGTGAATCAGCTCTGTGCTGTGCTGTGCTTAATCGCTCAGTCGTGTCCGACTCTTTGTGGCCTCATGGACTGAAGCCTACCAGGCTCCTCTGTCCATGGGATTCTCCAGGCAAGAATACTGGGGTGGGTAGCCTATCCCTTCTCCAGGGGATCTCCCCAACCCAGGAGTCGAACCTGGGTCTCCTGCATTGCAGGCAGATTCTTTACCAGCTGAGCTGCCAGGGAAGCCCTAATCAATTATACTCTAATACAAAATAGAAAGTTTAAAGAAATAAAATAAAATGTATTTAAAGCTCTCAGTTGAGTGCATGGATAAAGTCAGTGCTTAATGAATGATAGTTACTTTTCCTCTCTACTACAGATGTCAGAAAGGTCTGATCCCATTCACGTTTCACTCAAGGAAGGATGAATTTTACTGACCATGCCCAAAGCATACAGAAGGTGAATTCTTCACCATTTCTACCCCACAGCATACAGAAGATGAATTCTTCACCATTTCTATCAATTGCGGAACACACAATTGTTACCCAGCTGGTATAACACAGGAAAGACAGAGTTACACAAAAGAGGAGATGGTCCACTTCTCCCTACTATACTCTGAACCCCTCCCGCCCGCTCCCCACCCCTCACCCCCCACCTCCTGCTTTGCATCAATGCAAAGACCGTCTTCCTTCTGCAGGCTTACCTGAACCTCAAGTCAAAAGAATTGCATTCATTATGAGCTAGAGGAAGTCAGATCCACTTTCTACTGCAGTGGCCCTCCGGCTCTCTGGCACGCTCACGTCCTCCTCCTTTGGAAAGCCTTCATCATTTTGTGCCTGACAAAGCAGTCCTTTTGTTGCTTCTTTCCACTGAAGGTAAAGGTGAACCATCTCAGTAAGGGCTGCAGCACAGCGGAAATCCCTGGAAGGAAAGCTTTGAAAGTAAAACCCAAGTTGCCCCTGAGATATTCCAAAATCCCAGTTGTTTTCCCTTTTGAAAAGTTTTCAGTGAAATTACAAAATCCTCTTTGACAGCGGCTCAAACACGTGTGATTGGGCCAACAGGCTTATTTCACTGTGTACCCAAAATAGTGTACCTTGACTAAGAGAATATCAAGATTAGAAATTGTTTGAGGACATGCTGTGAAAAACAAGTTCTGTTGAATCTTCTCTCTTTTCAGAAGGTTGCCAAGCTAAATTTGAACTAGTCTAATCAAGGTAGGTGATGGATACCAAACTGGGGATAAAGTGAGTTTTATATTCAGTAAAGTATAATCATATTTGGTGGAGGATTGTGGAAGATGCTAAATGTATCTTTGAAAGCAGGAAAGCATACATCTGTCTTTATTCTAAATGATCATTTTCCCTTTGTGTTTTACATCCTCATAAACCCAGGGCCCAGCAAGTACCAGGCCATTCACATATCTGCTCCCTTCACTTTAACTAGTTAAGTTGATAATGTATCAAATCTTCCCCTAGGGCAAACAACCATGGTGGATAAACAACTAGAAAGATAAGTAAAGGAATAGTGGGAGAGAGATAAATAAAGGAATTGTTACATATAAACAGATGCAACAAGATGGACCTGGTACTTCATTGTACAACATTTTAAAGAAATTAGATTCCAATTTAAAAAAAAAAAAAGAAGTACAGATAATTATAAACAAATTGAGGAGGTGGGAATGGGCAAAAGAAGCGAAAGGGGTCGACTGTACGGTGATAGACGGAAACGAGATTGGTAGTGGTAATTACTTTGTAGTGTGTGCAGTTATTTAATTATAACACTGTATACTTGAAATCTATACAGTAAAAAAATAAAAACTAAAGCTAAGCAAGAGAAAGAAATATACCTGGGTGCTCAAATAGGAGGAAACTTGGAAAAAGTGGCAGCTAACACAGCAAAACAGCGGTGGTTACAGGGTCTGGAGGAAGAACTGAAGGGTGGATTTTAGTTTCCCTTTTGTACCAGAATTTCTCTGCACGAACACAAATTCCTAGAAAGGATTCTAGATTGCCTTGTGGGCTTATGAACATTTTTCCCACAATAACAGCTCACAATCTACATATTATATATTAAACTTTCCTAGAGAGAGGACTATATATGACTGTCATTTAGATCAACCTGGTCCTGCCTTTGCTAGGAAGTCATGCTTTTCCAGAATGCATTTTGTTTATGAAGTTTCTTAAATTTAAAGTAAGAAAAAAAATGTGACTCTAGAAAATAGTCTAGTAATTTTTGGCATTGTGGACTCTCTACGTATTCCTATCTTGGATTTGCCTGGAGATTTAGATACACAACATAACTTCCTTATGTTTACCACTTATGAATCATTGTGTTTGCACAACACTTTGAATAGATGAAACACATTTTCATCTTCTACTTTTGTACTTTGTGAAAGTGCCAAGACACCATCAGTCAATTCATTAAACCAGTTGACTTGTTAATGGATTGACGTGATTCAAGCGTTTCCCAAAGGGTGAACCCATATTTGGGTAATCCCATGCACTATTCACAGTATTTTTCTGTCTCCCCAATGCCATGATGAAGAGCATCATTTTTTTCCTTAGAAGTCTGACAGTTTTTGAAAATCAAAAGCAGAAAAGATGCTACTGACCAGTGCCAATCCAGTGATTAGAAAGAGCATATTTAACCAAAGAGGCCACCTTTAAAAATCGCTTGAGGACTTCCCTGGCAATCATGCGGGACACCTGGGTTCAATCCCTCGGTTGGAAAGATCCCCTGGAGAAGGAAAAGGCTACCCACCCCAGTATCCTGGCCTGGAGAATTCCATGGACTGTATAGTCCATGGGGTCACAAAGAGTCGGGCACAACTGAGCAACTTTCACTTTCACACTTTCTGGCAGTGCAGTGGTTCAGACTCCATGCTTTCAGTGCAAGGGATGCAGGTTAGCTCCCATGTAAGAACTAAGATCCCACATGCTACTAGATGCAGCCAGAAATATAAAATTAAAAAGTCATTTTGCCCCTCTGGGCCTTGTCCACTTCTCCTGTAGAGTAGGAGGTGGGACCAACTCACCTCAAAGATTCCTGGAAGCTTTAAATAAAAGTCTACCATTGATTTCTGGAGTTAGACCAAAGAAAGAAGTGTTTCCTTGCTGCTGCCATAATTATAGTGGTGATTGAAAGAGAATGTGGGGAGGGAGATAGCCATCCCCGGAGTTTCTTGAAAGGTGATACCAAGTTGGAGCATCACCTGAGGACCACATAGGAATAGCCAGAAATGAGGGCATTTGCTGATGTGCCCTGTCTACAAAAGAATCTCCCCAACAGTTCTGTTGGTTCATCTCTTCATTTCTCAAGATTATTGAACCACTTGATTCCACAACCTTATTCTGTTTGCTTCCCTTTGGGGTGACATGTGTGCTCCAAATGGGTGATTGAAGGACTGAACATTAGTCCTTATTAAAAATGGACTTAACCCAAAGGATGGACAACTATGCCACAGCCTGATTCTGCTTTGTCTTCATTCCTCTCTTTTCATTAATCCGTTTATTCCTATTAGAATGACTTTCTCCTGATGTCCAAGATTTTTATTTATTGAAAGAAATTAGGAAAGTCTTAATTGACTGTCACAAACCATCTCAGAATTCATCAAAACTGAAGATATTTCATATGGATTCCTGATTACTTTAAATTTGGCTCCAAGCACGTGATAATTACAGGACTACGCAGTGACTTTGTTATAGACAAGGAAATGCTCACGTGAATGTTTTTCAAGAATACTGTTTTCACCTTGGAAATACCCTTCTCTATGCCAAACAAGGCAAATATGTTGTTGTTATTATTATTAGTTCCTCTTCAGTTCAGTTGATCAGTCGTGTCCGACTCTTCGGGACCCCATGGACTGTAGCATGACAGGCTTCCCTGTCCATCACCAGCTCCTGGAGTTTACTCAAACTCATGTCCATTGAGTTGGTGATGGCATCCAACCATCTCATCCTCTGTTATCCCCTTCTCTCCCACCTTCAAACTTTCCCAGCATCAGGGTCTTTTCAAATGAGTCAGTTCTTCACATAGGTGGTCAAAGTATACCGCTTCAGCATCAGTCCCTCCAATGAATATTCAGGACTGATCTACTTTAGGATGGACTGGTTGTATCTCCTTGCAGTCCAAGGGACTCTCAAGAGTCTTCTCCAATGCCACAATTCTTCGGCACTTAGCTTTCTTTATAGTCCAACTCTCACATCCATACATGACTACTGGAAAAATCATAGCCTTCACTAGACGGACCTTTGTTGGCAAAGTAATGTCTCTGTTTTTTAATATGCTGTCTAGTTTGGTCATAACTTTTCTTCTAAGGAGGAACCGTCTTAATTTCATGGCTGCCATCACCATTGGCAGTGACTTCAGAGCACCCAAAAATAAAGTCTGTCACTGTATCCACTGTTTCCCCATCTATTTACCATGAAGTGATGGGACCAGATGCCATGATCTTAGTTTTCTGAATGTTGAGCTTTAAGCCAACTTTTTCACTCTCCTCTTTCACTTTCATCAAGAGGCTCTTTAGTTCCTCTTCGCTTTCTGCCATAAGGGTGGTGTCATCTGCATATCTGAGGTTATTGATATTTCTCCTGGCAATCTTGATTTCAGTTTGTGCTTCCTCCAGCCCAGCATTTCTCATGATGTACTCTGAATATAAATTAAATAAGCAGGATGACAATATACAGCCTTGACATACTCCTTTCCCGATTTGGAAACAGTCTGTTTTTCCATGTCCAGTTCTAACTGTTGCTTCCTGACCTGCATATAGATTTCTCAAGAGGCAGGTAAGGTGATCTGGTATTCCCATCTCTTGAAGAATTTTCCACAGTTTATTGTGATCCACACACTCAAAGGCTTTGGCATAGTCAATAAAGCAGAAGTAGATGTTTTTCTGAACTTTCTTGCCTTTTCAGTGATCCAACAGATGTTGGCAATTTGATCTCTGGTTCCTCTACCTTTTCTAAATCCAGCTTGAACATCTGGAAGTTCATGGTTCACACGTACTGTTGAAACCTGGCTTGGAGAATTTTGAGCATTACTTTACTAGCATGTGAGATCAGTGCAATTGTGCGGTAGTTCGAGCATTTTTTGGCATTGCCTTTCTTTGGGATTGGAATGAAAACTAACCTTTTCCAGTCCTGTGGCCTTGCTGAGTTTTCCAATTTTGCTGGCAAATTGAGTGCAGTACTTTCACAGCATCATCTTTTAGGATTTGAAATAGCTCAACCAGAATTCTGTCACGTCCACTAGCTTTGTTCCTAGTGATGCTTCCTCTTAATGGAATATAATCTGTAAAAATAGTAAATGACTGTACTGTACATCTGAAACTAATATAATATTGTGCATCAACTACACTGCAATTAAAAAAAACATAAAATCCATATGTGTTGTTTTTCTAATTTCCTTATCCCCAGAATAGGGGCTTGAAAGGAAATCAAGTCTCAAATCAACAGGCTAATTTGTTGAATTCTGAGCTAAACTTCTGTTTGTTTGCATGTTACCAGATATTTATTGAAATCATACCACACACATGGAACTGTTTGTGTCAGGCAAAACTTTTAAACCAGAATGGCTGCACATGGAATCAGATTTGAAATAACACTTGGTTCACCTGCACCCTTGTATCAGAAGGACTTATTCTTTCTTTTCTTGATGTGAATAGAATGTGTCTTTAAAAGCAGCTGAGTGTCAAGTTTCCCTTTTCACTCGGCTTCAGGATTTGAATAGACTAGCAAGGGACGTCATCTGGCATGTGACTGACATTTATGATTGTTCTTGCTGGCAGAAGAGATGCCCATGTTGTCAGCATCAGTGAAAATCCAAACTTTGAACTTGCCCTTGATGATTTGATGAGTATCTCTTCTTGATTCAGGGGCTTCCTTGATGGCTCAGCAGTGAAAAATCTGCTTGCAATGCAGGAGATGGGGGTTTGATCCCTGGATTGGGAAGATCCCCAGGAGAAGGATCTGTTGAACTCTGCTGTCTGCTCTTCTAAAATGCCACATGTCTGACTATACACACTTAGTGATAGCTAGAAGTATACAGTTGTTGCTCATCAATAAAAATCACAAAGTTAGTTTTTAAAAAAAACCTTTGACACTCCTTCTACTGACATGAAAGCACAAAATGCTAGTCACTTTGGAGAAACAAAGCATGTGACCTTATACAAAGAGTTGATATTGGGCCATCAATGTCTAAGAATACCAAGAGGGAGATCTATCTTATGTTTGACTCACACATTCAGTTCCAGTTTTCGCTAAAACTGAAAAGCTGAAGTTTAAGATAACAGTTGGTTTACAGTGGATTTCATGAGAAAAGAAATTGTGAATTTCTCTGAAGACTTTCTGAAATGTATGTTTCAGGGGTTGACCTTTTTGTGGGTGATTATTAACTTCAGTAGAACATGATTTTGAAGTTTAGATATTTAATGAGTTGATATGATACAGGCTGTCCAGAGCTTGTATGTTCTCTTCAGTTTGAGTCTCTGCCATATTTTTAAAATGAAAAAAAAAAAAAATCTGATTTTAACACTGTAGTTTAACACTATAGAGGCAACTGTGAAATCATTGCTCTGTTTAGTTATGTACTATTACCTGGGTCTAAAGTAAGAAAATAAATTTATGTTTATCTGCAAATTGATATTGTTGTACATACCCAGATGAAGAAAACCACATAAAACAGCAAAATAATTTGAAATATTCCTATGCAAGATTTTCTTTTGCTTTTGATTAATGTGTGTAGCCAGGGGCTTCCCAGGTGGCGCTGTGTTAAAAAAATAAAATCCACCTGACAGTGCATGTAGATGCAAGAGATGCAGGTTCAATACCTGGGCTGGGAAGATCCCCCGGAGAAGGGAATGGCAACCCATTCCAGGATGCTTGCCTGGGAAATCCCATGGACAGAGGAGCCTGGGGGCTACAGTCCATGAGTTTGCAAAGAGTCGGACACAACTAAGTGACTGAGCACACACACATACACAATGGGTGTTGCCACTTGCTCAAGATTTTGCTTTTAAGGGGATTTCTAACCAGGTTCTTTATTTAATCACTAGACATAAAATATCCAAGGCTTAAATTAACATAATATCTCACGATCTTAAATATGACACTTTAATAATTTTTACATAATGGTAGCTTCGGGGGATTGAAGCTGCTCTTTTAGCTGGCCCGAGTCTGTGAGAAGGCTCCAAAGTCTCTGCGTTATTTGATTTTTTTTTTTTCTTTTTACCCCCTAAAGCGCTGGAAATGGTTGGCTCTGATGTGCTCCTAAAACAACCGCAAGATGAGGGAAAACAGACTGAGATGAAAACCAAGCTCACCCACATCCTACGTCAATTAGCTATTTTTTTTCTCTCTGTAAACAAGTTGGGGGGGCTGCAGTGTTATAGCTTTTACGGTAGATGTTCTCTGTACCTCCAGCCCCATCCCAGAGCTCTCTTCTGCTCCCCCCCCCCCCAATCCCCCCACGTAAACTGACAACAGGACATGTTTCTCCGGCAGTGCTCCTTGTTTACTCTGACTTCATCTTGAAGGTCATCGGCACATTGAATTATCTTGGGAGAATCTTCAGGAGAGAGAGTGTGTGTGTGTGTGTGTGTGTGTGTGTGTGTGTGTGTGTACGCGCGCACACACACGGGTGCACTTATGATGCTTTGAAAGGGTGTAAGCGGGATTGTTATTTCAAGTAAATAACAAGTTGAAAAAAGAATATTAAGGAAAGTGGTTTTAAAATTAAAATTGTTCAAAGTGCAATTAGTTGTTGATAAAATGAAAATGCCGAACACTCAGAAAGCACTTGCTTGTATCTCTAGCCTTAAAACAACAACAGCAACAACAAAACTTGATTCCAAAATTGCTGACACTGAATTTTTTTAGGCATGGGGCTTTTCATAAAGATATTAAAAGCGATATAGTCATATAGCAAATGCAATTGTATATAGAATAGATAAGCAACAAAGTCCTATTGTATAGCACAGAAAACTATATTCAATATCCTATAATAAACCACAGTGGACAAGAATATATATGTATAACTGAATCACTTTGCTGCAAAGCAAAAATTAACACATTGTAAATCAACTATACTTCAATAAAATAAAATTTTAAATTCAATAAAATTAAAAACACAAGGATAAATAAAAATAATGCAATCATAGACAGTGTACTTTGTTGGACTCAGATCATCAGAAAATTCCCTCATTCATTTATTCATTAAGCATCTGTTGTACACCAGGCACTGTACCATCAAAGATGAATAAGATATGCTGGAATGCACACTCTAACAGAAGGGATATAAAAGCAAAGAGTGGAAATATATGTGGCAGTAAATATTTGGATATAGCGGTATGACTGAGTAAGGGTATTTCAGTTAAGTCTTCAGGAGGAATGTAACACAGGAAAAAAGAGGGAGCTAGTACTTCTGGGAAGAAACCACCTATGCAACAGGGTAAGGTCATGGCAGAGTACCATATATTCAGAAGGGCAGGCAGCCATTCGACATAGCTATCATGTAAACTTCTGCAATAGAAATGGACTGGCATGCAAAGAGATCATTCGAAACAAAGTAATTGAACTGAATTTTAGATAGGATAATGTCTATAATCTGACAATGATGTGTTAGCTTCCGCTGCCTGGCAAAGTATAATCCACCACATGTGTATTTACATGTATCCCCTCTTCATGGCATTTCCTTCCCATTTACATCACCACAAAGCAGTGAGTTCCCTGTGCTATACTATTTTATACATAGTATCAATCGTGTATATGTATCAATCTCAATCTCCCAAGCCATCCCAACACCCTTCGCCCTTGGTAACATTGTAAAGCTACTCTATCCCAATAAATAAATAAATAAAAATAAAGTTTTTTAAAAATTTTAATGAAATAAAAGAGTACAAACATAGGAGAGAAAAAAAAGGAAGAAATCTGGCACATGATGTGTAGGTGCCTGAGAGCAAAGAGAGATAATTGAGGCTGTCAGGTACCTAAAAAGAAATAAAATAATTTTGTTGAGCACCTAATGTGGGGTGGACACCACTTATTTTGTTTCATAAAGGAGGTATTTCACCTCCTTTAATTCTCACCACAGCCTTGTAAGTTAAAGTTAATAAAGGATGATGGAAGTAAAGGCAGTGTCCAGTGAAGGGTATAGAGTGTCTGAGATCTCTGTCTTGGGCTATGTATCAGGAAAGTGAGGAGCACTTTAAGAAAGAGTGGGGGTGATGGTTAGCTGGTTGCCATGATTTAGTCACTTATCTGGGGACTTATTCACTTTCTGAACTAAAGAGGAGTTGGTTGGCAAGCAAAGAAGGTAGGAGGTCTCCCAGAGCCATTTGGAGAAAAATTGGGAAACCTTATCTCTGGGGTTTGTCCTCAATTCCTTTTTAACAAAAAGAACAGATTTTAAAAATAATAATAATAAAGGAATCCACAGATATTTGGTGACCTTTCAAAAGATACATGATCTCTTTTAGTACCATTTTATATCTCGATATAATAGTAGTTATAATTTTCTAGACGTCCCCAAAGTAGAACCTTGCAGAGAATGACATGCAGGATGTTCTGTTGAACCTCTGTTTGACTTGCTGCAGAAATCTCTTGTCTAATTTGCCCTTAAATCTCACCATCAGGTTTATCTGGTTCCTTGTCATTTTTATACCCAGCTTACCACCTACCCCAGCAACCATGCCATGGGCTCTATCCAGAAACCTGGACTGCTTCCATCTTGCTTTCTGGCAGAAGGGCAGTGAGAAGGAAATGGAAAATTTTAAAGCAGTGCTCTCCCAGCATGGAAGCAGGGGGAGGTCCCCCTTTTTTCGAGGGAGTCCTCCTTCTCTCTTCAATAGTTGCCTTTATCACACTCATGTTCTATCCAGTGGTTCTTTGTGCCTCAAACAAAATTTCAATTAGGAAATTTAGGAGGACTGCAGTTCTGACTCTTTTAAGACAGAGATGAAATAGCTTAAGCTGTTCAAGGCAATGTTTTACTTCTTACCTGCAAAGATTCTTCAGGTTTATTTGGCAGTATGTTCAACTCTGGATCAGGGTCACTGGGAAATAGTTTTTATATCCTTAAATTCCAGTTTAATTTTGTGTTTTGTTATGTTTCACTTGCTTGTTTGGGGAATTAAAAGTTTGCACGTTCGCCCATCAAAAAGACTTGTTTCTGGTCAAGAGAATTCTGAAAATAAACATTTAATTGAGCATCTACTACAGTAATAACAAGACAATGTTTGCCTTAAATGAATTCTGAATCTAGCTGAAGGGAAGACACATAGGGAGTGTCAATCAAAATTGGGCTATGCTTGGTGCAACCATGGAAATGTAAAAAATGATGCTATACGCTGAAGAGGGGACACCTGGGACTTTGAGATTACTGAAGAGGTGATATTGGAGTTGGACTTTGAAAAGTGGTATTCTTGATATAGAAAAGGGGGAAGGGCCTTCTAAGATGAGAATACAGTATGGATGAAGGTACAAGACATGGAAGGGTACTTCTTATCCAAGGGATAATAAATAGTACAGAGCTACTTAAAGTCTGGGGGTGGTGGTGCATGTTGGAGGCTAGAGAAAGTAGTAATAGCTAATTCTAGGAAGATAGATTGGCTTTGTTGTAGAAATCTTTATGTGTCACACTGAAAAGATTTGAGTTCAATTTCATGGCAACTGTGAACTATTACATGTTTCAAAAGATCTGATGAAAGAACAGAAATATAGATGATGCTATTCCAATAGCTCTACTTTGAGCCCAACAGTACATAGTATGTCTGCCCCATTTCCAGTATTCTGTTTATGCCTTTTGAATCATTTAAGGATAGAAATAATAGTGTTTTCTCTGAGACAGTGTTTAAATCACTTTAAGCTAATTCCTACTATTTTCCCTTTAATTTATCCCAATAGATATTTGTTCCAGATAGACATTTATCCCAAATAGACACTATCACCATAACAAGTAACATGAACAGGGTGGGTGGGATCTTTGTAGAATATCCAGTTTGGGAATATCAATCTCCATTGGCATCTACTCTCACTAACTAGAACTTTCTAAAAAGTCCTGAGAAAATTCTGCTGCTTTGTATGTGTACCATTTTCAGATATTAAGGATCAGATTTAGTCCCTATAACTCAGTTAAACATCAACCATGACTTTGAAGAATTTCCCAAGGTTCTAGGTCTTTCCTTAAAAATTCCAAATGCTTCTGGAAAGAAAATTTTCATGATGCTTTTTTCCTTGGAAGAAATTTTGTAGTCAACCATGGAAGGAAAAAAAGAAATGACTGAGGTGATATGTGTCTTTCTCCTTAATAACATGGTCTGTTGGGAATTAATGTCTTACTGATGAACTAAGACTTGGAGCTCAGGACACAGAAGCTACTGAAATGTTGTGTCAGTCCAGAAAATCGTGTTCATCATTTCTCATTCTCAATATAAACGAGCAGTAAGTCACCACATAAAGGACTCTATGCATTAGAGCTGCCCATGTAAACTTTGCTTCTGCGTGCGTAAACATGTTCTTATTATCGCAAATAATCAACAGGAGAGGAGCAAATGCAAGTTTAGCTTTTTGCAAGAATGTTTATCACAGTTACTTTAAACTGTTTATAGGAAAGAGAGAGCTACAAATGTCCTTCAGGAGGCAGGCAGGACCATATGGCCCAGAAGGCTTTTCTGTGATACAATGTTTGGTTAAATTTTAGGCAACACATGGTCCTCCCATTGGAGTTATTTGTCATTTCAAACATTGTTGTTGATATTCAACTCCTGAAACAAATAACACCAATCTAAAACATTTAGAAGAACTTAAGAAACGAGGTTCATTCTAGAGCTACTGGGAACCAGCTGCCCCCATGCAATCTGTCCTCTGGTCAGCTGTGGCTCTTACACACCATGCACCTCTGCCCCAGAGAAACTCACACTCACCTTCAAAACAAACATTGGATGGAATCCACCTTCAGGTTTTCCACCTTGGGGCTTTGCAAGTTTTAATTTTCTCTAAGAAAATGCCACTTCCCAGGTGTAGTGGTAAAGAAGCTGCCTGCCAATGCAGGAGACATAAGAGACACAAGTTCGATCCCTGGGACCCTGGGCCCAGAAGATCCCCTGGAGTAGAAAATGGCAACCTACTCCAGTATTCTTGGGGCTTCCCTGGTAGCTCAGCTGGTAAAGAATCTGCCTGCAGTGTAGGAGACCCTGGTTCAATTCCTAGGTTGGGAAGTTCCCCTGGAGAAGGGATATAGGCTCCCCACTCCAGTATTCTTGGGCTTCCCTGGTGACTCAGATGGTAAAAGAATCAGCCTGCAATGCAGGAGACCTGCGTTCGATCCCTGGGTTGGGAAGATCCCCTGGAGAAGGGGATGGCTACCCACTCCAGTATTCTTGCCTGGAGAATTCCATGGACAGAGGAGCCTGGCGGGCTACAGTCCATGGGGTTGCCAGGAGTTGATCATGACTGGGTGACTTTCACTACTTCTTTCGCTATCTAGTATTCTTGCCTGGGAAAACCAATGAACAGAGGAGCCTGGCGGGTTATAGTCTATGCAGTCGCAAAGAGCTGGATACGACTGAGCAAACTGAGCAAGAAAATAAACTATTCAGTGGCTTGGGTATGGCTTTAATTTCTGATGCGTATAGCCTGTTGTGCCCTGAAAAGTGTCTCAGATATAGCCTGAACATTAACAAGGTGTTAGATGGATAGTAAGATAGCATTTCTTTGTAAGTGGCCATTAGATTAGCTTAGACACAGAATTTCCTAGTTTCCCGGAATTCAAGTTGTAGTGAATGAGGTTAGCAAAAGAAGAGGCAGACCTAGTCCCAAGGCCTTTGTTTGCCATGTTTTCTGACTCATTCACACTGACAAGATGAAACCCCGTCAGAAAGTCACCATGGCAAGAAAGCCTTACGCAGGTGCTTCTGAAGGCCTTTCAGACTTGTATATTTTTTACATACATTATGTTGATGGTATAATCCCTTAAGAATAACTCCATTTCAGTTTATTTATTTCTTGTCCCAAGTTTATTGTCCAGAACAATGGAAAATAAAATCATTTGTCATTTTCCCTTAACTAAAGGAAGTTATGTTTGTTGGCCCCATCTCTCCTATCTAAAGAGATAGAAGAGATAGGCCCCATCTCCCTATCTCAAAAAGATCCCCCACCCCACCCAACAACACACACAAAGAGACACTTGTCTCTGTTTTCTATGTTTCTGTATTTATTGGAAGGTGTTACGAGATAGTTAAAGAAATGAATAAGAAAGTTTAAAATTTAAGATATTTACAATGCAAGTGGGAAAGGTCAACAAAAACTATAGCAGCCACTCAGTATGATACATTTTACATCATAGGTACTGAAAAATACCACGGAAGCACAGGAACCAGAGAAAGACTCATTCTAATAGGTATGGGCAACAGAATGAAGAAGGCTTCATGAAGAGGTGGCATTTGAGTAGTCTTAGTAGGATCAGCTTGATTTCAAGACATAAAAAGAAGGGAAGTAATAACCCAGAGAGCTCATAAGCAAGAGAACACCTTATTTTTATTCTTGGATGTCTTCCTTTCTTCCTTATTTCTTTCTTATATGTAACTTGACTCCCAAAAGTCATGGTGTTATTTTTTGGTTTTTTCCTTTTTGGTTCCTTCCTTGCCCATGACTCAAACTATGGTGCATTTTGTTTATAGTTCATTGTGTCATTAAGACAGAATCTTTTATGAAACAACATAAAATAAATATAAAATATAAAGCTTTAAAAAGTGTAAAGATTGGAGATAAGAAAGTCTATATGGTCAAAATTTCTGTCTGCATTTTCCTTTGTAGTCTGAATGTCCCACTAGTAGATTTTAATTGATCCAGTCTTTAAAGTTGTATTGCAGAATGGTTAGATTAATATCAGTACTTTAATCATAACTGGTAATTATAAAATGACTTATGGTTTACGGTAGTGGTTCTGAAGTGGCAAGTGTCTACCGCTGAGGTATCCTGTGCCGATTTATTTTGTTGGCAAGTATTGGAGGACTCCTGGCCTTAGGGGGGCAGGGTCAAGGCTGGTCAAGACAGCCACTGCACAGTGAAGAATCATCCTACATCCCGGCCAGTGCTTAATGTCCAACAGATACTCATCACAGTGAAAAACTTATTTATAATCATTTATACTAAGTGCCTATTTTATGTATCATCTTAATTACATAATATATATTGAGTTTTTAGGCATGCAATTAAAATGTAAATCAAATAAAAATGTATTTTGTTTTGCTAAGAAATTTTCTACATGTTTTACTGTTTCAGAGAATCACATCACACTAATCACTGATGTCAAGTCATCACTATGATGTGAGAATGTGTAAGTCTTCTAAGCAGAGATACAGGCGTCTGATTACTTTGTAGCTTTCAGAGCCAGAATACTTGAGCATGTACTTATTGAAACACAGGAGAATACAGTGGCAAAAGCATGGATTCTGCAGACTGCCTGCATACTCTTCCCATCCATCCTCACCACACACGACCTGTGTGATGTTGGGCCAATTACTTAACCTCTCTGTGTCTCATTTTCCTTATCTGCAAAATGGGAGTAAAACTAGTGCTTAACTCGTAGATATTAAAAAATTAAATCTAAAATCAATGCCAGGCATATATTGGATTGACCAAAACTTTTGTTCAGCTTTAAATAAAAATAAGTGACACATTTCTTATTTTCACCAGTAACTTATTGAACAGTGTATTCATTGAACAAATGAACTTTTTGGTCAGCCTAATAGTAAGCATAATAAAGCTTTAGTAATTATAACAAGCTCACATTCCTTCTTTAAAACTCTTGGGACTGGATGCACTTTAGAATTCAATACTTTGAATAGTTTTTACAGATAATCTGGGGCATGTTTTGTGCATAGTATGTAACTTTTATTAGTGAAACCAGGAGAGCACCTATAATTAAACACATACATTTTGCTACAGAAAAATCTTCTAGCTATTAACATTAACTGGGGAAAATAAAGACCACATCAGTTTCATGTGTATTCATGTCAGGGTTTACTGCCAAATGAGCGACAGAAACTTTTTGAATTTCTGAGTCATTTGGGTGGTAGACTTGTGGAAGGCTTACTGATCTATATTGTATTGTTTATTACAAATTATTTTCCCACTTTCTCTTATGTGACAGGCATGATTTTGATTATTTAAAAGGTATCTTTGTAGATAAAGCATAGCATCTACAAATTCAATTTTGAGATAGTTAAGATGCTGAACAAGCTATTATTAAAAAGGGATGTTGGGTCTGAGTGGATAAAGAGGCACTAATGTATGTGTATGCTCAGTTTATCAGTCCGGTCCTACTCTTTGTGATCCCACAGACTGGGGACCTCCAGGCTCCTCTGTCCATGAAATTCCCCATTCAAAAATATTGGAGTGGGTTGCGTTTTCTCCTCCAGGGGATCTTCCTGATCCAGGGGTTGAACCCAAGACTCAAGTCTCACGCACTGGCAGATGGATTCTTTACCATGGTACCATGGCCTTTAGTTTAAAAAAAAAAATTATTTGATCTCCACCCAGACCTATAAGATAGGTGCTTACTTTAAAAAGAAGAAAACTGACTTAAAAGAGAAATTTAAAGCTTGTCAAACACCTCAGTCTCAGGAACGGGAAGAACCAGCATTGACCCAGAGATTGTGGACTCTGAATTCTGCCCTCTTTCCTCCCATTTCTCTTCTGATGCATCAACCACAGACCATCCTCAGACGGTGAACCACAAGTGATTCTCTGGGGCTAAAGCTTCAGGAGGGAACAGAGAACAAATAATCATGAACCACTTCCCATGAAAAAGTTAGTTTTTGTTTATTTTTTTCTTATTTAGTATCTGGACGTATTTTCCCCTCCTTTGCTCTGAAAACAGTTTCCTGTAGAAGAAATTTCACCATTTTCAGGTTTTTCTTGATCTAAACTCTTTAAAAAAAATAAAAAACACCCATGACCTCAATCAGGTTTCCATTTGAGAAATTATCCCATTGGCAGTGATCTTAGTAGAAAGACCGCTATAGTAGAAGGCAGAGAAAATGAATTCATGCCTTGATTTAGCTTCACTGGACAACATGATTGAGCATAGTCAGTCACTTGCCTTTATGAATTGTAGTTATTTTTATTTGATTTACTGCAAGCATGAAATGAGATACCATACATAATGCAACCAGAATAATATCTGCCAAATAAGTGCACATTCGATGCTAACCCACTCTTTCTATACCTATAAAATAGAGGATATATACTATCTCAAGCACCTCTCTCTTTCTGAAATTCAGTTATAACAGAGCCCTTCCCTTGTGGCGTCAACTCCCTGTGGATGATTTGTTGATTTTCTGAGTTCTGTAAATTTCATCATGTCCTAATTTGATCCTTAAATAATAACATACTGCTAATTTTCATGTTTTTACCAATAAATTGTATTTCCAAGTTGAATCAAAACAACAGTAGAACAGGCACTACTCAAGATACAAGACAAATCAAAGATACTGCTTTAACCAGTCAAAATATTTTTTTAAAAAATCAAGAAGCAATCACTGAATAGCTTTCCTTGATTTAGATAGCAATTAGGTTAATAATCAGACGAGCCTGATAATCACAGCTGAGGAACCCAATCAGCCAGATTACAATGTATTGCTTTAAACCTCTTAAAAGATCACATCGCAGCTGAATAGGGGGATTTACTTATGACTAATGTCCCTTGATCTTTACTAATTGTTTCATCAGACGCCAGTCCTTAAAGGAAAAATAGTTCCAATCTTTTCCTCTTAGAGCTGTTTTGTTTAATTTTAAAATTATTTCCTTTGTAGGCTCAACAGAATTTTCTTCTCCATAACAAGAAAAATTCTCTAAATGAAAAACAGTGCTTTTGGCATTCTTCTGTTTCACACAAATTCAGCAATGTGTTCTCACCTATAGTGTTCATAATTTGTACTGTGGTTTGCTCATATTCCCTTCTTTTCCCAAAAGAGAATGGGTTTTATTTTTTTAAAAGCAACTGAGAAAAATATGCATCCTTATTGTTACTCACTGCTGAAAAGTGATGGGTATTGTCTTAACCAAACAGGGCATAATGACCAGGAGAGGTCTGTCTGTAGTTTGTGTATTTATATACAGAGGGAACATATGTGTGTGGTCTCATGGTTAATTAATGTGATATATGCAAATTTTTCAGACACTCATGCTTCCTAGCTACAGAAGGTTTGGCCCTCAACATGTAGGAATTTTAAAGGTGCATTGGATCAAGGTTCAGAGATCTTTACTCTGACCTTCCCTAGCTTTAACTTCTAAAACATGGATCAGAAGCTAAAAGGAGAAGAAAAATCACAAGAGACTTCATCCCAATTGTGTCCATTTCAAAAGCCAAAGCTTGATCACACATGGACTCAGAGAGGGGAATGAAAGGCTCCTGTGACTAACATCATTCTGCCCACTTTTCTTTGGTTTTCCTGTAGGTTTGGCATTGTGAATTTCGGTGTGATATTTCCATTGTATGTATGAATGTTTTCATTATCCACACCTTTTATATCTTTGTTGTTTCCTAACATCAGGACTTCTTCTCCCTTCTCTCCAGGAAAAAATCATCCATGATAAACCAACAAGTAATATTATTTGTATGGATTAGCATTCCTAGAAAACTTTGATTTATTCTAGAGTTATGTGTCTGTGTACCTTCAAAAATACACCTGAAAGGGAGGGAAGGATCGGCCGGGTCTTTCTCTTAGGAAATCTCTCTCCTGGTCTTCTTTCTGTCATTGACTGTTCATTCTCAGTGTCCTTTATTCGTTCTCTGCTGTTGAACTTCCAAATGTCCAAGAGTTCCAGGGCCTTTTTCTCTTCACTTATTACACCCAGTCCAATGGTTGCAGATACATGTGCATACATTGAGCTCATGTCCCTGAGAACCCCAGACTCAACAGGTCCATGTCCAACTAGGCATCACCAGTTTCAGTCAAAACACCACTTTTTGGGACTTCTCTGGCAGTCCAGTAGTTACAGTTCTGCCCTTCCACTGCAGGGGGTGCAAGTTTGATCCCTGGCCAGGGAAGTGAGATCCTACACTAGTTAATTAAAAAACAAGACTCTGTGGAAGAGAGCAAGGGTGGGATGATATGGGAGAATGGCATTGAAACATGTTAATTATCATGTGAAATCAATCACCAGCCCAGGTTAGATGCTCGGGGCTGGTGCACTGGGATGACCCAGGGGGAGGGAATCGGGAGGGAGGAGGGAGAGGGGTTCTGGAGGGGGAGCATATGTATACCCATGGCGGATTCATGTTAATGTATGGCAAAACCAACACAATAAAAAAAAAATGGGAAAAGAAAAAGATAAATTTAAAAATAATTAACAAAAAATAAAGCGAAGGAAAAAAATCACTTTTCCTCCAAGCAGCTCTATTGCTGGTCTTGTATGTGTTCATAAATACCCCTACTCTCTACCCAGTTACTCAAGGAATCAGGTAGATAAGCAAGTTAGGCTTCTGGGAGTTATTCCTCTTTCCCTATCTTCCCATGCCCACATCTAATCCATCCATATACCCTACAATGTCTAATTCCAAATCTTCCCTGCATTCTTCCAGTTTTTTTCTGTCTTTACTTCTCCTTACCCCAAACCATAATCATCTCTTAATCTAGTTTCACAATGGTTTCAAATTCATCTTTTTGATGTTACTTTGCCCCTTCCTATGACTCCTCCATGGAACAGCCACAATGAGCTCTTTAAAACATGATTTCCATTGCTCTTATGCAAAGTCTCTAATGGCTGTTCTCTCCTTTTAGGATAAAATCTAAACTCCTTATCCTGGCCTGGATTGGTCTTACTCCCCATCATTCACTCTCTTATCTGCTGTACTCCCACATAACTGGCTTTCATTTGTTGCCATTCCTCTGTTAGACCTGAGGGACTTTGCACTTGTTTTTCTGTAACTAGAACTCTTTCCCTTCAGATCTGCAGAAAAGGTTGTCTGTCATTCAGATCTCAGATTAAATATCACTTATTGGATTTTTAACCCCTCTCTGACCTCAGTCCTTGACCTTCAGAGCACCTCACGTTCATTTTATGCAGCCTTTGTCACTGCCTTTACTGACTTGTCTTTTTTTCTGTCTCCTGCCCCTTTTCTCAATAGTGCTAAAAAAAAAAAAAAAAAAAACTTATCAAAATAGAAGGTAAGCTCCATGAGAGAAAGACTTCATCTGCTTGTTCATGGGAGTGATTCCAGCCCTAGAAAGAGTACCTGTCATGTAGATGGGACCCAATATACCTATAGAGTGAATCAATAAAAATCTCAGAAAACATGGTCTAAAAGGAATCAGACCATCTCTTTGGCTTCCCACACATGGTGATTCGTGGCAGTTTGCAAACTGTTTATCTGTGTACAGCTGTCTCACTCCTTGCAGAGCTGATGAGCAAATGGGTTGTGTCTTCACAGAGGAAAGGAACTAAACATTTAACTTGTAGTAGGCGGTGGGTCATCAGCTGCTCTGGGCTGTGAGTGTGATGACTGACTGCAGACAATCTGCTGAAACACTTTCTGGGATGGACTTTAAAGTACCTGTCAAAGTTTACAGTTTGGGAGCAAATGTAAGTGAACCTGAACACCTTTCAACTGGGGACATTTGACGCTTGAGAAATCACCTCTATTTCACTGTGTTGCTGGCTAGATCCAGTCATCTTTTAGTTTTAGGGCCTGAATCATCACTTTCTCTAAATCCATTTATAAACTCAGTCAGCATTTTGCTCCATCAGCCTGTGAATATAAGGGGGTAACGGCAGGCTTGGGGGAAAAAAAAAACAACCTGTTTTTCACTGATTCTGCCTTCAAATAATTTTCAAGGGCCCACAACAACAAAAAATAAGGGGTACTATTCTCAGTACTTCATCCAAATGCAGAATATAGCCTGCTTTCCTCTTTTCTTTTTGTTTCTTTTGTCTCCACTTTAAGATTATCAAAGAAATAAAGGAAAGCCAATCATTCTATTCATACAGGCAAAACACACCCCAGCACAAAACCTATGTTTAAATGTTAATAGATGATATATTCTATCATACTGTAAATTTTCATAGAGCTAAGGAAGGAAAAAAACAGAGAGTATATAGTAGGAAGAATTGCTGACTTTTGAATACAGGGCTCTGTGATTAACCTTTATGAGCTCAGTGATGCTTTTTTAAAATTTTCCTTTCTCATTAAAATACACTTTCTCAAAATGCTGGCTCTGATTGGTAGATAATGGAAAAAGATCATGGATGATGCCTATGAAGCTCATATCCTTCAAGTTGATTTTCTTGTCTCCTGTTTTAATAGTGCTAAAAACAATTCTTAAAAAATTCATTTTAAAAGAAAGTTGAGGTATAAACAAGAAATTTCCTTATTATCGAAAACTAGCTAGCAAAAACACTTGTATTCTGGTCTAGTTTCAACCGCAGTCCACAGAGGGAACAAAACATGAGCTTTCTAAAATATCCTGGTGTAGTAGGGTAGCCATTGTCTATAAGCAAAGATGTGTGTGTGTGTGTGTGTTGTATTCAGTAGAAGAGCTTAGACATGTTATTCTCTAATTATTTACCTTTCTCTGTAACTAACTTCAAGTAGCAAGCACCCTGGACACCTCCTGTGCCTTTTTAATGTTTAGTCATTTAACCAACTATTTTTAAATTGCCTAGTCTCCTCAACTGCCAGAGAAATTAAATAAAATAGCTACAGACCTCTAAAAACTAAGTAAAATTACACTTCGTTTCTCTGGGCTTCCAAATAAGAGGCTTGTACTTGAAAATGTTTAAATGTTAAATTCCCTAAAATCTAGGAAAGGAAATGAAGTTGTGTATACCTGGCAATCTCCTTGATGCAGATTTTTTAAAACATTTTCTCTCCCTTGCTTATTTTGGAGAACTCAGTTTTCAATTGTGCTCCACCATTAAATTCTGAAGTCAGGGTGCTGGAGCCCTGAAATAAATTCATGAAAAGTAAATGTCACACCACCTCTAAAATGGGAGCCCCAAACTCAAGTTCTTCTAACTTGAAATTGACCAGCCTCAGTGGTACATATGAATGGGGAAAATGTTATCAATAGCTGAGCCCCTTACATTCAAGTAAAGTTTGGTGTTATCAAATGACTTTCACATACATTCCCTAATTTAAACTTATTTTGGCCTCCTGATTTAGCCAGAGCAGGCCTGTTTTATAGATGAGGAAACTGAAGAGCAGGGGAATTTATCTGGTTCATAGACAGGCTTCATTCCGGTAAGAATCCCAGTTCATTCATTGCTCTTTCATGCAGTCCTGAAATGACCCTTGATCTAAATATCATCTCAAGTGATGGTGCAGAAGAAAAATAGTGTTCTTGTCGGAAAACACAGTTTCTGAACACAGAGATATTAACACTGCTGCAACCTGTGCTTCTGAGAAAATCTAGGAGATGGTTTCATTTTTCATTTAGACGATGTTTGAGATGTCCTTTTGGGAGCGGTTCTGTCACTGACTGGTTACATTACTTATACAAACTATTAAATCCATCCAGGCCTTCATTTTTAAAATTAAATATTGTCAATAAACCAGGACTGGCCAATATCTAGGGCAGTTCCAGCTGTAGCATTTTAGAATCCTGAGGTTCTTCCATGGCTAGTTCTTATTTTGTTTTTTTATCAGACCACTTTATCCCAGGTAAAGTGACTCCCTTAACAAGGAAAGGGCTTCTCTGGTGCCTCAGGGGCAAAGAATCCACCTGCCAAAGCAGGAGACGTGTGTTCAGTCACTGGGTGGGGAAGATCCCCTGGGGAAGGGAATGGCACCCCACTCCAGTGCTCTTGCCTGGGAGATCCCATGGATTTCCTGGTGGGGTACAGTCCACAGGGCTGCAAAAGAGTCAGATGCAATTTAGCAGCTAAACAACATCAACGAAATGAGGAAAAGCCTGCCATTATTTGCAAAATCATGTGTCACTGCAAAGGATGTGGCTCATCTGGACCACCAGCAGCTTCTCTGCTTTCAATCACATTGCCTTTCAGGCCAATTCTTGCTGTCACACCTGCCATCATATCTTAAACCTGCTGCTTTCCTTTTTTTTTTTTTTTTTTTTTTGAGACAGAGAGGCCCTCAGGCCTGTGTGGTAGCTGCAGGATTCAGAGCTAATAGGTGCCAGTTGAATACTCCTTGACCAAATTTATTTCTTTAAGTAAAATAGTTTGGGGGCACATAGCTGGCTGTTGTTGACCGTCAAATTTCCCACACTGGAGAGCAGGCCAGTTAAGGAAGGACTTTTTTTAAATGTACTTTATTTCTGAGAGGATATGACTACATCGAAGACAATAATTTGAAATATATATATATATATATATTTATTTATATATATATATAAAAAGAGAGAGTGAGATTTTTGGACAAATATACTCTGATTTTTCAAAATGTTTGTACTTCCTAATCTAGCGATTACAGTCCTGGAAAACTAAGAATTATAAGACTACTGTCTTGTCATACAAAGAATTTTTTAAATAGGGGTCTTTGGGACATTATTATTTATGAACAGGGAAAGATGGGACATCCCTGGCGGATCGGTAGTTAAGGCTCTGAGTTTCCAATGCATGGGTTGCAGGTTTAATCCCTGGTAGGGGAACTAAGAGCCAACATGCCATGTGGTATGGTGAAAAATAAATAAATAATTAAGGTGGAGGCAATATCCTGTATTAAGAAAATGATTATATAAAATATAGCAAAAACTCTTCTTTGATATTATACAGTCACGGAATTGTGGTGGGAGAAATACTGATAAAGTATTGAAATAAATCACAATATAAAAAGTATAAGAAAAAACAGAAAAATATGTCAAAGTGTGTCAATACAAGAGGGTGATGGGCCTTTATGTCATTTTAAAAAATTTTTCTCTTATACTGGAACATAGTTGATTAATAATGTGTTAGTTTCAGGAGTACAGCACAGTTATATATATATACACACACATACATGTATCTATTCTTTTCCAAATTCTTTTCCGATTTAGATTACAAAATATTTAACAAAATCCCCTGTATTAAATACACCTGTGTGTACATGTCAATCCCAAACTCCTCCTTTTCTCTGTACTTCTATATATTCCAAATTTTCTTTGATGAAACTAAATGTTACTTCAGTTTTTAAAAATCCAATGGCTGGATAATCCCTTGGTGACCTTGTAAATTACATCTGAATATATGTCTGAGTTCTGATTCCAATGTAGACACCAGTCACGTTACATAAAGAAATAATCTAAATACTCTGGGCTTTCATTTCTTCAAAAGTAAAGTGATTGTAAAAATAAACTGGAGTGTTCCTTAGATCTCTTCCAACTGTGATGTTATGATTCTTTGCAAGGAGTATTAGACAATGAGGTCTAAAGACCTACAGGATAGTGTCCTGACAATACCAGCCTTCTTTCCCCTCCATTTCCTTGTGGAACCTAGTTTGCTGTTGATCAGAAGCAATAACTAATAATAGATAATAATACTAAATGATGAAAATACATACAGCAACACAACCTCTCTCGGAATCTCATTGCCAGGCCCTTCAACTTCCATCCCTTTGTTGTTTTTATTTTTTTTTTAATTGGAGGATAATTACTTTACAATATTGTGTTAGTTTTTGCTATAGATCAACATGAATCAGCCATAAGGATACTTGTCTCCTCCCTCTTGAACCTTTCTCCTGCTTCCCACCTCCCTTCATTGTTTTTTAACTGAGCCCCATTTTGACCTTGCCTCACATAGAGACAAATCTTTCCGATATAAAATTTACAAAGATATGTTGTATCTTTTTTAGAATGAATCTGACATAAAGACAAAAGAATGGAGAAACGAAGCTTGAGCTCTTACTATATCCAGAGACAGTGAATATGGCTCTGTGGTTCCATATTTTATTTTCTTGGAATTTCAACAGCTATTTGGCAAACTGATTAGGAAGAAAACTTGCCCTCTTTTTCAACTGCCTTCTTACTTCCACAGCCCAAATGTGCGTGTGCTGTAGACCACGGTCGTTGCTCTGAACCTACCAGTGTGTATCCCTCATCTGCTTGACTGAATCCTACAATAAGAGATGCTGAGAGAGATTCAGTGCATCCTCAAGTCCAACAAACAGCCGCCGCCCAAGACAATCTCTTCCCATGAGTGAGAAATTTTTTCAAAGAGCTCAATTCACAGAAATCATTTATTCATTCAAAAGGCATCTTTTGAGTTTCCCGTAGAGACCGTGTATTGTGCTAAAGTGGATATAAAGATAAGCCGAACCTAGGTCCTTAAGAGTATGTAGTGTAGGGGAACCTAGGTCCTTAAGAGTATGTAGTGTAGTGTAGGGGAATAATGAAAATCTAAAGCACAAGCGAGGAAGGGTCCCAGGAGAGAAACCATCAGAAGGTCATGGAAGCCAGAAACGGCGTGGTGTGAAAAGTCAACAGCATTAGAAAAGGGGACCCAAGATTTTACGGTCTGGTTTCCTCCACCCCAGCTCTTCACGGAGGGCAGCCTTTCCGGACGGCTGGGCTCTCCCTCCTCTGCTTGGAGTGGCCTGATGCACAGTACCCCTTAGATACTTTGAAAATCCCCATGATAAACATCTGGACCCGACACAGAAGCCTCCAGGAAGTTATCTCTACAGCATCCACCTACAAGCAGGCCATAAACACCGCCTATTAAATAGCAAGTCATGCTCTGGGATCGTCTCCTGACCCCTGGCCCTTTTCTCTTTATTGCCTCCTCAGAAGCCTCCCAGTTAGCCAACCATTAGGGCACAAGCAATGACCCTCCTGCAAGGGGGCTGGTGGAGGGACACTTACTCTTAGAGACAGAAAGTTACAGGGACACAAGATAATTAGAGAGTCCACTCCACCTCCTGTTAAGGGATAAATCTTGTTTTTCTGCCTCGCTTTTGTCTGCTTGTAACCTGAGGTCAACTGTCGTTAACTCTTTTGGTTCTTGAGAAAAACCCTTTCAGTCCATAATTCCAGGCCCAAATCTTGACTCCAATTTTTTTTTTTTTAAATCTCCATTTGAAAGTTATGTAGAATGGTAACAGATTGGAGACTGAAAAGAAAGGGAGAAGAAAATAAATGTAGATATTAGTGAAAAAAAAAAAAAAATCCCTACAGTTACTTGAATCTCCTTAACTTGAGCCGCATGCTGAATGTTTCATCACTCAGAAATAAAGCTTTCCATGATTTTGCCAGAAGTATCCAGGTTAGCTTAACGTTTCAGCTACTGTTCGCATTTCTCTGAATGACTTTAATCTCCCTTATTTCGTTTAAAATAAATCTATTCATTCATCCTAGGGAAAGTTCTTTTGTGTGCTTTTTCAACCACTTTCAGCCACATCAGAAAAACAACTTTTCTGTTGTCCGTCTATTATCCTATTCATATTTCTCTTCCCAAGTATGACGCTGTCGCTAATCAGCATCTCCATATATACAGATTCAAGCAATCTTAGCGTTAGTTTCAGCAGTGAAATTCTCCTTTTGACAGCAGGGGAAGGCCAGGGTGGGACAGGTTGAGTAGTAACACTGACATGTATATTTACACGACCGACTGTGTGTGAGATAGATAGCTAGCGAGGAACTTCTCTGTAACACAGGGAGCCCAGCCTTGTGACGACTTTGAGGGGTGGGATGGGGGTAGGTAGGAGGGAGGCTTCAGAGAGAGGGGATACATGTATGCTTCAAGCTGATTCACATTGGCCTACAGCAGAAGCTAACACAACACTGTAAAACAATTATCCAACAATTAAAAAAAATAATAAAAGAAAAATTCCTCTTGGCTCCATCATTCAGATCACAAAGCAGAGAATTGCCCCCTTTGGGATATGACCTTTAGTACATTTGCATTCCACTTTTATCTTTATATCCATCTCAGAATTTAGCTATTTGCTCTTTCTATCTACTTAAAAATAGTTCTCACCACCCTTTAGAAAGATATACTAGCTGTGGTAACTAACAATGGGTCTATTGATTTTTTTAATTTAAATTTATTTTTAATTGGAGGATAATTGCTTTACAATATTGTGTTGGTTTCTGACGTACATCAGCATGAATCAGCCATAGGTATACATATGTCCCTTCCCTCTTGAACCTCCCTCCCACCTCCCACCCCATCCCACCCCTCTAGGTTGTCACAAAGTACTGGATCTGAACTCCCTGGGTCATAAAGCAAATTTCTACTGGCTATCTAATTTTACATACGGTAATGTATACATTACTTTCTTAGTTCATCCCACCCTCTCCTTTCCTCTCTATGTCCGCAAGTCTGTCCTCCATGACTGCATCTCCACAATGGGTCTATTGATTTTTAATAAGCAGAATCAAAAAGAGATGAAGGATAGTTTTAATTATTTTAGAACTCTTGCTGTTTTGATTGATGCACTAGTTTAACTTTTCACCATATTGCTGCTAATCTTATTATTATTATTATTATTACTCCTAATCTGTTAGGAATTTTTGGCAGCTCAAGTGTCTACCTGCCTTCATCGGGTCTTATAAGTCACCAACACTAGGAGCCATTTCTGCCTGTACACATACAAGCAGCTAGTTCCCTTCAGGACTTGTCCATTTCCATGGGAGCATTAATTCTCTTTCAGTTTGACTCAGATCGATGGACTTATCTTTGCTTCTATCCAGTTATCTTTTTCAGCATCAATTGGATTCTTTATCTGTATGGCTTAGTAGATGGAAGGGCATGCTGACCTGACCAGCTGCTTTCTTTTATTTCAGAAAATCTATTTTCTAATCACTTTTCCTGGAACCTAAGTGGGTCTGTGTTTTTCCCTACATTTTGTAATTTATCACATTTACATTTTTGGTGGATTGTTTTGAATTGACTTTCTGATAAGAGGATTGTGATAGATCAATCACCATCAGTCATTATACTGAGCAAGTGAGAAGTACTCTTCTTTCTAGATTTCCTTGAGAAGTGCTTGTTTTACATACAACTGATGATCCAGGTAGACACTACTTGGATTTAATAAAAAGCAAACACGGGCTTTCCTGACGGTCCAGTGATTAATTCTTCCGCTACAGGGAGCATGGTTTCAGTCCTTGGCTGGGGTACTAGGATCCCACACGCTGCACAGTGTGGTCAATAAAAATAAATAAATAAATAAACGGAAACAAAGGACAAAAAATACTTTGTTGCTTGAAGTCTTTTATTGAATCTACTTACCTTCTCGGCTTCAAAAGCCCCAAATAAGGTAAAAAAAAGTGTTATTTAAGTTATAATTCTAACTTCTAGACAGTTATTTGACTCTTTTCTAGCCCACTCTAGGGCTGATGCTCAAAACAGCTGGAGACTAGGTGTGAAAGGAAGGCTAGTGATGGGGACAGGGGCAGATTAGCAGTAAGCGCCCATGAACACCTGGCCACGATCGGCATTGCCTGTATTTCAACAGGGGCAGGGGTGTGTGGCATACTCACTCTCTCCACTATGGCCACAGGACTGAATGTGCCCAGGTGGTTTCCCATCAGATGATCCCACTGATCTAAAACTCCCTTGTAATTTCCACATGGCTTATCAAGGGGTAAACTGTGATGCAGAGAGAGAGGAATAGGAAGTTACTTCTAAAAATCCTGACATGGAATTCTTGGCCTCCATTCATTTTTTTTATGCTTGACAATAAATGAATAATTTTTATATAAGGAATTTTACATTATATAAAATATATGTTATGTATGGAACTGTCACACACTTTTAGCTATTGTTATATTCGATTCGTATATACTTACCAAGGCTTCCCTGGAACTCAGCTGATAAAGAATCTGCCTGAAGTGCAGGAGACCCTGGTTCAATTCCTAGGTTGGGAAGAGACCCTGGTTCAATTCCTAGGTTGGGAAGATCCCCTGGAGAAGGGATAGGCTACCCACTCCAGTATCCTTGGGCTTCCCTGGTGGTTCAGACAGTAAAGAATCCACCTGCAATGTGTGAGATCTGGGTTCGTTCCCTGGGTTGGAAAGATCCCCTTGGAGGAGGGCATGGCAACTCACTCTAGTACTGTTGCCTGGAGAATCTGCATGGATAGAGGAGCCTGGTGGGCCCTAGTCCGTGGAGTCGCAGAGTTGGACACAGCAACTAAGCACATAGCACATATGCTTATATACATATACTACAAAAAATAGTAAGAATATAGAAAATTTGAACAATATAATTAGCAAGCATATTTAAAAGAACATATGAATAATGCTAAACCCAACAAGAGAAAAATACCTAACCTTTTTGAGAACATAAAAATGTATATAAAAATTGACTACTTATTCCAATAAGACAAAAATCAATAAATTTTAATAATTGTTTTCACATGAATCATAATGCAATTTTTAAATTAATTTTTGGTGGCACAATGGTAAATAATCTGCCTGCCAATGCAGCAGATGCAAAAGATGTAGGTTCAATCCCTGCATCAAGAAGATCCCCAGGAGAAGGAAATGGCAACTCACTTCAGCTTTCATGTCTGGATACTCCCATGGACAGAAGAGCCGGGTGGGCTGTAGTCCATAAGGTCGCAGTCAGACCCTGAGAGACGGAGCATGCACACATGCATAGTTGCTTTATAGTGTTGGATTAGTTTCTGCTGTGCAGCAAAGAAAATCAATTATACACCCTCATACTAATCCTTAATGAAATATATTTAGTACACATTCATCTTTTTTAATTGCATGGTTTTCCATTGCTTAAATAATATAAAGTACACCAGAATAGTTGGAAGACCATATTCTTTGTATTCCTATTTTTATGACCTTGAGTAAGGCTTGACTTTTCTGATCCTAAGTCTCTCTTCTTTTAGGATGGGATAATAATATCTACTCTGTAGGCTCAGATGGAACATCTGTAGGTGTGTTTTGTATCTGCAATATGGATCTTAGTAGTATTTTTGTTGTTTGTTTCATTCCCCATCCTCCCCATCCCACTCCAACACTGTTCAGAATTGCTGACCTGAATAGAAGTGGGTGGGAGTCATCTAGTGAGAATGGAAGGCTGAGTCCTTATTTATTTAATCTTTCTTGACAATTCAGTTACCATCAAGTTTCTACTTGGATTTCTAATAATGCCCCCTCTCTTTGTTTTGACTTTCTGCCATTTGAAAGACACAAGTTAATGAAGAACTTAGTATTCTTTGCTACCCCATGGACTGTAGCCTGCCAAGCTCTTCTGTCCATGGGATCCTCCAGGCAAGAATACTAGAGTGGGTTGCTATGCCCTCCTACAGGGGATCTTCCTGACCTGTGTCTCTTTTGTCTCCTGCATTGGCAAGCAGCTCTTTACCACTAGTGCCACCTGAGAATAATATACTCTGTAATGTAAAGTGAAAGTGTTAGTCACTCAGTCATGTCTGACTGTTTGTGACCCCTTGGACTGTAGCCCGCCAGGTTGCTCTATCCATGGCATGCTCCAGGCCAGAATACTGGAGTGGATAGCCATTCCCTTCTCCAGGGGATCTTTCCAACCCAGGGATCAAACCCAGATCTCCCGCATTGCAGGCAGATTCTTTACCATGTGAGCCACAAGGAAAGCCCATTTAATGTACTGCTCTGTCTTTTATTTTCTAGTGCAGTCCTGGATTCTAGACCCAATCTAATTCACTCAATCCCTTAATCACCAAGTAGTTAACCAGTGAGAGACCTCGTCCATTTTTGCATGGTTTCCTGAGCCTTACAGCATCATGACCTCCCCTCCTTACATGTTCTCTCTTGGCGTCCTAACCTCTGCACACAACACTATTGAGATGTCTTTTCACTTAATACTTTTCTTATTTACTCACCACATGTATGTATAGTAATATATTCCTGCACATTTGCACAGAGGACAGCACCCATGTTTTAATGAACACAGACATGTTCTTCCCATTCTTGTAGATAGAATAATAATGTGAAATTAAAATTGCAGTTTTATTTAGCATAGTTATCTGCATGCATGCTCAGTCTCTCAGTTGTGTCCATCTCTCTGCAACCTCATGAACTGTAGTTCTCCAGGCTCCTCTGTCCATGGGATTTCCCAGGCAAGAATAGTGGAGTGGGTTCCCATTTCCTTCTCCAGGAGATCTTCCCAACCCAGGGATTGAACCTGCTTCTCTTATGTCTCCTGCATTGATAGGCGGGTTCTTTACCACTAGTGCCACCTGGGATCTTGAGTATTAGATAATGATTCTAACAATATTGCCCATTTCTCAAAGCATTCTGGAAACTTCTTGGAATTTCTGCATTGAAGAATGACTATGGTAAGAAGAATTCTTCTGGAAGTTGAGGAGACTGGTTATATTTGAAGGCAGATTCCAGGAGCCTCAGCTTCCAGTCTCTCCCATGAGGTTTCTATTCTATGCTGAGGTGCGTGCATGCTCAGTCATATCTGACTCTTTGAAACCCCACAGACTGTAAGCCCACCAGGCTTCTCTGTCCATGGGATTCTCCAGGCAAGAATACTGGAGTGGGTTGCCATATCCTCCTCCAGGGAATCGTCCCAATTCAGGGATCAAGCTTGCATCTCCTGAGTCTCTTGCATTGCAGGCAGACTCTTTACTGCTTGAGCCACTGGGGAACAGGCACAAAGATTCTCCGCAGATTATCCCCTCCCAACAGGTTGCTGATGATCCCACTTGCAGCTCTGCCCAGGAAGTGCTCACAGTGCTCACTGTTACTCTGGTTGCAGTTACATGTTATGGAACAGGTACAGCAGGGATGAGGCCAAGTGCTCTACTCAGGTAGTCTCAGCTAAAAAATGTAGCCGATTTTTGTTTAATGATCATTGGCTTATTCATGCAAAGCACAGAGAATTGCTATCTACTATTACAGAGTATTGGGCCTTCCTGATAGCTCAGTTGGTAAAGAATCTGCTTGCAATGCAGGGGACCCCAGTTCAATCCCTGGGTTGGGAAGATCGACTGGAGAAGGGATAGGCTACCCACTCCAGTATTCTTGGGCTTCCCTGGTGGCTCAGCTGGTAAAGACTCTGCCTGTGGGAGGCCTGGGTTCGATCCCTGGGCTGAGAAGATCCCCTGGAGAAGGGAAAGGCTACCCACTCCAGTATTCTGGCCTGGAGAATTCCATGGGCTATATAGTCCATGGGGTTGCAAAAAGTTGGGCGTGACTGAGCGACTTTCACTTTCTTTCATTACAGAGTATTAATGCCAAGAAGCCTTACAGGTATTAATGTTTCTTCCTCTAGAAATCCATCATCTTTAAGATTTTGGCACTGATTTTCCCTGCCTGCTCAGGACCTTACTCAACACCTTGTCAAAAAGCCCCAAGAGTCAGTATCTGCTACCCTGCCTCCTGCCATCGTTTCTCAGTTTCCTGGGTACCACTGCTTGACCCTTTCTTTAGAAAGTCCCTTCTATACCCTCCTTTCATGTTTTCACTTTGAGATCAGTCCTCTCTTAAGAGGATATCTCTTAAGAATAGATATATTTCTACCTTAAAAAATGAGGTAAAGGGGCAAAAATATGAGGCTTAGGTGTTAAATTAATCTACATTCAAATTTTGGCTCTGCCACTCACAAGTGACATGATCTTAGGCAAGTTAAATTATTAAAAATAACAGTCATTAATATCACAGAACATTTATTGACCCTTGTAGACCAGGCATCGAGTTAGGCACTTTAAATGATTTGTCTCAACTAATTCAACACACTGAGTTTTTGTTTCTGTTCTAAAAAATGAGGTCAAGTAGACCTATCTCGTTGAAGAGTAGTAAAAATTAAACCCATAACATCAAAGGTGGTAACAGTATTAAGTGTCTGATTATGAAGGTGTGAGGGAAATGGAAATTGATTTAAAAACACGTGTGACAGGGAATTCCTTTGTGGTCCTGGGATCAGAACTCAGTACTTTTGCTGCCAGTGCCCAGGTTCAATCCCTGGTCAGGAAACTAACATTTCACAAGCCTCATGAAATGGCCAAAAATTTTTAATTTAAAAAAATTAAAAAAGATGTATGTGACAGAAATTATAAAAGAAAGAAAATGTGTTAGAGAAGATATCAATATCTGTATGCTCAAGGACAAATGGAGGGGAAAAGGACCAATTACCTGAAGAATAAGAGCAAGTTATGTATAGAATTTTCCAGGGTTGAAACTAATAGAGCAGAAAGTCTTATATGAAAGAAACGATTCACTCTGTAGGGGTCCTCCCCCACTGATACTATCACCTTTCACAGGTATTAGTTAATTAATTTATTTTCCTCCTTCGTGTACTCACAGGCATTCAGGATACAGTTGATCCTATACAGTTAAAGAAAGCTTTTATCCCAGGAGGGTAAACAGGGAGTTTCTTTCTGACTTAAACGGAAACAATCATGATAACAGTACTGAAAGTTAAGCATAAACTTGTACGGGTGGACACCATGCAATTTTGTTTCCAGAAGGTTCAGTAAAATATTTTCCATGTTCATTCTGATTCAAGAAGCTACAGGTACTGTAGGACTGACTCCTTTTGCTAACACTTGAGAATTACCACTGATTAGAGCATTTTCTGCTCATGATAGCAGCGCCTCTCTTTTCTTTTGTTCTTTATCTACAACCTGCTGTAATATTGACAGTTTTGCTGCTGGAAAGAATAACACAGGACAGCTTTTCTTAAGCTCCAAACTGAATTTTGTGGTTAATTGATTGGCCAGCTGGCCCTGCAGTCTCTTGACCTCTACAGGAGCCAGCAAGATTGATGGTTTTCAACAGCCTTCATGGTGCACTGAAGCATTCAGATCTATCTTTTGTTATTAGAGAAACACTAAGTTCTTATGTAGCACATTATTTAGTAGACTCAGGCTCTGATGAGTTGGGAGGCCAGCAAATACCCAACTGGAAGACAATGTCTGTAGATCAAAGGAGCTGAAGAGACAGAGAGTTCATAAAATGTGAATACAATTCCAGGGGAGGATTGATGATTATGGAAGCAGAAAGCCAATCGAGTTAAAGATTCATTCTAGCATCGAGCCCCATCGGCTCACTGGCACCCATCCCTCTAGGAAGTTTCCTTGGCTTTTCAAGTTCTACACAAGGGAAGAACAAAGCTATCCAGGATGCTCTCATTCCGGAAAGGCGGCTGCAAGATGGCCTGAATCAGAGGTCAGCAACTACCACTGAGAGTTCATCCCATCTGACCTCGTAAAGAATACAGCTCAAACCGTGGTTCAGCAGGAGTGATTTAGCGTCATCAACACCAAGGAGCCCCAGTGAACGTGGCAATTTGGAGATTACTGGGTGGGTCACTTCTTCAGAAACTTTTTCTCACCTGAAAAGTGAAGCAGAACTGAAACACACGTCTTCGATATTCTGTTTCAATCTTCATAGATTCATGTCATGACTCAGGTGACAGAAGGGTATGTTAACAAGGGATAGGTTGTCTTGCTTGAAGAGGAAACCCATAATGCAGTAAAAAAAAAAAAAAGAAATATATTTTTAAAATCAACTGTTGGTCTAGTTTTGCTGCCTGCATCTCTGAATTGCTATTTCAAACTCTTGACTCTTAATGACTTTGAAGAATAGGTAAGATGGGATGGTGGTAGAGAAAAAATGTTAATAAAAAAAAGTTAAATTTAAAAAGTAGAGCTCAGTGGTAAGAAAAATTAATTTAGTGTCTCCTGACCAAAATAATTTCATGTGTTCCTTAATCTCTCACAAAATGTAGGCTTAACTGTCTGTACAGTTGAGTGAATAAAATCCGTCATTTTGGTTATTGGTCCCAATCTTGGAAAAGATGCTACTAGAAATTATTTAATTCTACCGTCTTCCTTTGTGCTTAGCTAGCTGAGTTATTTGTACCAGTGACATACTCCATGTACAAGAGACACGTTGGAGACTTGGGAAAACACAACAGATAATAAATTTGTATATATGTCTCATTCTCTGCAATAATCAAGAAGTTGAAATTGCCTGATCTTTTCAAGTGAATGTGCCACTTTGACCCAGGCAAAGGAGAAATAAAACAACAATACCAACCAGCCATTTCAAGCATCCTTCTGCTGCATAATAACTCAGCAGTAGGCTTTACTAATGGTGTTTATGAGCTGCCTGGCTGGGATTAGCCCTGAAGCAAGGAGGTATCTGCCCAGTGGGCTTCTTGTGTTTGGGGAGCCTTTCTGCAGCCTGGGGGCCCTTTTAGGTGACTCCCAGCGGAGCAGTCTCTGCAGGCCAAGGCCCTTTGCAATAAGCTAACAGTCCCATGATTGCTTTACTGTCCATGCTGCATTCAGAACGCTTTAGGACACCAATATAATGCCACGAAAATGACTATATAGGGAACGCCTATGCCAAGAGGTAATGATGGCTGTTTTTTAGGTATTATTTTCTTATTTGGTGCCAAAAGCAAACAGACAAAAACCACTGTTCAGAGTTTAATCAAGATCATTGTATCCTCAAATCCAACAGGACTGTAAGTGCCGTGAAAAGAGGAGAAACAATCATCTATCATCAGCCCTGAGATGAGCATGGAAGTGGATTTTACCCAGAAGTAGGAGGTACACAAGACAGGTGTAGAAGCCATGTAGTGATGGCTGGATACAGGCAAAGTTGAAGGTAATTGAGAGCCAAGGGCTGGACCATCCAAGTTGTCCTTTGGCCTTAAAATAATTCAAACTCTTCCTGAATTCAAGTCAAAGGAAATCAGTAACGCTCAATATACTTCAGGTTTCATTTGACGCCCACAACTGAAACTACCTCTTTGGGGTGTGTGTATTTACCTCGGCAAAGAATATAATTGAATCTGGAAATTATCTGCAGGGCTACCTGTTCAGACCTGTTATTTCAACTCCCTGAAAACAGCTGTATTGTGTTCCACTGGGGAGACTTCTCATGATGGCACCTATTCACTAAGAAGGGACTGTGCCCACCTGCCCTAGGGTCCTGAAATGAACTGGAAACCTAAATCTAATTCAGATAAAATGCAATTTCAAAGAAAATTAAGTTAAGGGATGGATCCTGGCAGGGTCCCAGGAAATCTCAGTCAGATTCCCCATCCCTGTAACTCCTGGGGAATGTGAATTCATGAAACCCAACAGACTGAATCCAATTTACTTGTCAAATACAAAGGAGTGAGTATTACAAAGGTGCTTGATACGAGTGGCACCCTTGAAAGTTTAGAGGATCACTGTCCTTTTAGTTCTTTACATAATTTTTGTAATTATTGGGAAAGTTCAAACAGATATTTGTATGTACACACATATACATATCTCCTTGAATACATATGCATATGAATCTTCTTTGGGGGTTTCCCCAGTGGCACTAGTGGTAATAACCCATCTTACATTGCAGGAGACATAAGAGACCTGGGTTCTCTCCCTGGGTCAGGAAGATTCCATGGAGGAGGGCATGGCAGCCTACTCCAGTATTCATGACTAAAGAATCCCACCCATAGACAGAGGAGCCTGGCGGGCCACGGTCCATCGTGTCACAAAGGGTCAGACATGACTGAAGCAACTTAACATGCATGCATATCTTCTTTTAGGCCAGTCAAGGACACGTAAGGATTTGTGTGGTGTAACATCAGCATTCTGCTCAGCTTAGGGAGGAGATGTGGAAGGAGGAGAAGGGATGTCAGGAGGTAACTCTGAATCATTGAGCAGGTGCTCATTAGGTACCCCACATGTGGAGGATACACATTAGAGAAAACAGAACATGTGGTCCCAGTGTTTAGGGGACCAAGTGAGATGGAGGAAACATTAAGCAACATAGCTGGAACTGCCTGTAGGTAGCTTGTGTCACATGAGTGATCAAGAGAACAAGCATGGTGCCAAGAAAAGTGAGCCATGGTTATGGCCTGGAGATGGTACGCTGAGCCCTGGTGTTTGGGTGAGATCACACAGTGGTTAAATGTCTGGATGCTGGAGTCAAGCTGCATGGGCTGACATCTCAGCTCTATCACCAACAGCTGCAAGACCTCAAGGAAGTTACCTAACCTTTCTCTGCTTTGATTTTTCATCTCTAACTTAGAGCTGATAGTAGTCTGTCATAATTGTTCTCAGGATTAAATAAGTGAAGAAAGCGCTTAGGCCAGTGTCTGGTGGCCTTTGTGAAGGAGCTGGGCCTTCCGGTTGCCTTGAAGCGTGTCTTGTCTTAAGATAGGGAGCGTGAAGCCACCACACTTTATGAAGTGAGAGGTGGGAATGCAGGGCTGGGGAAATGCCTGACTGGTCTGGGGCATGTAGCAAAAAGATCTGTACTTGGACCTGAATACTCCCCTAAGAGTGAGATTCATGGGCATCAGACTATTAACCCTGAACTCTAAGACAAGGGGTTTCCATTCTTTAAGACAATTTTCCACCCCTCTCTTCCTTGTAAGAAAAGTAATGGCACTGTATAAGTAAGAGAACATACTTGTGTGTAACTAGGAGCAGAATTGAGCACCTGTAATCTGACAACAATGTCACAAAATCAGTTTACCAGACAATGATATGCATAATCAGTGGTGTGCTGGTAACCACCTCTCCAGATTAAAAACAAAATCTTAGTTTACATAAATACCCTTATTGTGGTCAGTTGAAACTATCAAAGTGATGTCACTGAGCAGGGTGTCAGGAAGAGACGTGCACAGATGGCTCTTGTGAGCAGGTGTAAGCGCTGGATCCTGTTTGGTCTCTACAGGCACAAAATGAGCTCCCTGAAAGCAGCAACTATTTCTTATCTTCTTCTGTATCCCCCAGACTAGGCATCTAACAGTTATACTATACGTATGCATGTGTATAGATGATAAGTCATCTATGTGTGTCTGTATACGTATAGGTAAGTAGGTACACATAAATGGATCTGAAAAAAAATGATGCTGATTGGCATCCCCTTTATGCATGCCTACTAAGTCACTTCAGTTGTTTCTGACTCTTTGTGACCTTATGGACTGTAGCCCACCAGGCTCCTCTGTCTCTAGATTTTCCAGGTAAGAATACTGGAGTGGGTTGCCATGCCCTCCTCCAGGGGATCTTACAGACCCAGGGATCAAACCCATGTGTCCAGCGACTCCTGCATTGCAGGTGGATTCTTTACTGGGGAAGCCCCTGATTGCCTTTCCAGGGCCAACCTAAATGATGGGTTTGCTTCCTTTCTGTTTAGTATCTATAAGGAGTATTTGTAAGGAGTATTTGACTTTACTCTTTGCACATCATTGATACATGCTCCAAGTCAAAAGCTTGTGTGTTCTTCAGAGCAGATCTCTGCTGAGACCTCTGTGCCCTGAGGGCTCCACTGCCCTGAACCAGCCTGACCTGATCTCCCTCTGTTGTTCTGGTGGGATTAGGAAGGGACTGCTCCAGTGCTGTGGGTCATTCTGGATAAGACCGGCCCCTTCATCTTCTACACATGAGAAGCTGGTCCACGGGAAGAAAGGCCTGGAGCAGGGAAAAGGAACAAACCCAGAGGGCTTGACATTCCGAGATTCTCTGGAGTGTCCAGCCAAGAGGATTGGGGTAAGGGGAGGGGAACAGCGAGGCTGAATAACCTACAAACAGATGGGCTGAACCAAAGCCCCAGAGATACTCTCCTCCTCAATAAGGAGTTCTCTAAGCCAAGTGGCTGTTAGGGAACAGCCCTGGCTTGAAAACTCATTTACACCAAAGTGCAAAACGACTAATTTGAGAGAAGCCTTTGATCTAGGGGGAGAGGGAGTTAGGAGAATGAGAGTTAGGCTGCCAGGTGTCTTCCCACAGTCCCTTGCTTTGCATACGATGCACATTCAATCCGTGCTTGGATGACACTGAGTGAGCATGATCCAAGGGAGCCTGTAACTGTATAAGAATGTGTGTGAGTGTGTGTGTGTGTGTGTGTGTGTGTGTGTGTGTGTGTGTGTGTAATGGTGAGAGAGAGCATTTTCTCCCAGATCTTCCAGTTCTTGCAGGCCACTATCTTCTTACTCACCCACACATCTCTGACCAAATCCTACATTTTTCAAGGGACAGTCTGGCTGGACATGCCTTTTATCCATGGAGATACCAGTCACTCATCTGAGATGGAAGCTATTTCAGGAAGACCCATAGGAATTCTCCACTTCCCCTTGCTTTCCAAGGGATGCTCACGTAATAAACCAGAAGAATCACAGTGCTTGGAAGGATTTCAAGTCATCTGGCTTATGCTGCATCTTCAGCCTCCTCTCTCACCATGGATGTTATGTTCCCAGGTCCCTCTTTGTCACTACTTTGGACTCAGAGCAAGTGACTCTACTTCTCATCCTCAGTACATACCACAGATGCTCATGTCTTAGACTCCCATCCTGCCCCTTACAGTCCTTTTCTAGGCTTTCTTTCTACCCAAAGCCAAGCTAATAATGATCCTATGTTGAGCTCTCTGAAGGCAGGAGCAGGGACTCTGCTTAGTCTTTATTTGTGTTCCTACTTAAGCATAGATAGGAAGAACTGAATGTCTGACCCCCTCCTTTGCAGGTGGGTGGTACGGCTGTCCCATTATTTTCCTTTCACTACTGAGAAGGGGGGGAAACAGGTGGAAAGGGACCTCCAGAAATAACTTCATCCCTTTCATAATATTAAATCACTGCCTCAGTTGTCCACTGACCTTAAGAAAGCTTGGGCAGAACCACGGAGTTTCAGGAGAAGCCATTTAAGGATTTGATTCAGATGGTGTGTAGAACACAAACAGTGTCTCAAGGGGACTCCTTCATTTCTGTGCAATACACAGTGCAAATGAGAAAAAAAAGTGATGGAGAAACCATGGTGGGCTACTGCTGTGCTCAGGCTGAAAGTATTTAACAGCCATGCAGTGTTGCTGTCATTGGGCAGGAGAACAAGTAGACAGTGATAACATCCATTGGGAATTAGCATGCTTTAGGGACAGCCTTAGAGATGGTTTGATGGCATCACCGACTTGATGGACATGCATGTGAGCAAGCTCTGGGAGATGGTGAAGGACAGGGAAGCCTGGCATGCTGCAGTCCAGGGGGTTGCAAAGAGTCAGACAGGACTGAGTGACTGCACATCAAGAAGAGACAGCCTTACATAGATATGAAAACAAGACAAAAGGCAGACAATATTGGCAGCGGTTTCAAGAACAGGTTACTGATGCTATGTGGTAACATTAATGAAAAGAGAGAGGGTCCGGTGGGCTTGGTGACATGATGAGTTCAGTTTTAAGGTCAAGATGACTGTTTGAAATCCAAGTTCCTTTTTTAAAATTGGTTTTATTTTTGGCTGTGGGCAGGCTTTCTCTAGTTGCGGCAAGTGGGGCTCCTCTCCAGTTGCGGTGTGTGTCCTTTGTATTGTGGTGGTTCCTCTTGTTGAGAAGCGTGGGCTCTAGGCACGCAGGCTTCAGTAGTAATAGGTGCAAATCACGGACTCCAGTGCAGGCTCAGGAGTTGCGGTGCACGCAACATGCGGGATCTTCCTGGACCAGGAATTGAACCTGTATCCCTGGTATTGACAGGCAGATTCTCAACCGCTGAACCACCAGAGAATTCCAAACCCAAGTTTCTTACCCAGGCAGTATAAGATAGAATCTGTGTGTCCTCCACCCCTCCCCCTTCTCCTCCCACCCATCAGCCCCATATAGACGGCCTAAAAGTTTGTTTGGGTTTTTCTGTAACATCTCAACTAACTTTTTGGCCAAGCCAACGTGTGCCTCACGTAGCATACCTATGTCTTACATTCTTTTGTCTTTGCTCTGCAAGAGATTTAGGAGCTGCTATTGGTGTTTATTTTGACAGAATATTTCTTTCATTGAAGTATGGTTGATTTACAATGTTTCAGGTGTACAGCTAAGTGAATCAGTTTTATAGATGGTGGTGTAGTCACTAAGTCTGACTCTTTGTGACCCCATGGACTGTAGCCTGCCAAGCTCCTCTGTCCATGAGATTCTCCAGGCCATTTCCTTCTCCAGGGGATCTTCCCCACTCAGGGATCAAACCTGGGTCTCCTGCATTGCAGGTGAATTTCAGATTCTTTTCCATTATAGGTTATTATAAGATATTGAATATAATTCCCTGTGATATATTGGGGAATCTATTTGTTTATCTATTTTGTATCTATTGTTTGTGTGTCTATTGTTTTAGCTTTTTCTTAATCTATTGCTTATCTATTTTATATATAATAGTGTTTATCTGTTGATCCCAAACTCTCTAATTTATTCCTTTCCTGTGTTTTCCCCTTTGGTAACCATAAGTTTTTTTTTTTTTTTTTTTTTCTGTTTTTAATTTTTTTCTGTTTTGCAAATATTTTCATTTGTATCACTTTTTTAGATTCCACATACAAATACTGTCCTATGGTATTTGTCTTTCTCTATCTGATTTAGTATAATCATCTCTAGGTCCATCCATGTTGCTCATTTGACTTTTCCTGGTGTGATAAAATATGATGAGAAATATTCTAATTTTTCTCTTTTTCAGAAATGATAAATTTTACTCTTGGCCTTTTGTGTCCAAAGAATATAAAAGCAGTCTTTTTAAGGTACCACAAGAGGCTTCCTCAAGAGGCTACAGAATTGCCAAAAATTTAATGCCAACTCTAGATTCTCTTTTCTTTCCAGCCTATTAGAGAGCAGGTATCTGATACACATTAATGAAGGACTGAAAAGTTTGGAGTAAATGAAAAGATCATTTTTTAAATTAAAAACATATAGAATACATTTTTGTCAAATGAACATAATAAGCAAAACAAAATCTCTTCTTCTAAATTTCAGAGTTTCTACTCTTGCCAATAATAACATGTAGAACAGTATGTGTATGTCCCTGGCAACCTATTGGATTATATATTTTTTTAATTTGGGGGGGAATAAAGTAAATATCAGTTTTGACTGAAACTTGTGATATTGCCTCAAACCTGCCACTGAAAGCATGAATGAGGTGAGGCTGAAGGGGCAACTTGAACTCAGTCAATAGCTTACTCTACCCAAAGGATACAAGAGGTAATTTTTGACTCATTTGACTTCTCTTTTGTTTTTTTAACTTTTTACTTTGTATTGGAGGATAGCCAGTTAGCAATGTTGTGATAGTTTCAGGTGGACAGCAAAGGCACTCAGCCACACATATACATGTATCCATTCTCCCCCAAACTCCCCTCCCATCCAGGCTGCCACATCACATTGAACAGTTCCCTGTGGACAGGTACACACTGCTATATTTAAAATGGATACTCATTTGACTTCTGATGTCTGACTGAGAAAGAAGCTGCTTTGAAAAGATAGATTTTTGGAGGCTGATTTTTTTTTATATATATACTTGTTATAAAGGAGGGCTTGATATCTTCAGGTTCCTAATTTCCCTTCCCAAGAATTTAATTCTAGGAATCTTGGTGGATGTCTCTGTGGTCTGCCATTCCAGAGATAAGAGGCAAATGAGATCTTAGAAATCCCTGAACAAATGAAATGTGCACTCTTTCATCCATGGATTCCTTCCGCCTGAAGTCTGTCCCCTGGAGTCCTGACTCTCCCATGGAGCATTTGGTACCACTGAACCTTAAAAAGCCAGGCACGCAGCATCTGTTGAGGAGCACAGCCGGGTTTTTGTGGATCGGAAGCATTTCTCTAAACACTAGCGTCTAAAGGATTTTTAAAGAGAGGAGGGGTCTACTCAGGAAACCCCTTATGGGTCCCTTTCAACCGGAGTCTGAACTGAGAATACTCAGCAGATGGTTGTGGAGGGAGGTGAATTGCCTGCAGCCTTCAGTCATTCCTGACAGATCTATTTTAAAGGCATGAGGTTGTGTAACAGGCTACAAAGGCAGTTGTGATTCTAATTGTTGGGCCCCATTAGACGGAATCTTTCCAGAGACCCATGGTTTCTTACAGCACCACAGTCTACCCCCAAATGAAAAGCATCCTGCTGGCTAATTAACTTGCAGCGCTTTCCTCTCTATTGTGTCCTGATTTTTTTGTTTTAATCCCAGACCCTGTTTAGCAGGGCTGATGGCATCTTCTATTATTCCCCCCAAATATTTTAGGACGAACAGTTTCAATCAACCACTCTGATTTCATTGCTTTCATCCTGCATTTCATCCTTACAATGGAGAGAAGGTAGAATCAAGACAATAGAGGGGGGTGGGGGTGGGGGGCTCTATGTATACCTGATTCATGTTCTACAGCAGAAACTAACACAGCCTAGAAAACCTATTATCCTCCAATTTAAAAAAGTAGAGGGACGATTTTGAAAATTCAAGCTCTCTGTTCATGTATCAGTTCAAGGATCTCGAAACTCTGTGATCCTTGGAAGATATATTTTACCCTATTTTTTTTAAGTCCTATGTCAGAGCATACAGCATGATTAATTTGGTTTTCATTTATTTCAACACCCCCCATGAACATTACTAAATAGGAAAGAATTCAATTTCATGACAAAATATGCAGCAGTGTCTATTGCCTAGAAGTTCTACTCGAGCAAGTGCGTTGCCAAAGCAACGTCAGAGGAATTCATGGAAGACTGGGAATGGGAAAGTAATGGTTCTCTTGGAATTGTAATCATCACATAGGAAATGAAATGCAGGGACAAAGGAAACGCCATTGAAGAGAGAAATCTTTATCCCTCTGACCATTTGGGAAGCAACCCCAAGGAAATGGCTATTAAGTCCCACGAGTTGTTGGGACTGAACTGTGTGATCAATGGAATAAGGAGGCAGAAATGGAAAGACAAGGGGTGGAGTCTTAGATGGCCCAGAAATCTGTAGCACCTAGGTGAGAGTGACCTTTCAAAGCTAAAAGTGTTGGCAGCACCATCTCAGGCTGGGAGCCGGGTAAACTTTTTCTAAGGAGGGTTTCAGCCATCTGCCTGGGGAAGGACTAAGACTGTGTGAGTCTAGGGCTGCCGACAATCAAAGATATTAACTAATGGAAGGTAAATATTTAAATTAATAACTCATAAACATTCTCCAAATGTCGGTAAAAGGCTTTCATTTAACAATAGTTGGCAAAAGTTATGTCAGTGGAAAATACAGCCAACCTTTGGCTCATCCAGAACGTTGTCATCACCATCCCTTTAATATTTCAGAGATTAATGTTTCAAGACTCTTCCCCCCAAAAAATTGTACTTGGGAGTCCAACTGAAAACCTTCTCCACTTTCCTTCATTCTTCTTTGTTAATTTGTGACTTTGGATATTCTAAATACATTTAAATTGTATGTGCCTATGGGGCAGTAGCTTTCCATGTACAGACCCCAGGATCCACAGTATCAGCAGCACCTGGGAACTTGTTAAAAGTGCAAATTTTTGAGTCCCCTTCACAGACCTACTGAATCGGATGCTGGGGATGTGGCCAGCTTGTTTTTTTTGTTTGTTTGTTTGTTTGTTTGTTTTAACAAGACTTCCCTGTGATGCTGCTGTGTACTCAGGTTTTAGAACTGCCACTCTGTGGGAATGAGCAGGTTCTAGGGCATGATGACTCGAAGGACAGTTCTGGAGGCAGCCTTTGTGAGTCATAAAGTAGGCAACAGTTGATCAACTTTGATTCAGTCCCCGCTCCGGGAGAAGCATTCTGCTGTTATCATTTGTATTAAATTCGGAGCAAGAGCAGCATTCCTCACACTCGTGGTCACAAACGGTGATCAGGATGTCAGAGCCCAAGGTCGCTGCAAGTCCTGGAAGAACCACCAGAAACCAGTACCCTTTGTCTTGAGCTATTTGAACATCTCTTTTGCTTACAAAGTTTGTTTACTTGTATCATTTCTTTACCAACATTGGCCGCTCAGCTACTTCCCACCTCTAAAAAGAGAAGGAAGTCAAGGATGAAAAGGAAAGAACAGCAACCACATATTCAGTCCTGGAGGAGGAGTGCATGACCATCTCGTTCTGATCTCTAGCTGCCCACAGTCATTCAGCACTACTATGGTGATTTCACCCTACTGTCCTCAATCTTACATTTTATATCTCTTGTATTTCTTAATATGCTTGTGTGAATTTTATCAGAAGGCTCCAGCAAATCAAGGGTCAGTGTTCACAAATGTTCCAATTGTTCAGTCCCTCAGTGGCGTGCAACTCTTTGAGACCCCATGGACTGTATCCCAACCAGGCTCCTCTGCCCACGGGATTATCTAAGAATACTGCAGGGGGTTGCCATTTCCTCCTCCAGGGGATCTCCCTGACCTAGGGATCGAACCCCTGTCTCCTGCACAGGGCAGTCTGATTTTACCACTGAGCCACCTGGGCTGAGGAGACTATTTTTGTTTCTTCCTCATCCCAAGGGAAGCATTTTTTTTTTTTTTTGGTTTAACTATTTCTAAAGTCTTTATTGAATTTGTAACAGTGTTGTTGCTATTGTTTATGTTCTGGTTTTTCAGCTATGAGGCATGAGAGCCTCTTGACCAGAGATTGCACAGCCCCTGCATTGGGAGAAAAAGCCCACCCGGGAAGTCCGAGGGAGGCCTCTCTTAATCTCACTATGTTTCCTATAATTCCTATAGTTTCTAAATAATTTCTGTAAGTAAGCTGACAATGGAAATTTGGGAAAGATGAGGAGAAAAACACCCCCAAGATACTTACCATAGAGTCTGACCCATACAGACCCCAATTATGACTGATTGTTTGACACCTACATAATTATTTTGGATACTTTGAAACTTCTCTGTCTCTTTCACATTAGTATCTTTGGAACTAGTCATAGGGAACCAATTCACAAGAAAATCATCTTATTTTATTATCATACAAAGAAGATACAATATGTTCAAGGACATTAGTGTTTGAATCTATGATCCTGGCATGCTCATAAAAAAATCACCATTTGAATAAATTTCCTAATCACTCCCATCATGTAGAAGAAGGTGTTTTACTCCTTCATTACTGTAATAGGAGACTAGGGAACAAGCGCGTTAATTTGCTTTTGAGTCCAAGAAGATCGGGGTGGAATGTCCTTTTGTTCTAACAAAATAGAAGCTTTCTTCCCTTCAGTTCAATCAACCCCATATTATTGGAGATGTACCATGTGCTAAAGATGGGTTCCCCAGGTAGCCTGGCTTAGATGCATTTCCCAGGTGTCCTGCCCATCTGCACAGATGCTGGAGGAGAAGGCTACCTTGACCAACTCCAAGAATGTCTCTGGGAATTATATGATATTCATGGAAATCAGTTCAGAATGTCTGCCATAACAAGATCCACCATAACATCCCTGTTCTATGGATAACAGCTTCCTGGACTTGAGCCATTTCCTCTGGGGTTCACGAAATCCAATAGATATATGCAGGGACTGATTTTGCTTCTGATTATCTGGGACTGGGGTGAAGTGGCTTTCTCCCTTATATGCTATAAAAGTTTCTGTACAGCTTATTCTCTGAAAACATGGGAAACTGGAGTCAAGTGTCTATTAGAATGTCAAGTCAAATATGCTGAATAACCAAGAAAAGTCAGAACAAGATATGATTTATTAGGCATACATCTATATTTTGGTTTGTCATTCCCATAATTATTTCACCTGTCAGAGAGACTTTTCCAGCTGAGATATGAAAACTTGAGGCAGGACATAAAAAAGCAATTTTTTGCTCAAACGGTTAGTGCGACCAAATTGTCTTTCTGATTCATTAGGGCCTACCCAGTGTTGAGCACATGCTAGAATGTCCAACAAGCCCCTGTGGGATTGAGTTATATGGAAGTTAACTACTGGACCAAGTGTTAAATAAAGAGGTTGAGTCCTTGACAAACTGACTTTCAGTTGACCCGGGTGACATTTGGTTTTGTAATCTTGCATTCGCTTTCTTCCCATCCACCCATATTCTCAAATTTTGTTTCTACTCTGTTTAAAAAAATTTTATTGGAGTGTAGTTCACCCAAATGCTGTGTTAGTTTCAGGGCTACAGCAAAGTAAATAAGTTATAAATAGAGATATCCATATTTTTTTCAGATTCTTTTTCCATGTAGGTTATTACAGAATATTGAGTAGAGTTCCCTGTGCTATACAATAGGTCCTTTGCTTCTACCTTTATTTTTCCTCTTTTTCTTTCTTTTTTTTTTATGAGAAAGAACACATCCCCATATAAAATCCCCGCCAGTATACCCCAGCACTGATTGTAGCTTGAAAACATGTCAAAGGGCTGGCTGATCTTTCACTATGGACAAACATCCTTAAGAATCCTAGGACAGATCTTTTATTTTTCAAGAAAATAAAATATGAGGATTCAGAAAAGTACATGAAACCAAGAAAAGCTTTAAATGGATTTTGTTTTCTGTCCCTGTGTTCCTACATATGTATACATCCTGTATTGGGTTGACCAAAAAGTCCTTTGGGGTTTTTCCATAACATAGTATGGAAAACCTGAATGCACTTTTCGGTCAACCCAGTATTTCCATTTATTTGCACTCTTTAGATGCCTTGTACTCTCACAGTTCTAGTTTCTCACATCTGCTTGTCTCAGTCCAGTCTGCTGTGACATTGAACTTGTTTTCATTAAATACGTTTTTGAGTGTGTGGGTTCAGGAGAGAGGAGGGATGATGGGGAGGTAAATGTATTGAATTTTGAGTAAACGATATTAACAACAAGTGTTGGAAGTTTGGAAGTTATGCTACCAAAACATATGGTAGCATAACAATAAAAAAAAGTAGTAATAGTGAGGTGGAAAGAGAGTTCTCATTAAAACAGAGCTTTTCCATTCAAGGACTTTCCCAGTGGCTCAGGTGGTAAAGAATCCATCTGCAATGTGGGAGACCCAGGTTTGATCCCTAGTCGGGAAAATCCCCTGGAGAAGGGAATGGCTACTCATTCCAGTACTCTTGTCTGGAGAATCCCATGGACAGAGGAGCCTGGAGGGCTACAGTCCATGGGGTTGCAAAGAAACACTCACGACTGAACGACTTTCACTTTCCATTCAAGGTAACTTTACCTCTACCCAAATGGAGGTAATTAAGAGGTCTTCTGTGTGTTAAATTAAGTATCTGCAGGAATGGGGAAGCTTCAGATTTTTATTGTGTGCCAGAGACTCTTTTCTTGTTAATCATGCTCTAAAAATCTCCTAAGACATTGGATTGGTGACTCTAAACCCATTAGAATAGCTGAACTAAGAGGCTTCATGAAAGGTCCTGAGACCCACAAAAGAAGTGAAAGCAGGGTCTGGATTAGCTCTGCTTAACAGACCGCTCACTGGGCGATGCTGCCTCCGGCTCCCACTTCCTATCTCAGAAAATAAACTCGGAATGACTGGCCAAGAGCAGCTGGCTTTTATCCGTGTAGCTGAATTATTTCTTCTTTGCTTAAATTTAATAAGAGAAGAGACTTCGACTTTGGAATGCAGGATGAGACACCTTGAGAAAGCAAGTGGAATAGAAGAGTCAGACAATTCAAAGAGACACAGTGACATCCTTGTAAATCCTTCGTTTAGAAATTGCAATCTCCCATGTGGTAATTGGTGTAGTGGAGTTGGTTTGGTATAGTGGAGTACATTCTCATTAAAAAGTGAAAATCCATTTCAAATATCTTTATTCTCTGTGAGGAAAAAAATCGGTTAATGCATACAAATAGATCAAACAGCATTGCTGTTAACTTTGCTGACGCTGATGAACTCTCTGGAAAGAGAATGAAACTACCACTGTTAGAGGATTTCAAGGTTTAGTTGGATAATTCCAGGTGAGGTTGGAATAGACGATCATGAAAATTCCTTCTAATCCTGAGACTTTGATTACAAAATCCATCATTGTATTAGAAGAAGAACTTTTAAAAGTGTTTGCAAGGAAGTAATAGGATAATGAAAGGGGAAATGCAGAGAAAATGTTTTTAGTCGCTGGTAAGCAGTCACCTTACTTTGTAATAATTATTTTAAACTGCCTGTTTGTGGCAAATGCCATGTTATAATCAAGTGGCTTTTACAATAATAAAACATTTTCCAAATAAATACACTGTGAAGAATTCAACGATGAAAAATAAGGGAGGGGGTGATCCTATCCTTTAAAAAAAAGCTTACTTATAAGCTCTTCTTTTAAAATTAATCTTTCTGATGATAATTTATGTGTTTCTTGTAGAACAATGGAAGCTACCAGGAACTATAATCTATAATTGTCCCACTAGAGAAGATCATTCTTAAGACTTTTACTGTTTCGGTGTATATTTTCCTATATATTCAGTCACATTTGCACTAATTTTTCATACTATGTATCCTATTTTAACCTGTCTTTTAAATTTGTAATGTAATTGTGCATCAAACAGAACTGTGTCTCAAAACAGAGCCAAAGGGATGCATCTGTGAGTTATTTGGAAACCCTACCTGGATGACCTGAACAAAAAGCACGTCTCTCTGGGGGAGGGAACTTACCCTCTGTTCACTTGGTCAGTTACATATTTGGGCTTAAAGTCCAAATGACCACATCAACCATGGAGAAAAGAATTGCTTTTAGTGGCCATGTGGAAATGCTAAAAAAGGAGATGGACAACAAAAAATAAAGCTAGAAAAAAATGCAGATTTTAATGAAAATCGGAGTTTAGAAAAACCAGTGTCCAGGTTTACACAGATTGGTTTCTTACCCCGGACTTAAAAAAAAAAAAAAAGTCATTCAGTTCCTTTTTAAAAAAGTTTTTATTGTAGTAAAAGTCACATAATATAAAACATACTCTTTTAACCATATTTAAATATATATTTCAGTAGCACTAGGCACGTTCACACTGTTGTACAACTCTCAGCATTACCCATCTCCTGAATTTTTCACTTTCCTGAACTGAAGCTCTGTCCGCATTAAACACTAAGTCCCCCTACCCCCTCTCCAGCCCCTGACACCCTCCACTCAGCCCATGGAATCTACCAGTATACTTTCTGAATCTGAATGTGACTATTCTAGGTACCTCATATAAGTGGAATCAAACAGTATTTGTTTGCACCTAAGGTATATTGGAATGCATCTTTAAGGTTAACAATCTATGTCCTATAAACAGATTGTAGCTTCTTTTTCTCCCCACTGTGCTACACTAGTTACCTGTATTATACACAGTAGTGTATATGTCAATCCCCATCACACAATTCATCCCCCTTCCTGCCCTCAACGTCCATACAGTTGAATAATTCCTTAGCTCTTCCATGCGCCTGTACCCTGATACACTTTGTCCTTAGTGGTAACTTTAGTACAATTCCTATTTCCAAACCTTCAAATACTTTGTGTAAGATTACAAAGTACGTGTTTCTGGTCCTGCATACACATAGTTCTTAGCCAGGGGAAGAGCTTGCAGATATGTAAAATACTGCTTAGAAAGCTGGAGCCTATTATACAGAGTGAAGTAAGCCAGGAGGAAAAACAACAATACAGTATACTAACGCATATATATGGAATTAGAAAGATGGTAACGAGAACCCTATATGCGAGACAGCAAAAGAGATGCAGATGTATAGGACAGTCTTTTGGACTCTATGGGAGAGGGCAAGGGTGGGATGATATGGGAGAATGGCACTGAAACATGTCAATTATCATATGTGAAATGAGTCGCCAGCCCGGGATTGATGCATGATACAGGGTGCTCAGGGCTGGTGCACCAGGATGACCCAGAGGGATGGAATTGGGAGGGAGGTGGGAGGGGGCTCTGGAAGGGGAACACATGTATACCCATGATGAATTCGTGTCAATGTATGGCAAAACCAACACGATGATTTAAAAAAAATAAATATATTTAAAAAAATTGCAAAAAAAACACCCACAATAAATAAATAGAATACTGCTTAGGAACTGTAAATCTAGACAAAGTCAGATAAGAAACAATACAGAAGAAAATGCAAAATTTCCCATCGCTTCTGTGGGTTTGATATGTTTCTGTTTGGTTCTTTGCTTCAACACTGAAACCAAATCAGTGATACTGATAATTATAGCCAACAATGACAAGTGGTTCTGCATTTTCACAGCATCACCGGGGGGGGGGAACCTTCATGGGCCAGTCTATTCTTATCTCAGATTACTTCCTTTGATTTGTCAAATAGGACTTTTTTGGTGGTCAGCATCAGGCCAGTTCTTTCTGAACAGGGTCGCCTCTCTGTGGTGGTCTGATTGAATGAGATACATTTATAACAATTTAAAAATATTCCTCCAGGAGTTTTTTAAAAATCTATGCTATTAAGCTGGACAAACACTTCTAAGTAATAAGGGAATGAAATCCTCCACTACCTTTGTTTAGCTTTGTCACAAAAGCCTTGAAGATTTTAGCAAAAATCCCCAGACACTCTGCCCAATGTCTTAACGGGTTCCTATTGTTTCAGCTCTTGCCTTGAGCAGTAGTTAATGAAGAAAAAAGATATAAAAAAAAAAAACCAGTTGCTTTGTTGTTCTGTCTAGGATGACTTTTGTCTGATTAGCCCACCATAGATAGCCCCTGAACTCTTGAGAAATTGCTAGTTTTCATCTAAAATTAGAAAGGGTGACTATGTGGCAAGGTGGTTGACCAAAGAACATTGGCTTAAGTAGGGCTTGTCTTTCATTGGAATTCTTCTCAATTTTTTTTTTATGTCTGCTCATGCATATTAGAACCCACTTGCATTATTATTTATTCTTATTATTTTAATTCCCAAGTTAATTTCAGTAAGCTTGGAAAAGAACTAACAAGCCTAGAATCTTGCCTTTATAAATTAAAAACTTATAGTACTTAGGCTTCCCAGGTGGCTCAGTGGTTAAGAAAAAATCCACCTAACAAAACAGGAGATGCAAGAGACTTGGCTTCAATCTCTGGGTCAGGAAGATCCCCTGGAGGAGGAAGTGGCAACCTGCTCCAGTATTCTTGCCTGGGAAATCCCATGGACAGAGGAGCCTGGAGGGTTACAGTTCATGGGGTTGCAAGAGTCAGACACGACTTAGTGACTGTACCACCACCACCAACCTAGTTTTATTGTGCTTTGCCCTTCATGGGTACTGGTTTTTTTTTCCCCCCCCAAATTGAAAGGTTGTGGTAATCCTGCTTATAGCAAGTCTATTCCTGCCATTTTCCCGACAGCATTTGCTCACTTTGTGTCTCTTTGTCAAACTTTAGTGATTCTCACAGGATTTCAAACTTTTTCGTTGTTACTATATTTGTCATGGTGATCTGTGATCAGTGATCTTTAATGTTACTGTTGTAATTGTTTTGGCATTTTTTTAGCAATAAAGTATTCTTATTAAGTTATGTACATTTTTTTTTACATAATGCTTTTACACACTTAATAGACTACCGTATAGTATAAACTTAATGTTTACATGCACTAGGAAGCCAAAAAAATTGTGACTGGCTTTACGGTGATGGGTTGGGAACTGAACCCACAATATCTCCAAGGTATGCCGATATGCCACCCGCAAACCTACCAGTGTGAAACAAAATAAGGATTATTTTGAGCTTAAGGCAGCTGGGACTCTTCAGATGCAGAAAGAATTCTCTGCCCTCCCCTTATCTACCTGAGAGCAGTGGGGCAAAAATTTCCCTTTGAGGAAGGTTCTACCTGCCACCGACCCCACTGGCCCTGTACAAGGAAGAAAAAGTGACTCATCAAAGATGGAGAGTCAGTACCGAGATGATGTTACATGAGTGGATATTACCCAATAGCAGGCTGAGTCACCAGGGAAGCCCCCAGACAAGGCTGTCTATATTCTGATTCCTTTCAGAGTGGACCCATTAAGGAGCATGCAGCTTACTAAATCCAGAGCTGAATTCTGAAGCAGAATAGGAGTTGAGATTGAGAGGAGGTGATTCCAGGAGATGGAATGTGAAGCAGGGTAGTGGTAGAGTATTTGTGACATCTTTGAAGCACGAACAGATTCTTCAGGTAGCATAAGGTTTGCCGGAGTCCATTTCTAAAAAAAGAAACTAAAATGGTAGATGGAGGCCAGTCTGTGGAATGTTAGTTGCAGTGTTAGTTGCATCAGAGTTCTGTTGACTCCAGAGATCTGACAGAGGCACTTAAGGAATTCTCGAGTGTTCTCCAACACCACAGTTTAAAGGCATCAGTTCTTTATTGCTCACCCTTCTTTATGGTCCAACTCTCACATCTGTACATGACTATGGGAAAAACCATAGCTTTGACTAGACGGACCTTTGTTGGCAAACTAATGTCTCTGCTTTTTAATACACTGTCTAGGTTTGTCCTAGCTTTTCTTCCAAGGAGCAAGCATCTTTTAATTTGTGTGTATATGGTGGGGGTGGGTGGTGGTTAATATTTTTAGAAATTAACATTTCTATCTGTTGATTCTTTTACTTTCCTTTCACTGAGAGGCTGAAATTATAGGAAGGAAGGAACACAGCATGGCATACGAGATTCTATTTCCAATTTAACTTCCCACTCAAGCTTAGTCCCAAAAGAGAGAGAAGACTCCTAACTGTTGGGAAAGAAATGTCTTGGTGAGAATAGGTGATAGAACATGGCTATCCTAGACCTTAAAAAAAAAAAAAGATTTTAATAAGATGGAGGGAAAAAAAGAGAGAGAGAAATGCTTACAGGTACCTGGGAAGAGGAGATGAAAAATCTGCCCTCCACTTCTTGGATCATATTGCTAAGAAGACAGTAAGGCACCCACAGTTTGAAGGCCCTCATGAATACATGTTCATAAATAGGGACCTTCATCTTGGCAGGAAGGGTGGGGTGGACGGGATGGGCCAACACACAGCTGCAGGAAGAGTGACCCCACAGGAAAGAAAGGTTGTGTTTCTGTTGAGGCTGATGGCTTCACTGGAAGCCACAACAAAGCTTCAGGTTTGTATGCCAGAGCATCAAGGGCCACTGCGCTGTAAGGGCCATGCAAGCTGAGACATGGTGTCTTCTCACCGCTCTAGGGGGATGGGTGATCCCAGGACCACGGACTCTCCTCTGCTCTGGTTCTGTTCCATCCACCCAGTACCCAGGGGAAAACTATCTCTGCATAGAGGATCCTAGGAAGACCAAGGTTACTTTTCTCTCCCATCCCAGAGGTGATGGATTTAAATCAACTTTGAGAAAATGAGGGTATACTTTTTACATTTTTGAATTATGGACTGAGATTTTTACTTACCAGACCAGATAAGATGGAAACTGTTCCAATTCACAGAACTATGAGACAGGCACATTCAGACAACTGTGAAATGACATGCAACAGATTTTTATCCACAAACATATCAATAAGCAAACTTATATGACCCTGCCTCACCATTCTTCTTTCTCATCAAGATAACCACACACAAACACACAATTCTGTGCATATACTCATGAGAAACATGTACATTACGATTGGGTGTACATAGCGCCACTACAGGCGCTAGTGGTAAAGAACCTGCCTGCCAATGCAGGAGATGTAAGAGATGCAGGTTCAATCCCTGGGCCAGGAAGATCCCCTGAGTAGGAAATGGCAACCCACTCCAGTAGTCTTGCCTGGAGAATCCCATCCACAGAGGAGCCTGGCGGACTACAGTCCATAGGGTTGCAAAGAGTCAGACATGCCTGAAGTGGTTTAGCACACATGCAGGAGCTACTTATAAACCCTAAGTGAAGTGAAGTTGCTCAGTCGTGTACAACTCTTTGCAACCCTATGGACTGTAGCCTGCCAGGCTCCTCTGTCCCTGGCATTTTCCAGGCAAGAATACTGGAGTGGGTTGCTATTTTCTTCTACAGGGGATCTTCCCAACCCAGAAATCAAACTCAGGTCTCCTGCATTGTGGGCAGACTCCTAACCATCTGGGCCACCAGGGAACCCTTATAAAACCCAAAGTTCCATAAAAAACCCTCTTTAACATTACAGAACTATTAACACTTTTTGTCATGATTTTCGCAGATCACTCCAGACACTTTTTATCTGTTTCCCAGCCCTGATTGTGCACAAGTGTTTCGTACTTAGTGTGAAAGGGGCAATCATACTTATTTTACGCTTCTTAGATTAATTGGCTCTGAAAACTTTCCCCGAGTGTCCAAACTAGTGTTTATCAATGGAGTTGCACGGCTTGCGTTTGAGCCCGTCCAATGTGCGAGCATGTGCGCTCAGTCGTTTCAGTCGTGTCTGACTCTTTGCGACCCCATGGACTGTAGCCCGCCAGGCTCCTCCGTCCATGGGGTTCTCCAGGCAAGAATACTGGAGTGGGTTGCCGTGCTCTCCTCCAGGGGATCTTCCTGATCCAGGGATTGAGCCCAGGTCTCCTGCATTTCAGGCAGATTCTTTACTACCTGAGCCACCAGGGAAGCCCTGAAAAGGCAAAAGTGTGCTTTAAAGAAATGTCAGAGCAGATGAGAAGTCACTGAAGAGCTGTTAGGTTAGGAGTATGCAAGAGTGACCTTGAGTGGAGAACATATCCCAAGGATGCTGCGATGCCATGGCCTCTGGGAAACCAGATTTAATGGAGGAGCTAGATCCAATAGGGAGGGAAGGGAGTAGGGTGGAGGCTCCTGTCTTGTGCTGGGCTGTGTGATGCTTTTCTCATCACCTAGCACACACCAAGTGTGGTCATTCTATGCCACAGGTACTTAGCTTCTGAGCTGGCCTTCCTTGCTGTGGTTGTTTAGCCATTAAGTCCTGACCAACTATTCTGCGACCCCATGGATTGTAGCCTGCTAGGCTCCTCCGTCCATGGGATTCTCCAGGCAAGAATACTGGGCTCGGTTGCCATTTCAATTCTGCAAGAGATCTTCCCAACCCAGGGATCGAATCCAGGTGTCCTGCATTGGCAGGCGAGTTCTTTACCAATTGAGCCATTGAGGAAGTTCAGCCTTCCTCATAATTCTGGAATAAGCAGAAGAAAGAAGTGGGAGAGAAATCAGTGCATTATGAGGGAGCATGGAGAAGGGAGACACTTTGAGAGGAATTGAAATGTAGATGGAAAGATATTTCTATTTGCTATAAACACACACATTTAGTCAGTATATTTTGCATTACATTCAAAATTCATTGAATTAATTTTATTTGAGTGACTTCAGAAATTGGCTACTTCTCAGAAGGTTTTGATGCAGGTCCTAAATTTAGCCAGTTTACCTTCTAGTAATAACTTACTAAACTAAATTTGACATTGATGTACCAGAGGGATGAAATATAAACTTATATCATGGCTTTATGATGCAATGAATTTCCTTCAGTAGTTGTTATTTTCTATAGCTTAGCTTTTTGTTGATGGTGGTGGTAGTAGCAGTTTTATTTTCCCCTTAGTTTTATTGAGATAGAATTAACATATAATTTTTTTCCTTGTGTTTTACAGTGTTTACTTCTTACCTTATCCTTTTGTTTGCATTTCAAAAGGACCCGATGATAATAGCTACCATTTATTGTGCATCTATTTTATGCTAGATATCCTATCTTATTTATCCCACAGAGCAACCTTAGGTGGCGCTTGCTTTTGTTGCCATCTAAGTCGTGCGAGCATGCCAAGTCACTTAGGTCAGATCCAACTCTTTGTGACCCTATGGACCATAGCCCACCAGGCTCCTCTGTCCTTGGGATTGTCCAGGCAAGAACACTGCAGTGGGTTGCCACTCCCTTCTCCAGGGACCTTCCTGACCCAGTGATCAAAAACACAAGTCTCTTGTCTCCTGTATTGGCAGGCGGGTTCTTTACCACTAGCGCCACCTGGGAAGAGCTTTTGTTAGCATCTTTTATTGATGATGTGAACTAAAGCACAGAGAAGCTAGCTAACTTGTTTAAGACCACATAGCTAGCAAGTGGTAGAAAGAGATTTGAAGCCAGGTAGGCTGATTTCAACACTTAAAAGCTTTAACACTATTGGTTCCCATGTACCATGGGTGTTTTGGGAAGAGAGATTATGAGGATGCTTTTGAAGGGGGAATTTCCATTTTTTTTTATAGTCATAAGCTGTTTGTATTTGTTTATAAGAAGCATGCATTTATTTTGTAAGTTGAACAAAAAGAAGTAGAAAAACTAGTTTAAAAAGGTAGTGTTGGGATATCTATTTTGGTCTAGATTGTTTTCATTTTATTTCTTTTAGTTTTAAAATGATTCCAGTGAAGATATAATAGGTGAAAATTTGGAACTATAAAATTATGACCTTTACAGAAAGGTGACTATCTGTAAAGAAATCTGTAATTCTGGAATAAGCAGATAAAATAGAGAAGTATGTATAAGACCATTTTAATGACATAAAGCTAATGTCAGATTATGGTCGTCTCTTTTGTGTAATACCTTATTTTGGGTAATTCTTGGTATTGGCTGGTTTACTGAACCTAGTTTATGTATTTACATATAAGATATACATTTAAATCTTTTTAGTGATTTCTTTTTATTTGTGCTTCTTGACATGTTTAAGCAAGTGGTATCTTTCCATATAAGGGGCAAAAGAATTTGAGGCTATGAGGCAGGCTGACAAAGAGGAAGTGTATCCTGTCTGAGCAAGCAAGAAAAAGAGAAAGGAGAGTGAAAAATTCTTCAAACATTTAGCTCTTCAGAAAAAAAAAAATGTGGCCATTATTTCTCATACGAGTTGATTTGTCACTTTAAATAAAAGCTCTAGAAACAAAGGTATACTGGGAAAACCTCTTTGAGGTTCAGGCTTTAGGTGTTTAATGGAGTAATAGGTCAGAGGAATCAATTACATGACTGATCAATTCCTTTTGGTTACACCACCCTCTGAATCTCTAAGGCGAGGTCTACAGATATGCATGACCAGCCAGAAGTATCATCAGATATTTAAAAAAAAAAATTGTATCTTTTTTGAGAATAAAATTAACAGTTTTTTTTCTGCATGTCAATGAAAACAAAACTTTGTGATGGGGAACAGTCTAGTTAATCTCTGAAAGTACAAAAATGTGGTATTCCAAATCAGATGCCTTATCTAGGTGGACTAAAGTGCTCTTGGTTATGCTGTTTTCCTATTTCAACCCAAATAGCAGTTTTGCATAGAAATGGGGATGGGAGGAACCAACTATGGTCTCCAATGCTCTAGAAGTATTTTCATAGTCCTCAAGACCCAATGATGGCCTAAAGATGTACTGACTGGCAACACTAATTGAAAGTTTTTTGAACAAGTCCATAACCTATGTACATTTTCCAGCTGTATATTGTAGCTCCCAGGGATTGGCAAGGCTGAATCAGAATGTCTCTTTGCCAAGACTTGTCTGCAAATTCTTAACCTTTTTTTGTTTGCCAGGAACAAAGAAAACTTGTTGTAAACTTCGCTGCTGCTGTAACATAGGAACAGTCTTTTCTGAAAATGCAAATTAGACAAATAAGAATCATTGCATCATCTGCTGCATACGCTTACATTGGGTTTCTGCCATTGTGTGTATATATTACTTTCATACCTTACTTGATATGTTTTATAGCCCTTTAGCATTTTCAAAGCACTTGCATATGTGAATATCATTTGATCTTTTCTGAGATCCAGTGTTTCTAATAGACTTCATGTTCAAAATCATTTGATACTTAAATTTATATGGTGCATATATCATACAACAAATGTTCTGATTATTATTATATGGAAAATTGTGTTATATCCCCAAACATAGGTTACACACATTTGGCAAAGTAAGCCGTTGTCATTTTTTATTGCCACATGAGCTGGATTTTCAAATACTACCAAATGCATCTGGGTGTTTTTTTTTTAAGGTAAAAACATCATTTAATGATCGCTTTTTCCCCAATATGTAGGAAAAAGCCAAGTATTTGGGGTGCGGTGGATGACTGTTGAAGATTTGACTAGGCTAAAAAATTCAGTACACTGAAAATTTTATTATAAACGTGTAAGTGACTAATAAGCCTATTGCTTTAAGTAAAACTAGTTTTGGTTGCTGTGTTTTTATTATTGTTCAGGTGAGCGTGATCAGTTATCACTAGTTGTGACTAGAGAATCGATCAAGAACAGCAATTCATGGTTTTGTTTGGTGAGCAGCTACTATGCCCAGGTGATAGCTGACGCTTCTCTCTCCTGGATTGGAAAGAGACTCTACTGATGGATGGTGGCAATCAGAATATATCTGAGCAATTATTATAGAAGTAAAAATGAGTGATTTTCAGTCAGATTCAGATCAGGAAGTTGGCTGAAACCTGTGTTGTTACCCCATCGGTCTGCTCCCCACTACTGGAGGGGATGCACAGTCTGCTGCATGGTTACCCTGAGCAGCTGGAGTCTGCAGTGACTTCACTGTCCTTCCGCCACGTTGCCATCTTGTCTTTTCCTTGCATGCACCAAGCCCCTCGCTATGTTTTGTCTGGAGTGCTTTCCCCACTACTCTTCACATGGGAATGTGCTCCTTATCTTTCAGGTCTCCAATTTAAGCTCACTTCTTTGAAACATTCTTTCTTTGTAATAAAGACTAGGTTGAGTCCTCCTTTTAAACACTCTTATAGCATCCAAAATATAACTTCCAAGTTGTGCATGTCAGCTGAGGCTAAAAAAGAGTGATTTTGTATCTGATGGCACAATCAAGAAGAAGAGGACTAAGTGTAAGAAGCTTTATCAGACGAAAACAATGATTGTGTTTAGCGGTATTTCTTAAAGGCATTTATTTATTTATTGGCGAAAGTTGCATTAACGAGCATTGTGTACCTGATGTGTGGAACATTTTTTAATTAAAAAATTATTTTTCATTTAAAAAATTGGTTTTGGTCACACAGTGTGACGTGTGAAAACCAAGTTCCCTGACCAGGGATGGAACTTGTAACTGCTGCATTGGAAGCACAGAGTCTCAACCACTGGGCTGCCAGGGAAGTCTCGTACTGTGTGGATATTGACATAGCAAGCTCTGCGAAATATACAAGATTAAGGATATAGCCTTTTGAAAGCTTGAGGTTTATTTGGAGAGGTAACAGAGAGACGTTCTGCATAGACTTGCATTGGGTATAATACAGTGAGGTGCCAGCTCACGTGGCGGGTACAGGGCTGGCCTCTACAGGGGCCACTGGAGAGCCGAGACAAGGTGTCTAACTTGTAGTACTTGCACACAGCATTCATTTGGGTTAATCCGTTATAATTACTAAATTGTCTGTAAGATAGATGAAATAGAAATGTATTAAAATAGTACCTTATAAACTTTAATTGGTTTAAATGTTCTCTAGCAAAGATCAAAGCTAGGACAGGGGAACAGGGGAAGAAAATAAATATCTAGAAATGGGATTTAGGGCAGGGGAACACTGTGTAACGGAAAAGGCATAGATGTCAAACGATAAGGAAAAGATGGAAAAGGAACAGAGGAAGGAGTCTGCAACCAGGAAAATTCAGACAGAAAAATATTCACAGGTAAAAGTTTCATAAGAAGGCAAGAAGGTGAAGAAGTGCCTCTGTTTCTTAAAAGAAGAACATCTGATAGAGTGTTAAGATATTTTTAAAAAAGAAGAAAAGTTAACTCTAAAGATATCAGTAGGATGCTATGGCCATAGTAATTTTGCACATAATTAAAAATCTGGCTTACATCACTGAGAGTTATTTTCAGGAGTATCAACTGGTAGACTACTGAATACACTATACATTACTAAATCATAAATAATAAGTCTCTCATATGAGCCAATTTAATATTTGGCATTCTAATGAATATTATAAAATTAAGCTATTAATACAATAACAATATGTTGTTTTCTTCCTTGATGAGATTTTTTGAGACTTTGAATTTTTTTTCCAGATATGAGAGAGACTTGCATTATAAGACCCTTCAATATTGCCATACAATGTGGCCATTATTTCAGAGTTAATTAAAGTTAATTTAGTTCTGAGAATTACTAAGCTCCTTCAGATAACTGGACTGTCTCAAAGTCTTGAAAAGCATGAGCTGTTTGTTTTTTAAAACTTGGTATTGCTTTGGAATAATCAGAACCAGTTTATTCAATGAATGCTTTTACCTTAAATATTAAAACTCACTAACTCTTAAAATGTATACGGTCATCCCTCAGTATGAGGAGTGTTTGGTTCCAGAACCCCTCCCTCCTCACATCTAAATTCAGAGATGCTCGAGTCGCTTACATAAGATGGTGGTGTTTTCCAGCCACTAAGTCATGTCTGACTCTTTGTGACCCCTGGACTGTAGCCCACCAGACTTCTCTGTCCTTGGAGTTTTTCAGGCAAGAATCCTGGAGTGAGTGGCCATTTCTTTCTCCAGGGCATCTTCCTGACCTAGGGATTGAACCCCCATCTCCTGAATTAGCAGGCAGATTCTTTACCACTGAGCCACCAGGGAAACTCTTTTAAGATGGTGTAGCATTTGCAAATAACCTTTGGACATGCCCCTGTGTCCTTTGAATCATCTCTATATTTCTTAAACTATCTAAAACAATATAAAGGATATGCAATTATGAGTTGCAGTGCATGACTAATTTAAGTTTTGCTTTTTGGAAATTTCTGGAATCCCCCCCCCCCCCGAATATTCTTACTCCATGGTTGGTCAAATGCTCAGATGCAGATGGATAGGGAAGGCTGACTGTATATCTGATGGATGTCTCTTGCCACAAATTAAAGGTTGGGATGTTTTAAAGCTAAATGTATCATTTATAAATTTGTTTGAGGACAGAGGCATTACCTTGTAGAAGCAAATGGTTTCAGATAATATTTATGAGAATATTATAATAATGGAGCTTCATGTGGGATTTGGAACATTTTCAAATTTGGAAGGAGATTTCCACAGATCAGATTTCCAGTGGGGGAGCCTAAGAGAAACTAACAACAGGGTGGCACCCATATTGTGTTGCTGTATTTACTAACTTCTAAATTACCTGATGTTATAAAGGACACCCAAAGCATTCTGTCAGATAACACAGGAGACTTCCAAGATCAAATCAACTCAAGCCAAGCAGAACAGTGTCACTCAAAGAGATTTGAAATCTGTGATAGATAAGCTTGCATTTTCCTGTGACCTTGTTTCATCAAAGTGACTTTGTCAGAAGTTCCCCCAAACCTGTATTTCCTTCTTTGTGTAACCAGGATTTCTTGTGTGCTGAAGACACATAAGCAAAGTATAGGCAGGGTAGACTTTGATCTGCGTTTCTCACATTTTCACAAGTGTTCTTTGTATTCAGTAATTGCAGAACACATGTGTGTACCCTGCAGCTACACACAACTTTTCTGTCTTCAGGAGTTAGAGTCTAAATAGTAAAACTGGAAACAGTGTAATAGAGTGTATAATAGAGGGGCTAGAATGCAGGCATGAACTCGGCTAACTCAGGTCAAGATCTTCACTCATTAAACTGGAGATATGAGTACTTATAGGGTTGGCCAGAAAGTTTGGGGTTTTCTGTAAGATGTTATGTAAAACCCAAATGAACTTTTTGGCTAACCCAATATATTATAGACTGAAGGCAGGAGGAGAAGGGGACGACAGAGGATGAGATGGTTGGATGGCATCACTGACTCAATGGACATGAGTTTGAATAGACTCAGGGAGCTGGTGATGGACAGAGAAGCCTGGCTTGCTGCAGTCCATGGGCTCGCAAAGATTCAGACGACTGAGCGACTGAGCTGGACTGAACTGAATATATTACAGGGCTGTTGTGAAATTAAAATGGGATAATGTATATAAAGCTCTTACTACAGAGCCAGCAATATAATAAAGGAGCGATAAATGGTATTTGTTCTTTTTACTCTTTTATATAATATTGTCATGTGGATATACAGTGGAAATATAATTGCAAGTTATATCTATATGATAATAAAGGCAAATGGATATTGAATATCCCTTGGATTTATTAATTTGTCTTAATAACTCTAAAATTAAAAAATATGGAAAATCTAAATGATTGATTTTGGCATTACATAGATTTATTATATTCTGTTTTTTTTAGTGCTTAGATTACCAATATTTAATTTTATAAATGTAGAAGTTAAGGTGCTAAGATTGGAAATCCTTATTCCTGATTACAGAACAAGTCTATGATAGAAAAATAACTGTGCTAATCAAACCAAGTTAACTATTTCTTCATTGCCCCCATGGAAAGCAATTAATACAGAAGGAACTTTAGTGTATTTACCTAAGAAGATAAATCATGAAAATAAAAATCAAAGAGAAGACTTATTAACATTCATTTTCATGAGAGAAATAATCAAAGGGACGATTTAAAAAAAAAAAAGTTTAAAACTGTTTAACGTTAGGAATTAGTGACCTCTAAGAAAGTCAGATATTGAAGAGAAAGATGATAGCTTCAAAGATTTAAATTGAGTGGAAACATCACAGGAGAATGAGAGCTTTGGCTATTCCTAAAGAAAAAGAAGTGCATTCAAGTATAGCTTTCCAAAGACAGGGAATGAGATGGCTCCTTTAACCCTTCCATTCAGAGTGATCCTGGGTGTGCACCATTAGTTGTAGTTAGAAAAACGTCTTTGTTTCATCTCTATCTTCTACTTTCTTTTAGTTGATTCTCTAGGTAAATATGAGTCACTAGTAAATACATGACAGACAGTTGGAAAGAGACCCCTGAAATAAGTAACAGATGAGTCGAGTGCTTGCTCAAATTATATTCAAAAGAAGAGGATGAAAATAGCACTACAAGATTCGCATTTCAGTGACATCCCCAGAGGTTGTTTTCTCTTGTAAATAATTCCCTTATGATCTGGGCTGACTCCACATCAGCGAGAGAATCAGTCCTTGTGGGTCTGTGAAGCCACCCCAAGAAAGAAGAAGTGTGTCCAGCTATGTTGGACCTCAGCCACAAACAAGATCCCCAGAGAGGCTTGCCCCTGGCTCAGTGTCCTCCGCCGTGAACCCCTCTTCAGTGCCCTTTTGTTTATTTAAAGAGAACATTTCACAGGGACTCCCTATGGGCTAAATACTTGCTGTGTATCTCCACATATGAGGGCATCCCTGGTGGCTCAGCTGGTAAGGAATCCACCTGCAATGCAGGAGACCTGGGTTCAATCCCTGAGTTGGGAAGATCCCCTGGAGAAGGGAACGGCTCCCCACTCCAGTATTCTGGCCTGGAGAATCCCCATGGACAGAGGAGCCTGCAGGGGTACAGTCCACAGGATTGCAAAGGGCTGGACACGACTGAGCAACTAAGCACACAACACACTCATCTCCACATATGCAGCTCATTGAATCATGATTTTCATGATTTTACTTCTCTCTTTTTAACTCCCCCCTCTGCAAGCTATGTTTACTCAAGCCTCCAATATTGCTCCTACCTAAAAATAATGCAAAAATGCAAATGAAAGCTCTCTTCTCACTAAAATTATTTTTATTTTGGAAAGTGTGGTTATTTTTCATATTAATGAAATGATGTTATTTATGTTTACATATAATGGAGTCAGCATTATTTTTTTTTTAATTTTATTTAATTTCCTTTTTGGCCACACCACACTGTTTGCATCATCTTAGTTCCCAGACCAGGGATTGAACTTGTGCCCCCTGCAGTGGAAGCACAGAGTCCCAGTCACTGGACCACCAGGGAATTCCCTAGCATTTTTATTTTGAAATGAATTAATACATTTGAAAATGTCTTCCTTAGTTTTTAATTGCAAGGTGGCTAAGTATTGGTAGAGATGACCCACAAAATCAAACACTCTTCAGGGGTCCTGAACACTTTTAAGAGTGAAAAGGAGTTTGAGATGAAAAAAGGCTTGAGAAGAGGTCGACATTCATGTGTTCTTTTCCTCATCACTCTCCCCTCTTTCTTTTGTCTCAGCCCCAGGATATCCTACATTAGATTTTTCAAAGTTATTTCTATATTAAAGAATTTTCTCCAGTTTTTTATTCCTCATTGTTTCTCAGCAATGATTATCACTGCTTACCTCTCTTTTCTTAAAATTCTTTCTTCTATGACAGCAAACCCCTCTAATTGTCTCAGTACCTTTGTGATTACACCCTCTTTCTCTCTCTTGGGTCCTCTTCCCTGGGATTTTTTCCCTCTCACTTGCCTCTACATGCTTGTCCTTAAAGATATTTTTTCTATCTCTTTTCCTCACATTTCTGGATCTGAAGTCTTTCTCATGGTGTGAAACAAAAAGCATTCCAGTTGCCAGCTGAAAACCTGTATTTCAGTCAATGGGTCTGAAACCAAATTCAACAGCTTCTACTATGGAGGCTCAATTCGCTTAGTTACCCAATCTTAAAATTCCAAACTTAATTTCTTATCCCTTCTCCCACAGCCTCACGTGTGTGTGGTTTGTCCTGTGTTTCTCCCATCCATTGCTAGACAGTGCATCTTTGCAAGCTTATCATCACCAATCTATAGTTATTTATTAACTGTCTTCCCCTTCTACCTGTGTAGACTTTCACTTGCCTAGTTTCCCCTGCACTTTCCGCCAGAATTACCATCAAAATAATCAGTTTTCAACTTTTATTTTAAATCAGGAAAAGTTTTTTCCACCACCCCCTGAAATAATACTAACATTTAGTTATAGTTGAGCTCTACAGATGGACTTAGCACTGAAAACTTGAGTGAGGCTTGTTTGAAGCTTCTTCTAGGCTATGCAGTTATTTGCTCCTCAAGGTATTGGAACAGACCTGTGTATCTAAATGTTTCTTACGCATACTTTCATTCATTCGGTCCTTCTATTTTCATTCCTCACTCGCCTCCTTTTGCCTTAACTTCCTGTGTACCTGGTGCTTCCCATTCCAGGGCCTTTCTGTAGTTCTTTAACATTGCTACATTTTCCTCTTGTTGGTTTCCTCCTTCATATGAACAACTTTGGTGGCTTTACTAAGTTAGTTATTACAAATCCATCGGCTTCCCATCTTGCAAAATTTGAATATATCTTCCCTATTATTTTTCTTTATCTCTTCTAGCTTTGCTTTCCTTTTCTGGTGGCCTAAAGTGTCAGTTGCTCAGTCATGTCCAACTCTTTGCAACCCCATGACTGTAGCCCACCAAGCTCCTCTGTCCATGGGGTTCTTTAGGCGAGAATACTGGACTGGGTTGCCATGCCCTCCTCCAGCGGATCTTCCCAACCCAGGGACTGAATCCAGGTCTCCCACATTGCAGGCAGATTCTTTACTGTCTGAGCCACCAGAGAAGCCCTTAACTCAATACCCTTTTATTCCTTTCCTTACTCTCATTTTAGTGGCATTTCACAAAGTGTATAAGTTATCTATTGCTTAGTAACAAATCACTATGAATTTGGCAGAATAAAATAACATGCATGAATTCCCTCAGTATTGCTGTGCATCAGGATTGCTCTGGCATGGCTTAGCTAGGTCTATTTCAGGGTCAAGGGTATAGTCAAGGTTCTTGCCAGAGCTGAGGTTTTATGTAAAGGTTCAAAGGAGGAAGCATCCTCTTCTATGCTCAGGTAATGATTGACGTTTCAGTTTCTTGGGAACCACTGATTGAGAGTCTGCATTCCTTAGTGACTGTTGGCCAGGGGTCACCCTCAGTCCCTTGTGACATGGCCCTCCCCTCCTTACGTGGCAGCATGCTCCATCAAAGTCAGCAATGGAGAAGAGTTCTCCTAGTAAATTAGAAATTATTATTTTGTGTAAGCTAATCACAGAAGTGATATCATTTTTGCCACACTTTATTGGTTAGAAGCACTAACTCAAGGTAAGGGTATTTATTACAGGAGGGTGTAAATACCAGCAGGTGGATGGGGGGTTGTCTTAGGGTTTGCCTGGCATAGCATGCGTCGGTAATGGATCCTCATTACTAACTGGAAGTCCTCATTCTTTCCCTTCCTTCAAGCTTGTAATTCTCAGGTGGCACTAGTGGTAAAGAACCCGCCTGCCAATGCAGGAGACACAAGAGATGTGGATTTGATCCCTGGGACAGGAAGATGGAAAGTAGGAAATGGCAACCCACTCCAGTATTTGCCTGGAAAATTCCATGAACAGAAAAGCCTGTTAGGCTTCAGTTCATGGGCCTGCAAAGCGTGAGACACAACATAATTCCATCAAACTTACACCCCCATCACACCAACATAACTGTTCCTGTCAAGGTCAGAAGTGACCTTGACCTTGAAAAATCCACTGAGCTGTCCTGAGACTTTATCACGGCTCACTCCAATCCAAGCCCCAGTTTACAATTTGCATAGAAACATAGGCAGACTAGTCTACTAAATAACTGAGTGGCACTTAGTGTGACAACTATAGCTTTATAGAATAGTCCAGCATCTATACTTCCAAACACCATTTTCAGCAATAAATTAAGATACACAATTTCTAGGCTGAAAATGACTTCAATAATCAGGTAGTCTTCTGGGTGTCTCAATTAAAATTGATGTCCCTCTCCATTTGTCTTTGCTTCCCCTAGTTCCATCCCCATTTGACACGCAGAGCTTTTTAGTAACCAGATTAACAAATGAGATTGTGTCAAGTTGTCCCAGTCAAAGTTAGGCATTTACTTCTAGTGGGCAGTTATTTTTTTATCCCCAAACCAAACTATATATTAAGAGCAATTACATATTTGGGCTTAAAACTTATCTTTGAGAAATGCTAGCTGGGATCTAGTGGAAATGAGAAAACCAGGAAAGTACTAACCATGATATTTTAGTGAAAATTCTGAAAAACAAATTTAGAAAAAAGGAGAGAGTGAGAGAAGAAAGGAAATTGATAATACCCTGTCATCTGCAGGAAGTTCTCTTAATTAGGGAGAGTAAAACCCCAGTCATTTATAAGTCTTCCAAGAAAATGACTGTATTCTGTCTATTTTTATGTTTCTTTCTACTTTATTTTTTCCTAAAAAGCAATTAAACATTAATTACATTCAGAGGAGAGATTGCTCTGATAATACAGTCAAGAAAAGAGAAGTTTCCTACTGTTTCTTTGCCAAAGGTTTCCAGCCAACATTGTAAAAGAAGAATCTAAAAAAGGGAAACTATGCAAGTTGGATTAAAAAATCCATTTTCAAATGTTATGGGGGCAATGTAAAAGATATTACATGCTCAAATACCTAAATTTTATTTTTAACTTTGAAATGGATTAGTATTGATATTACGAAGGGTATTGCATAGACACAGTCTTAGGCAAATTTTCGAAGTACAAGATTTTAAAATCCTAAACTCTAATTTATGCATCTAAAAAATTATAAAGTTAAAAATAATACCTACCTCATAGAATTATTTTGAATGTTAAATGATGTAGTGACATATGAAACACTTAGCACAATGCCTGAGATAGAAGCTGAAGCTACATTAGTGATGGCTAAAAAATAAATTCCTTAAACAAAAGTACTTTATGATTAGAGTGACTCTAATTTATGTACCAATACAAGGATTTTTGAGAGTAAGCAGACATGCTGTTAGCAATTATACCTGAACCACAGTATAAACCAGGAGAGTCCCAGGAATACAATTGGGTTGACCAGAAAGCTCATTTGGGTTTTTCCATTATCTTGAGCAAATTTGTTGGCCAACCCAATAAAATGTGTGGTTACTTTATCTAGAATCAATTATCATAGCTAGCAATAAACATTTCTTTTCCAGAGATCACATATATGCAAGACAAGCAGAATCTTGATTCAATTATGTATCAGTAACTCACCTAAAGTTTCAAGAAACAATATTTATTAGGATTATGGTTTAATCAGAGCTTGGTTTTACTGAAGATCACCAAAGATTCTTCAAATATGTCCACAAGCTCACTTGGCTTATATCCACTTTTCTTATAAACCAGAAATTTCCCCACGGTTTTACTGTCTGGCTGATTGAAGCTAATATATGTTCCAAATGTTTTTGAAATGTTTGTTTTCTTTCTTTAGCTATCCTTGAAGTTAAGGTGCAGTTATTTCAGAGTATTCATGATTTCTATCATAAATTAAAATGATATTTAATGAGAACAAAACATGTTTTCACTTGAAATGCAATTAAACCAACTTGGAGAAAAGGGTTTTTTTTTCTCCTAACTGAGATGAAAACAGCTGTATTTATCAAGCTGCTTATAATGGTATTAGAATTTCTCTTTTAGAAACATTTGCTTTAAGATTATAATTTTTAAAAAATATCATTGACATTGTAGATAATGTTATTTTCATTCCAATTATCTCTTCAGTTACAAAAATAATCTTTATTTTTATAATTCATGGCAGGCTCACTTGATCATATATTAATAGGAATTTTGTGGAGAGTTGTTCTTAAAGGCTTGTGTGTGGAAGGTCTCCCAACAAGATTTTCATTTCCTGACTAGATATGATTTCTTCATGATTATGCTAAAATTTTAATTATTATATTGCCTCAAGATAGAAATCACTTCTGCATAAATTTTTAAAAATTCCCCCAAAGTAAAAACTGCAGATAATTTCCATAGTCTAGAAAAAACATTTCTCTAAGATGCTAATTTTTATTTTCATCTGTATGTTTTGGTGTTTTGTAAGTACAACCTATGTCTTGATTTACAACACATTGGCATGGCTTGCTATGTTTTCCTAAAACCTGAAAGAAAAAAAAAAACCTGTTTCTGTTTCCATAAGAATACTTTTTCTTGATCTTTCATAGTTTAGGTCCACGGATTGAGGAGAAATAGCAAACATTGTCTTGCATATATATAAATGCATATATACAAACAATAGAAGAAATATGCAATTTCCCATGATAATAATACTTGATGACGTCATTACCAACAACAATAAAAAACCATTACTGCCATTAAGAGCTTGACCTTAAAAGCATAATCTTAAACTTCTGTTTGAAAATAGCATGTAGTCAGGATATGAAACTCTAGAATTGTAAGTAAGATAAACGTGATTTGGATTAGTTATGTAGCTATGAGATACTTCTATATACTGATTTTAGGCTAGATCTACAGTGGATAACAAGTTAAATGTTTTGACTAGATTAATTTAGTCAATTTAATGTGAATGATAATTTGTGTTATTTTCCTCCTTTGAAAGGACCATGGAATCCTATATTTTCAACATAACTAACAGAAATAAATCACTCTTTAAGTACCATGAAAGATACACAATTCTGATAACACAGAATCTGCCCTCAAAGACCTTTTCCTCTGTTTACATGCAAATTAATATACATTCATCATCAAAAAGGTAGACAGAACTTTAGTCAGTGATACATGAGAAATATAATCAGGCATGGTCCTTATTTTCCAGGATTTGCACTGCAAGGAAGAAAGAAATATTAAGGCCAGAGAGTAAGGTTAAAATTATATCCTTTTTTTTTTTGCACTCTGGAGCATTTTGATAAGAAATATATGGAACAAAACTGTGTTTTCTTGGCAGTTCCAGTCATGGTGTCAGTGATGGTGTCAGCAAACAGATACCATACTTGTCACACAAAAAAAGGACATTCCCTTTATCAGCCAGGTGCCCCTTATCCTAATACTCTTGAAGAAGTACAAACCCATGTGCTCAAAGCATGGTAAACAGAGGATGCTCTCAGCACTGGGAATAGAAGGATAATCTCAACCATTTAGGGTTGATCACACAAGAAAAAAAAACAAACTATTTAGTCAAATGTCAATAAAGTGAACCCTAACTGTTAAACTTGTCTGCCTTTTTACTATATTCTTCAAACTACATTTATAGTCTCCTTCAAATAGGAGTAACTGTTGGAGACCCTTTTAAAAAATAGAAAACTAATATAAATTAGCCATAGCCCTTGGAAGGGACTCCTGCAAGAATGGAGCCATGAAACTTAAGTTTTATTGGTTTCACCATAATTCCACCTTAATTCACAGATATTTTCAAGACACAGGAAGTGTGATTAAAGACATGTAAGTCCAGTTAAATATTGGTTCAATTATCTCACTGAAACACTGAAGGATAGTTCATGAGTAGCTTTTATTACCTGAAACTCCTGTCTACAAAATCACTGATGTTTGTGTACACAATTTCACCAATGCCTATTGACCAAATTGGTTAGCTCGGATCTCAATTCCAACATTTCCTTCAGAATTGGGGTTCAGTTTGTCAAAATTTGGCTCACTATGGCCTTTCATCACCCATTTTATCTTGCCTTTATAGGTAGTCTGTGGGCTGAGTTAAAGCATGTTCTATTGAGTGTTTTGAGATTGTTCCAGGATTTGAAAATTTTAAATTACTCTGGTTTCTTGGAATTAGCTAATGCATACCACAACTTTCCTTGAAAAACATATTTGAGCCAAAGTGGCTTTAGGGAAGTGTTTTATGTTTTAATAAGGTTGAGAAAAGGAGATAAATTCATCTAGTCATAGTAATGTAGTAAATCTTGTTGAGAGGAACCATTCTCTAAATGACACAGCTATAATTTCATTCCAGCTGATTTTGTGGACTTGAAACATTTCACTCTGCTTTTCTGTCTCATAAAGAAGTTTCCGTTTGGATTATGTGTACAGATCAACAGATAAAGCCTTATGTACTAGAGCTGAAACAGCTCTGTTAAATGTCACTCTTATCCATGCCAACAATTTTGCTTCTTCAGGACCATGGACCTTCCTTAGGAACATATACGCATTTCCCTAAAGAATCCTTAGGCTGTGATATATTTTTGAGTTAAATTGTTATTATTTATAGAAAAATTCCTTATGTCCACCATGAATGCACATCAAAGCTTAAATAGCATTCATCTCCATGGCAGGTGCTTTATCTTACTGATTATTTTGGCAGAGAACATATACCAAAAATCTCCCTGTGAGAAATAAAAACAAACCTCCACCCTCCAAAAATAGAAAAAAAAGCCACAACTCTTCAGATCCCCTTTGGAACTGTGAGTAAAGCTTATAAAGTTTCTTGGAGTCCATTTAATGCCTGTGAGTCTGGCTGAAGCTCAGGGAAAGGGTTGGAGATGGGATGGTCTACAAATAGAGGAGCTAGGATTTCTGAGTTGGGCTTAATCTTCTACCTGTGAAAGTTTCTACATTACTTCCCCATGTGCCTTGTTTTATCGTCTTAGAAAATAAGAGTTTCATCATCTGAGGATGTAAAATATCATGTGAGAGGACTTTTAGAGCCTGGAGAGCACCTTGGATACATTTTCTCCATCATTCAGTGCCTCATTTTACTGACAAGGAAAATTACGGCTGGGGAAGTTGGCTTCCCAGATCCATGAAGCTAGGAAGTGGCAGAGCTGTGAGAGTCACTGCAGATTCCAGACTTTCTTCCTCTTTGTCATTATCCATCCTCTTTAATATCTGCTGTCTAAAGCACTGTATAAATTAAAATGTTTTATAACTGCATTATCTTACTATTGTTCTGTAACAGATCACTCCAGTCTTTCACTGAAAAACAACACTCATTTATCAGCTCCCAGTTCTGTTGGCCAGAAGTCTAAGCAGGGCAGAAGTGGGTCCTCTGCATCAGGTCTTAGAAGAAAGACCTTGACTGAAATCAAGCCATCGACAGGACTGTTATGAGCTAGAGCTCAGGTCCTCTTTCTGGCTCATCAAGGCTGTTGGTGGAATTCAGATCCTTGTGGTTGTAGGACTGAGGTCCCTGTTCTCTTGCTGGCTGTCAGCCAAGGTTGTTTTTAGCTCCTAGAGGCTGCCCTCCATTCTTAGGCATGTTACCTTCTCACTACATGGCAGCTACTTCTTCAAAGTCAGTAGGATGATCTTTCTCTTCAGGGAAGGCTCAGCCCTCCACTTAAGGACTTCACTGATTGGGTCAGACTTACCCAGGATAATCTCCCAACCTAATCACAGGACCCATAACCAATAATATCCATAGGTCCCACCCATGCTCAAGAAGAAGGGATCCTACAGGGTATATGCAGGATCATACAGGGGATGAGAATCTTGTGATTAGAATTGGGATTCTATTTACTAAATCTACTCATTCAAATACTAGTTTTCCTTTTTTTTTAAACCTCCTTTTTCCCTTTACTGCCTCCCATTGAGTCAGTTAAGAGTCATCTATCCTCCTGAAAACCCAGAAAGGGGTGGTGAGAGGAGGTGAACTAGGTGCAGTGTGATGAAAACTTCAAGTCCATAAAAATATCTGATTTTTTATTAGTTTTACTTATTCTTGGCAGACCTCAGTGCTGATAAACTGTTAGTTGCTCAGTCGTGTCTGATTCTTTGCAACCCCATGGACTGTAGCCTGCCAGACTCCTCTGTCCATGGGATTCTCCAGGCAAGATGACCTAGGATAATTCAGAATTGCCTATTCAGCCATTACTGAATGGTTAAAAAAAATCACCTATTCTCTTGGCAAAATGTTTCTTTTAGTAAAGCTGGCCTGGATTCAGAGAGGTTCGAGGAAACCTGGATTCAGAGATGTTTGTTAGGAGCAGCAGAAGCTAGAATTCAGGGGACAGTGTCGACCAATAGAGGTGCTATTTTTCTAGTGCCTCTTGTGGGCTGGGCACTTAACTCACATGAGCTCATTTAATTCCCACCACAGTGATCTGTTACAATAGGTGGCATGGCCCCCCTATTACAGATGAGGAGACACGTGTGAAGGGGCAGAATCAATTCAAAGTTTGGTCTGGTTCACTGGTGCTCTTTGAAGATAGGCTTCCATCTAAAAGTTCAAGGTGGAGACCATGACTCTCAGAGGTTCTCAAACACTTCCACAGAGAGTAGAGCATGGTAGATGGGGCTGGTGAATAACCAGCAGTCTCTGAGACAGAGGCTATTTTAACCAATCATAAAATATCAGCTCTATAAAGGGACTCTTTCTCCCTTCCAGAGTTATCATTAAAGTGTTCAGAAATCAAGATGAAGGCTTGGCGTCATAAAGCTATTTTTCTTTACAGGGGACTTTACCAATAAGGGATGAGTTGAACTTTATAATACCTCATTATGATGGTTAATGAGCAAAGTATTGATATTATAAGTTTGCTTCTTTCTAATATGAGCAAATAAGGCACAGAGTAGGTAAACGAAGGGGCTCAAATGGATAAGGACATAAAAGTGTAGTGACAGAAACCAACTTGCCTTGTTCTTGAGTCCTGCTAACTGTACCTCTGGTTGAACAAGTCAATTAAGATTGAGCTCATAATGAGAACCTACTGTATAGCACAGGGAACTCTAAGTGTTCTGTGCTGACCTAAATAGGAGGGAAATTGAAAGAAGAGGGGATATATGTATACATGTGGCTGATTCACTTTGCTGTACAGCAGAAACTAACACAACATTGTAAGGCAACTACACTCCAATAAAAATTAAAAAAAAAAAGATTGAGTTCATAAAGCTGCAGAGCTGGGAAAAGTTGTGATTACTTCATGAAAGCCCCCATTGCATTGGGGTAAAAAGTTAAATTTGGAAAGATTTCAAAATCCTGCAACTGCAGCTCAATCACTCTGAAATTGAATTTCATGTAAATTGGGAATTCTTTGAACACATTTACATTCTATTCATTTTAATAAACGTATGTCAGATGTGTACTTTATGAGACAGTGCGATGATTCCTGAGGTATCATTCCTGTGGAGCGGAGAGACAGGCTTGAAAACAAACAATGACAATCACAAAGGTGCTGAGCTGAGAAGATGGATAAGGAAGACACATAGCAACCGGTTCTGTGGTGAAGCATCAGGGAAAAATAGAAAAGGTGAGTTTTTAGTAGGGTCTGCCTACTAGGCAGAAAAGGGGAAGAATTTCTGTGCTGTGCTTAGTCAGTTGTGTCCAGCTCTTTGCAACCCCATGCACCGTGGCCCACCAGGATCCTCTGTCCATGGTGATTCTCCAGGCAAGAATACTGGAGTGGGTCGCCATGCCCTCCTCCAGGGGATCTTCCCAACCCAGGGATGAAACCCAGGTCTCCCATACTGCAGGTAGATTCTTTAAAGAATTTCTAGGGAGAAGGAAAAACAAACTTAAAGCTACAAAAGTAAGAAAAATATAGTTCAGTGTGAGCAGAGTATACCAAACACCAGGAGAAGATAGAAAAGAGGTTGAATATTTATGCAGCACTTAAATTGGGAAGGACTTGACTACCCTCTAAGGAGAAGTTTCAACTTTATGGCAACAGGAATCCAATAGAGATGTTACATAAAGGATGACAAGATAATAGCTGCATTTTAGAAGATTAATTCTAGTAGCAGGAAGGAGGATGGCTGCCTGGGAGAATGAAAACTGAAGCAGTAAGAGGGGAATGTGGAAAAGGTCTGTTACAGAATGACTGAGCACCCAGATCAGGGAAGAAGCAAAGGAGACAGGTGATGAGGGTAAAAACTGCTTCTGATAAGTGTGCTGGGACTGGGGCACCAAGTGGCTGAAATCAGGAGAGGAAAGGGGGATGTGAGGAAAAAAATGAAAGATGACACCTAGTTTCTGATCTTCAACTACATCTGGTTTGGGGAGAGTGGGAAATGGAAGAAATGGAATTAATTGTTTAGTTTGAGGTATTTGGAAACAGAGGCTTGGAGTTTAGGAAAAAAATTATACACACACATTTGTGAATTACCAACATTTGATATTGTGGCAGTGAATGACATTTTTCTAAGATTATCATGTATTTAAGAAATAAATAGATTTTTGTACAGCACATGGAACTCTACACAATACTACATGGAAGCCTGGATTTGGGGGGAGAATTGGATACATGTACATGTATGGCTGAGGCCCTTCGCTGTTCACCCAAAACTATCACAATATTGTTAATCGACTATACCCCAATAGAAGATAAAGTTTAAATTTTAAAAAAAGAAAAAAAAAAGTTTTAAATATTGGGTCATGAACCAGCATGCACAAGTAGGAAAAAACAAACAAACAGGAAAAGGAGACAGAGAAAATTCTGCCACTAAGATACTACTCTGGGCTTCCCAGGTGGCACTAGTGGTAGAGAACCCGGCTCCCAATGCTGGAGACGTAAAGAGACACAGGTTTGATCCCTAGGTGGGGAAGATCCCCTGGAGAAAGGCATGGCAACCCACTCCAGTATTCTTGCCTGAAGAATCCCATGGACAGAGGAGCCTGGTGGGCTACAGTTCATAAGGCCGCAAAGAGTCAGACACGACTGAAGTGAGTTAGCATGCGTACATGCAAGATATTGCTATGAGTCCCAGGAGAAGGTTTTAAGATGATGTTTGTATCAATGTTCCCAAGCATGAGGACCAAGAGGACGATGCTTCATATGACAATTAGGAGGGCACTGGTGAATTCTGAGCAGTTCCATGAGGTTGGTGGTGAATTGGGAGAACAGATGGATTCCTTGAGCTGGTAAACAAAAAAGAATGGAGGGTGTTTGGTCATAAAGGGAAAGGAAGGGAGAAGAGAGGGGTTTTTATTGTTCCGACTTCTTTGTTAGAACAGGGAAAGAGAGTGTTCATGGAGAAAACTGAGTAATTGGAGTGACCTGGCATTAGAGATTGGTGGGTGGATTCAGCAGTAGGACAAGCGAGGGAAAGAATTAGTAATAGTTTGATGACAGGGTCTTAAGTAAGAGGGGGGGAAAAGTACATTTTAAAAGAAATGAGTTGAGAGAAAATATGCATTCTTTACCTTGCACTTCTGAGATAAAACTGTAGTTTTCATACCCATAATAAGCACACACAGATGTAAATCCTAGCTCGTTGCAGGCTCTTAGGGATTTACTTACTATTATAAAAATAAAGGTGACAGCTGATTTCCACCTCATTGTGTTAGATGATCTTTTGGAAACTACAACAGATACAACAGGAAAAAGATTAAGATGGCGGATTTCCAAAGCAAGATAATTACCACCTAAGTAAAAGAGAGTTTCTTTTCTGACCTACAATACCAGGGTTGATTTTGGTCAGTCTTGAACATGTAAGTCCCGGATGGACAGAAAGAATTATTTGTACCTGAATATGCCTGCTTCACAGGATCTCACCAAGTTCAGTTCAGTTTAGGATTGATTGAACAAAGAACATTTACAAATGCTCATCCAAACATACTTTTTAGACATTCTGTTGAATATCTATGTTCCAGATCACCCCCAGAATTTCTCGAAAAACCGAAGAATCTTACAGGCTAGTTAAGACCCTAGGCAGGACCAGAGCATCCTGGACCATTTGAACTAGGTAGTCTCCATCTTGTATTTATGGGAAAGAGTTGGAACAAACTCACTCTTTATGATTAAGCAGAAAAGACAACATTTTCCATAAGAATATAATCTTCTGCATGGTTGGTCCCCAGTTATTTTTTGGATGGTCATTTAGTTTCTGTCAAGTTAACTAATTATTCTGGTAAATCATCTTTACAAGATGACTTGCTTTCTTGAGTTGTTAATACTTGCGAAATTCTTTTCCCAAATGAATGAGGATCGAAAGATGTATATTTTTTAACACACACATATACAAAATTTCCCAAACATCTAGCATGTTGAAAGTTGGTCCGTTGCAAAGGAACTAGAATTCTAGGCCAGGGTCCAGGGGTGGAGATGACTATAACATACCACCAAGAGCTTCACTCTTGGCTCTGAGCTCAAAACGAAAAATCCCTCGTCAAGTCAGAAACATGAAGTATGGGGCTCTAACTTGAACAGGAACTGGGAAAAAAAAAGGCAGGGAGAGTAGTACTCATAAAGATTTAGTAAGGAAGTTAGAAGGAATTATGTGGGAAAGAAGAAAAAAAGAATAATTGCGCTGTTATTACATGCATGGGCCAGGTCCATAACATTGTGGGTCAGAGTTTCATTTTATACAGACCAGTTTTCATGATGACACTGTGAAGTAATTTCCTATATACTATAATCTGTTTTGGTAACGCTTTCTACCAGGTGTCTCTTCTGGGACATACCAAAGCAAGGAGTTGATCTGTTAAATTACTCACCCTGTTCAAATATTTGAAGTACTAATTCATCACTCATGACCTTAAATTTGTATTTTCACATCATTATAAATTCAACAGGGGTGAATCTTTTCACAATAATGAATAAAGTGACTCTTGAAAGGAAAGATGTTGAACTTGGAGATGATCTTGTGGGATGACTCTTAAAAGACATCGAAGCATCTGAATCTCTCTCTGGGCTGTATATTAGATGTTAGAGGATATTAGGTATATTAGAGTCTGAACTCCATGCATGTATGGACAGATCCTTTGTTATATGGATATACCTGGTGGAGAATGAGGGAAATATTAGGGGAGTTAAATCTAAAAGTCAAAGATAATTGCAAGGTGGTTACTTGGAGCAACTTGCTAAGATGGCTATATATGGACTTACCACTAGTCTGTAAAGTGAAAAATAATCTTATGGGATTATATGATTCCAAGGCTAGAAAGGGCTTTTTAGCTCTCTGTTAACAATGATGTGCTGAAAGGTTTTCATTATCATTTTGTTAGAACAGCCTTGCTAAAACCTGGTCTCTCTGTCACTTCATACAAATGCAAGGGAGGAAATGGAGCCAATAAATATAATCTCTAGGCGAAGTTTGCAGAGGAAATTTAGGAGAAAAGGTAAATATTTCTGTGGGATTTTACCATTTCACAGAAGTTGTCACCTCACCTCTTTAAGTTTGGAGAAATTATAAAAATCTGACCAATTAGTCAGGGTTTTTATTCTATATATTTCTTCTTGGGGAGGCTTGTTCAATAGAAATTATCCCGAAGTGTCATGCCTGGTACCACAAGCATCATTATTATTTAAAAATTTGACCAAACAAACATAAGCATGAGATTCCCTAGTAGCTCAGATAGTAAAACATACACCTGCAATGCTGGAGACCTAGGTTCAATCCCTGGGTCAGGTAGATCCTCTGGAAAAGGAAATGGCAACCCACTCCAGTATTCTTGCCAGGAGAATCCCATGGACAGAAGAGCCTGGTGGGCTACAGTCCATGGGGTCGCAAAGAGTCAGACACGACTGAATGACTAACACGCAAACATAAGCAAACACACATGTATGTATATATAATGTTATATACCGGAGAAGGCGATGGCACCCCACTCCAGTACTCTTGCCTGGAAAATCCCATGGACAGAGGAGCCTGGTGGGCTGCAGTCCATGGGGTCGCTAGGAGTCAGAAAGGACTGAGCAACTTCACTTTCACTTTTCACTTTCATGCATTGGAGAAGGCAATGGCAACCCACTCCCGTGTTCTTGCTTGGAGAATCCCAGGGACGGGGGAGCCTGGTGGGCTGCCGTCTCTGGGGTCGCACAGAGTCGGACACGACTGAAGCGACTTAGCGGCAGCAGCAGCAGTGTTATATACATAAATGAAAGCAATTCTGTTTATCCTCACTTATTCAGCAATTAACAAAATATATGTAATTGTCTATGATGAAACAAGCACAGTGCTAGAGATATACCATAGAATATGAAATAGTCTTTGCCCTCCAAAAAATTAATGTCTAGTGGGAACAGGTCATTGTACAAAAAAAAAATCACAAAAACACTGTACAAAAAGTCACAAAAAGATCCTTGTAAAAACAAAAACCTCACACACTAATGCAACTTCCCTGGTGGTCCAGTGGTTAAAGTTCTGTGCTGTCAAGGCAGGGGGCATGGGCTCAATCCCTGGTTGGGGAACTAAGATCCCACATGCTATGCAGCAAGCATTAATTAAAATTAATTTAAAAAATTAAAAATAACCACACACATAAAATTAATTACAAGCTAGAAGAAATGTTATGGAGGAGACAGGAGAACGAGTAGGAGATTAAAACTGTTTTCAAAGGAATGGAAAGCCCTTCTAAACAACTGAAATTTAGCTGAAGCCTGAGAGAAAGTGGAATTAGACCCAAAATGGTAGATGTGGGAAAATTCAAGCAGAGGAAACAGCAAGCACAAAGGCACTGAGGCCAAAAAGAACGACAAGCATTAGAGGCATGCTTCCAAGAAGCCTTCATGGCATGGGGCATAGAGAGTGAGAGATGAAGCATAGTTAGTTCAGGCTGGAGTTAGTGCCTAGCCCTTCAAGGACACTGCATATGGTTCTGGGAAGCAAAGGATGACTGGGTTAGATTTGCATTTCAGAAAGACTGACTGCTGTCTGTAGCAGAATAATTAGAGGGAGCAAGAGCTTGAGTGGAAAGTTTAAGATGATCAAAGCAAAGATAGGATGAAGGCTTGCATTTGGGTGGTACTTAGTGAAGAGAATAAAAGGAGACAAGTCACAATCACAGGACTCGGGAAGGGGCTGGCTGTGGGAAGGAAGTGTCAAAGATGATTGGCAGGGTAAGTGACGGATTGAAATGCGAATATGAAAACCAGGCTTTTTATGTTCACCTTTTTCTATTTAAATTCATTCTATGCAAAACCAGTTAGTCCTTACTAGCAGCAATGTATGGTGCTGGGAATTCTCATGGATAAGTGATATGAAAAAAAAAAGTAGATAAAGTGATATATATAATCTCCGCCTTTTATGGATTCACAATCAAATACAGTGTTTCTCATTTCCAATAGACGAAATAATATCTATATAGCCACACACATATGTGTTTATACACAAATACAGATGTCTACACACACGTATGTCTGCATACATATATGTGCATATATGGGTTTCCCAAGTGGCACAGTGGTAAAGAATCTGCCTGCCAATGCAGGAGACATGGGTTCAATCCCTGGGTGGGGAAGATCCCCTGGAGAAGGAAATGGCAACCCACTCCAGAATTCTTGCCTGGGAAATTATATGGACAGAGGAGCCTGGCGGGCTACAGCCCATGGGGTCACAAAAGAGTCAGACACGGCTTAGTGACTAAACAATGACAACATGTGCAATGTGTGTGTGTGTATTTGAGATATTTGTATCAGATATTAAGTATATACTGAAAGGAGATGAGGAATATAAAGTTGAGTAATTAGTGTGGAGTTCAGAAAGATAAATCAAAAAGTTATGTGAGATTGTATTCTTCTTAAAAGAAATTAAAATGTTTCAAAGACTATTAAGTTTTACATCTCCAACTTATTACAGGACAGATTTATGCCTTTAGCCCTGTTTTTCAAAGTGTCCACAAAAAGAAATTAGACCCCAGTATTCAGATGTATAATCCATTTTTTTTATTCTATGATGTATCCCTACAATCATGAGAGTAATCCTATCATTAATAATAATGATAAATAATGACAGTCATTGGTGTGGGATATTTACAAATCATACACAGCCAAAAAGCATAAATGCAGATTTCATTTTAGTGTTGTTGAAATGTTACTTTTTTTTTTACCTGTTTAGTATTTTTCTGAGGATTCTAAACTCACAATTTGTTATCAAACCGACTCTTCACAGCAGACCGAACATGACTAGTTCATAACTTTGTTGAATATTTTCCAGATGTACTGGAGGACACCTTTGCCAGTTTTGCAAGGGTATCTTGTTGGTCAGAAGTCTTTTGTTTAACAAACTCAGCTTGGGTGTTTATTCTAAGAGTCTAACTAAATATAGAGGACAATTGCTAATCAGTGAATTCCTAAGCCTGCTTTCATCGTCCTTACACAATAGTCTTTGCTTGTTTCAGTTTTGTGTGTTTCCCTTTGATTGCTTGTTAATATCTTTTCTATAGTGATAGTATGTAAAAGTAGTACCTAATCTCTGAATTAGTATATAATTATTGATCATCACTATAATTGTGCAGATAGTAGAATATACTTGGAATCACTAGACATGAATTTGCTATGAAGCTAAGGAAGTCTCAGGGCCTTGGATTTCCTTTAAATGTTGGATCTCAATTTGTATTTTTAATTTAAAAAAAAATCTCTCAAATCTTAAGGGCTTCAGGTCTTAGAAAACTTATCTGGCTCAGCTTTTCATCTGTATTGTAATAATTAATTTGTTTTATGCCTTTTTAATTTCATTTTGGCTTTATGACAATGGGACAATTTTTTTTTCTATCTACTATCTAGCATTTAGTTCAGTAAACGCTTTGTGAATTAGTGAATAAGTCATGTGCTTTTATTGTTACATTTGGAAAACATTTAACAAAATTATTAATTCATCATGTTCTATCTGCTGTGAAGAGTCAATCTGATAACAAAATTTTGAGTTTAAAATCCTAAGAAAAATCCTAAAAAGGTAACATTCAAACAACACTAAAATATGTGTGGTAAGGGAGATTTTCTTTTGCATCCATGCATCTTTATGAATAATTATTTTGCTGCAAAGTTTAAAAAATAATAAATTATGTTGTTAGTTAATTTTTAAAGTTTAAAATGTCTATTTGCAGAATTTTAAATGAGATTCCCATACTGCCAATATGTACAACAATATTTTGCAAAAATATAATATATGGTCACGTTAATGTACTTTCATTCTTCTTTTTTTTCCTTTGCAAAATTTTCTTGAAGTATTTTCCAAATGGGAATGAATGAGAGAAAAGGTATATTTGACCGGTTTCATAGATTCTAAGCGTGCTTCTAATAGCTAAAACATAGCCAAAGAAAAGTGTTAATGTTTATGATAGCATTTATTTTAAGCTGTCACTTACTATAACATCTCCATTTTGTCTTTATTTCTCAAGTTTCTTATTTATAAATCTCCACTCTATTTTTCAGGAGTTGACATATGATGACAGGCTAAGAATCTATTACCTGAGAGCTGATATACCCTGTATAATAGATCCTCTAAGAGCTGAACAATACATAAGTTAACAAACTTATACTATGAAGACAGGTCATTGTTTCTAAAGGGAGGTTCATATTTTGATTTTCAAGAAAGGAAAAAAATTTCCCTCCTTTCTCCATCCTGTCTGATCATTTCCAAAGTTTTATAAAAATGTAAAACAACAAAAAATTCATCTGCTACTTCCTGACCACAGAGGTGAATAATTTAAGAATCTTCTCAATTTGGGTTTTCTAACAGCTTCCTATTTTATTTGGAAAGATCTGAAACTTCATTTTTTAATTCCAAAATACATTTCTGCTTTATATCCTTCAGTTCTAAAATAATGATACATCTGCTAATCTGTAGCAATCAAATACTAAGCACTTAAGGTCTCCAATCCTGGAGGAAAAAAGTTTCCTTTTTGAAAGGATTCCCCTTTTCTGAGCTTTGCTGTTTCCTGTTTGTTAAATAGTGGCCCCACCCGGGAAAGCAGAGTTATTTCAGCCATCATTCACTTTCAGTTTACATTAGACTCTGTGGAATATTATAGTGCTATTCAGTATTCATAATCTCCCAGACTTTGCTGTTTTTATGGCCCAGTATAATTTATATGTGGTGTTTGTTGGAAGGTTATCAGAAGCTATTTGGACATAACATTTTTCACAGTAAATAATGATGGCACTACTGTTAAAATATATTTTATTAACTTAACCCACCCAGTAGAATTGGTGTTTAAAACAATGCAGATTAAAGGAGAAAAAAAATCATTCTTAATTTAGGACAGCTTTTAAATAACTGTCCTCCGTCCCTTACGTAGCAAGAAGGCACCCAGATTTCATCTTTATTTGAAGGGTGAGGGTGACATTTAAAAAAATACACTAAGAAGGTTGTGCATAGGTAATGGTTCAGTTAGCACTCATCCCAGAGGATGGAAAATCAGGAGCAAAAAAAGCCCTTTTAAAGAGGAGGAAGTAAATTTCACGTAGGGATGGTTGGTACTCACCTCTTACAGACAACAACACGTGAGCCTGTCACTGCACAAGGACGTTCTAACTTAGCCGCAGCTGTCATCTTTACTAGGAGAACGTTTTCTTTACTTGGTTCTGGATCATTCCGCCCTGCGGATCTCCCTGACCTTTCACTGTTGTCCTTCGCGGCAGGGTGCTAACGTTTTCTGGATTTCACTGCTCTTTAGAATTCTCCACCAGAGGGAGGGCAAGGGAAACGAAGTAGGTTTCACCCGCAGTTCTGAGGGAAGTTTGAATCCCAGAAAACTAGAAGGATCTCTGGTCTGTCTCTCCACTCCACCTCCCTGTATTCGTTCTTGGCAGAACGGAGGGACTCCAGCTATCTCCGTAATTTTATCGCGGATTGCTTTTCAACCAGGGTTTTATCAGTTCACTTACAACTTAAATAAGTTACGGTGAGAGACATTTTGGGAGACCCCCCCCCCCTTCTGCAGAGAACGGGTTATTATTCTTCTAGGAAAAGCTGAAGATGAGAATTCTGGCAGGCACGTGCCTAAACACAGGAGAGCAGGACACAGACAGATCCAGGGAGCAGATGAACGACCTTGGAGTCCTCTAACCATCCTTGCGATTCCCTGAGCCCCACAACTGCCTTACTCAGTTCCCTTTCCACCCAGGAGTTTCTCTTTGCCCTGCGTGCGTGTGGGGTTTTGCACAAAAGTCAGAAAGGATCGAAAGCCAAACTCCAAGGGGAAAAACAGCAACCGATCCTTTCCTTCCCACGGGTTCCAAGCCTTAATTTGGCGGGCAGGTGTCAGAGCGGCAAACTTTGACTCCAGTAATTTTCTCTGCTTTGCAGGCCAGGGACCAGCCCTCCGGGGCGCTGCCTGGCGGGGCAGGGGCGCGAGGAACGGGAGCCCCGCGTCCCTTCCCGGGTCTCAGGATCTGCCGGGGCCGCGCGCCCCGGTTCCCGCGGGCGGCGCCGCGGCGGCTGCGCGCGGCTTCCAGCGACCCCTGTCGGGGGTGCCCGGCAGGCGCCCCGCGCGCCGCCCCCCGCCCGGCCGGGCTCGGGGAGGGAAAGGGGCTGCGCCCGGGAGCGCGAGCCCAGGCTCCTCCCGGTGGCGTGTCCGCGCCTCGGGGTGGGGGTGTGGTGGGGCCGAGGGAGGGGGCGAGGCCAGGGGAGGGCGAGAAGGAGGCGCCAGCGTCCAACCTGCGGGTGGGTGGCGGTGGGGCAATTGAAAAAGAGCCGGCGAGGAGTTCCCCCCCCAACTTGTCGGAACTCTGGCTCGCGCGCAGGGCAGGAGCGGAGCGGCGGCGGCTGCCCGGCCAATGCGAGCGCGGGCCGGACGGTAATCGCCTCTCCCTCCCCGGGCTACGAGCGCGCCGGACCGAGGCCGCGGCGGGCGCGGACCGCGGCGGGCACCGAGGACTCCCCAGCGGCGGGCCAGCAGGAGCCACCCCGCGAGCGCGCGCGAGCGCGGGACGGAGCGACCGCCAGCCCCAGGTGGCCCGGACCGCACGTCGCGTCCCCGCGCGCCCCGCAGGCGACAGGAGACGCACCCCCGCGCCGCGCGCGCCTCGGCCCGGCCGCTGGCCCGCCTCCACTCCGGGGACAAACTTTTCCCGAAGCCGATCCCAGCCCTCGGAACCAAACTTGTCGCGCGCCGCCTTCGCCGGGAGCCGTCCGCGCCGAGCGTGCACTTCTCGGGCGAGATGTCGGAGCGCAGAGAAGGCAGAGGCAAGGGGAAGGGCGGCAAGAAGGACCGCGGCTCCGGGAAGAAGCCCGCGCCCGCGGCGGGCGGCCCGAGCCCAGGTGAGTGCGCCGCGCGGCCGGAGCTCTTCCTTTTTGCCTCCTCCTCCTCCGATGCCGTCGCCTCTCCCTCGCCTGCCCGCGCGCCCGGTGCACCCGGCGCCTGGCTCTGCTCCCAGGCGTCCGCAGGGCCGGGCGGTGCTCGCCCCTCCCTGGAGCCGCCCCTCACCTGGGCGCCGAGCCCCACCCGGGCGTCCGCGCCCCGCGCGCAGGCGGAGGGCGGCCGCCAGTCCCGCGCCCCGGGAGGATCCGGACGCGCCGCGCTCCTGGCACGGCCTTTGCCCAGCGCCGCAGAACCGAGCCTCAGCGCGGCTCCGGACCTGGCGCGCCGGAGCGGAGGCCGGGTGCGCGCTGGTCCCGCGCCAGCCGCGCTTTGCACGGGGCCCGCCTGCCCTCTAGCGAGAAAAGCGGGAACGGGTGTCCCCACTTCCGAGCGCCTGGCTGGGAAGAAGGGGTGCTCTAGAGAGAGGCCAGGAGAGCGCTCGCGCAGCGGTGTTTTGGGCTCCGGGAAGGGAGTGCAGGGTCCGGGTGTGCGCGGACGTTCTCCCGGCTTTAGCCCTGCGGTACTGGTGTTCGGACCAGCGGAGAGAGATTCCTAGAGGTCAGCGAAGCAGATCAAACCCAGCCGAGCGCCAGGAGTCAGGTCCACTCCAAAAAGCTTTTCAGACTTCCGGCTTTGCAGTTCTAATTCTCGGGGCCTTTTTGATCAGTGCGGTTAATTGATGTTCCCAAGAGATGCCCATAAAGCAAAAGTTCATCCGAACTTTTGAAACCAGCTCCTCGCTGGTTGTAAAAGAAAATGAAATGCAGTTGAGACTTTCTAGAGAAAAGTCCACTGTTGGGTCATCAGGACACGGGCGTGAGGGACAGTTTCACCGTTTGTTTCACTGAGAAAGGGCTGATGCTGTAGACACTACGTTGGACCTGGGAGGCACTCCATATATACGTGCTGATGAGTGAGTCAGTGAAAATGCTAAAAAAAAGGTGGGGGGAGGCGGGGAGGGAGAGGAATAGAAGGACTTTTTTCTGCTTCTGCGATTCCCAGTTCTTAATTGATCCAGATACCTTAAGTCACGCAGAACATCCCCCAGCACATTTTATAAAACGCTTCTGAGGAATTAATTCAATAGCACTTGGTAGTACCATGACTGAGGAAGATAACAGGTATTTGCCTGTTCCTCGCAGGAAGAAAACAAGATTTGCCTAGTCCTCGTGTTGACATCACTGAGAGCATTTCAGAGCCGGGCTTATTGGCAGAGACCTTAAGAAGGTTTTGAGCAAAACAGATTGAACAGAGAGTGATTGTTTGGCCACTGACCGACTGTTCCTGTGCCTGTTTCTATGATAAGATACTGTTGATCAGCTTCACCTTCCTTACCTAGCATTAGTCCTTACGAAGGTGTAATTGAAATTTTCCTTACCTCCCCCTATTTTGGAGATACTCTATCGCGTTTTATTCAACCAGGGCTGAGATGGGGAAGCTGGATTAGCAACCTCCCTAAGTGACATTCTCTACTGCCCTTTCATAGGTCAGCCTAGTGAGTGAAAGAGCTCTTAGACCTGACCACAACGGTAAAGTTGTTAAGAGTTTTTTGCAGAGCCCTTTAAGTGTTGTCCTGCCTGGGAAGACTCCGCCTTCAGAAGTTTCTAGGGTCCTCTGGAGGTGGTCTGATGAATTAAGGAGGGGATGGTGGTTTGAAGTAGCATCTCTTTCAGTCTGCACTTTGTCAAGGCTTCAGGGCAGCGGTGCCTTACTTAACATAGGCATTTCAGATAAGCACCCACGGAGGTGGGAGAGATTTTGAGAGCCAGCAGGCATTTCTATGCCCTGCAGATCTCCTCTGCTAGATAGGCAGCTGTGTGCGGGGACCATGTAATATTGTCTCCTGACACAGGGTCCAGAGCTTCCTTGGTGACTCTCGTTGTGCTGTGCAGTCCCGTTACTGCAATCCCCTTTAAACCAGATAGACTGGCATCTCTAAGTGACATTCTCTTTATTTTTTAAACGTTTGAACAGCGAAGGGACTCCGCCATACATACACTCTGCCAAGTAACTGAGCAGAGTTCCCTGTGCTATACAGTAGCACAGGTCCTTGTTGGTTATCCATTTTAAACATAGCAGTCTGCACTTGTCCATCCCAAACAAATGAACTTCCTTACAAAACAGAAAAGGACTCATAGACTTAGAGAAGGAACTTATGGTTTCCCCCACCCCAGGGCAGCAGAGGCAGAGCATTGGGGAGAATGAGGGGAAGGGATAGTTAAGTGATGTTTTCTTTACTATCTTTCCAGAGAATCTGGAGTGAACTTGGCTCTAGGTTAGCTTTCTGTATGTTTGTCTGTTTTCCATCAAGGTGGGGGGGGTGTCTTCTTTGGGGAGTAACTTTTTACCCCTCCTCCAAGGCCTCTTGTGCTTGTTAAACGCTAAAAACCAGCTAAGAATATTTATTCTTCATTGGATTCAAAAAGAGCCATCAACTGAAAACCTGCTTTAGGTAAAAGCACATGGCATTAAATAGTACTGCTTGGAAATCGCTGTGTGTTCCTTCTTGTCCTTTCCCTTGTTATGCTGGCAGTGTACTTTCACTTATCTTAGGAGAATAAATAACTGAGAGCCACAATGGTTTGCGAGAGAAAAACTAAAGAGTTCTTTGCACTCTTTAGTCCTCAGGCATCCTCAAAGGAAATGAACTCTAGAAGCCATGATTATAGCATTGCCACTTGGCATACCAGCTCAAATTAGGGCTTACGAGGACACCCATCTCTTAAATAGCTCCCCCATCAGTGTCCTTGAATCCCAAGTTTCACCTCTTTCTTAAAACAGCCGCTGAAACTTTCTGTCCTCTATGACGCCCATGCAACGGCCAGGCCTCCCTTTGGATGTTATAACATTACTTCATGGCAGTCAAGGGAGAGATAAGACTGAGAGAATTCAGCCAGTCAGCCCTGCTGTGTGCCGTATTATATGCAGAGGCATAAACACATCTGTTGGAGGGATCGTTTTGGGAGGGGGGGGGGAAGGTTTCTTTAACTTTCATGCGACATGTGTGACTGATACGTGATACATACGTAGCTATGTTTCATAGCATCGCATTTTTCTACAATTAACTGAATATTGAATTGCATACTATTGGGGCTGCAGATGTTCACCAGCATTATCTCTGCCGCAGTAATGGCTGTAATAGGTCCCAAGCCCTTGGGGTCATTGATTCTTCTTCTTTGCTCAAAAAAAAAAAGCAATCTCAGCATCTTCCTGGGCTTTGTAGCTCGGATCCATGTACCCAGAGCCCTGTAACTTCCTGTGCCTCTTGCATGGACTTCCCAGGTCCAGGCTCTTCATCTTGATTCAGTTCAACAGACTTTGTCTAGCAAAGCCTGAATTGCAAACCCAAAGCTTCACCCTCCTCCCCAAATTTGGTGTCTGGCTCTAAGTTTCTTTTATGAACCTCTGCTTGCTGATGCTTTTGTTTCTTTAAAACACTGCGAAAGCTTCATTTTTCCTCTTAAATGACCTGGAATCAACTCATTATCAAGCCTAGCTCAGTTCTAGAACTGCCAGGTCTCCCTTCATCTCCGGCATCAGGGGTCATTTGTAAGTACAAGTGGTGGACGCATCAAGACACTTAGTATCCCAGATGAGTAGAAGCCGGCTAGGTGTCCCCCAGTGACGTCACCCACCTGTTTTGTTAACTCAGTGTCTCCCCAGGCTGAAGTGCCTTGTCAGCATTCTTGGGTATAGAGTGTGCTGTCATTACCAGGGCAGCGCGTGTTTACAGAACAGAAAGAATGCCCCACGATCTGTTTGCAGCCTGCTGGCTTGTAACCACTCAGATTATGTAATTACAGAAAGCATTAAATGTTCATTTTAGAGTGAAGTGGGGTTTATTTTGGAAAACGGCTTTAAAGCTGAAAGAGTGGGAGAAACTTGAGATACTGTTCTGCTATCTGCAAAATGAGAAAAGGGAAAAATGGGGAGAAAAGAGACACAAAATATGTATGTAATTAGAAAATATTGAACCAGTGTGAAAGCAGGGAACATGTTATAACCTGCCAGGCACTAGGCTGGATACATTTATACTTATTAATAAGGGAGCTGCTATTCATTAACTAGCCTACCGTGTTCCAGGCAACGTAACAGATGCTTTGTGCTGTTCTTCAGTAAGAAATTGCCTGACTATTACAGGATATCTAGTCCTTAGCACTACAACCGGGTTGCCTGGGTTTAAATCCTAGTTCTGCTCTTTACTTGTATAGCCATGGTCAAGTTACTTAATTTCTCCATCCCCGTTTCCTCATTTGTAAAATTGGGATCATAATCATGTTATCATAAAGCTGTTCTGAGGCTTAAACGAGATAACAGCAATAGTGAGTGCCCCATCAATATCCAAAACATCTATGCCTTTGCCAAGATATTTGATTAAATTTTTCCAAATTCACCTTTTATGGTAAAAAATAATCCACAGCTGGTCTTAGATGAGAGTGAGTATAAATATTAATATCTACTACCTGTAAATAGAGAGAAAAGTGGATAAGTATGTCAAATACCATCACTGCATATATGTATTATGAAAATAGTCCTGAATGGAGTCTAAATATTGAAAGTAGAGTGAGGTGCAACATCATTTTATCTCTGAAAAAGGTTGAGGTTTCAAGCTCGAGAAGGTTTTGAAACATGAGTCCTTTTCGGGTCACACTGAAGAATCGATGCTCATATAGAATGCATAAGAAGTCTTCTCTTTGGGGACTAGTGGGAATTGAAAAGGAAACTGTGTGTCAACATGCTCTTGGTTATCTTTTAATCGAGTGTAACAGTATGTTGCCAGCAAGGTTCATAGAATCCAGTGCAGGTATTTCTAAATGTAAACAAAATAATGACTATTAAAAAATCTACATATTTCATTATTTTATCCCCCTACCCCTCACTAGAATGGCTATAAGTTTCATGTCTGTGCTCAGTCGGGTCTCTGCGACCCCATGGACTGTAGTCCACCAGGCTCCTCTGTCCATGGGATTCTCCAGGCATAGATACTAGAGTGCTATAGGTAACGCTTAAAGTTCTACCCGTGTGAATCTTAGCACATCAGTGTTTTATTAGCATTCTCAAAGTCACAAGTGAAATTTGACACTAAGTATCGAGAGTCATCCCATTTTTATATGACAGAAGAAAACAGTCAATATTGTGGATGAATGATTTTAAATTTATTAAAGAAACAGAAAAGTAGACTTCTGGTATTTTGGTTAACCCTTGAATTCTCCTCTTGACAAACAGAAAATACAGAAACTGATATCATACAGTGTTAGCTTAAAAACTCTTTCTCTTCATGAGAGGAAAATAACAAGCATACTGTCAGGTTCATAAAGTGAAACTTCCTCAAAGGAACGTGTGCTTTGGTGGGTTCATCCTAATCCTACACGTTTAAGGACATGTCCTCTGTGGGTTTTAAGAGATTTTTTTAAAGCAAAGCTACCAGAATGCCAATAGATGTCAGTGTGTGTTGCTTTAGAGAAAGTGAGGTGTTAGAACCAAAAAAAAAATTTTTAAAGTTTTGTCCTTCATTTATTCTCAATTTTGGTAGACATAAAACTGGCTACTTTGAAAAGTTGACAATTAGTAATACCCTGTATAACCTTGTTGCCTTACTTCCTTTAGGATTGACTTAAGTCAGTCCTAAAGAAAATCAATTCTGAAGCTGAAGCTGAAGCTCCAAGTGCTTAGGCCACCTGATGCGAAGAGCTGACTCATTAGAAAAGACCCTGATGCTGAGAAAGATTGAAGGCAGGAGGAGAAGGGGACGACAAAGGATGAGATGATTGGATGGCATTCAACGGCCGTGAGTTTGAGCAAGCTCTGGGAGATGGTGAAGGACAGGGAAGCCTGGTGTGCTGCAATCCATGGGGTCGCAGAATTAGACACAACTGAGCAACTGAACAACAGCAACCTTATTTCCTTACATTTTGTAAATGAAAATGTCACATTTTCACAGCCCTCTCTTCTAAATATGAAAAGATGTATCTGCAGTTCATTCCTTAAGGAATTTAGGAGGCAGGCTGAAAATACACATCAATGCATTCCTTTTTTTTTTTTTTTTAAACTTAATGAACAATTATTTGAAAATGTTGTTACAAATACCTTGGATTTATTTTGCATTTGTAAACTGTAAATTAAATATGCATGTTTCTTATTAAGACTAAGTGCATTTTTGAGTCCAGCTCCAGTAGATCTGTGGAGTTCTGCTTTGTCATAGATGGTCAGAGTTCTTTCTGTTTCACCAGTGTCACCTTTTTCTGGCCTCCAGAGGGTGCTCCAAGAGCATTACACTGCTATTCCCCAAAGAATGACTCCTGTTTTTCTTTCCTTACGTGACTTCGATATTCTGGGCAATCTTTGGGGAAGAATAGGATCTGGATTTCCTCAGAGCTACTACCTCAACTGGAGTTTGTTTTCCAGTTAGACCAAAACAGACCCAATTTGCTAAGAACTCTGAATCAGGACATTCCAAGACATTATTCTGATGATGACTGTGCAATTGTCAATTTGCATGGGTGCATCTCTGAAATTTACTTTTATTTTATGTTAATTTTATGGGGATATAGTTGATTTACAATGTTGTGTTAGTTTCAGGTGTATAGCAAAGTGATTCAGTTATGTATGTATATATATGTATGTACGTATATATATATATGTCTGTATGTATCAACTCTTTTTTTAGATTCTTTTGCCTTATAGATCATTACAGAGTATTGAGTAGAGTTCCTTGTGCAATACAGTAAGTCCTTATTCCTTATCTGTTTTATATGTAGCAGTGTGTATATGTCAGCCAGAAACTTTCCCCCAAAGAACTAGCATCTTATATGCATCTTTCAGTTGCCTTTTAGAGCAATTTCTTTGGCATAAGTTCAGGCAGTATCTACAAAGATACTTAGTCATATTGAAAAGTTTCACTATAGCATTGGAAACTTACACATGAACACATCAAAATTAAATGAAGGATCTTTAGGGATATGTCTATGGTCATGTCTTAACACCATATCTGCAACCCCTAGCTAAATGTTTATGAACCTTACTTTGATTGAGCTACATATTTTTGAAAATGGGTTGGAATGGCTAATTCTTTTGGATATGGGCTAATTTTATAACACTGTCACAGAGTCACTGTTATTTGCTCATGGTTTACTCCACCCTGCACTGATCACCTTCACTGTGAGTTACTCCAAGTCTGTTACTCCCTTCTCTTTTTAAAGGACAATATTGTTCACATTGTTTTGGTCCAGGTAAGGTGTTATTGATGGAAAGTAGCCTTTGCTGTGCATTGGTGTCCCAAACCTTCTATTTTATAGCTTCAGTCGCAGGCAGCTGGGTCCTCTGGGCAGCTGTTGAGCTTTAGTTTCAATCATGTGAGAGAGTCAGGGAAATGCATTATTAGGCTGAACCATCGGAACTTGTCAATTCTGTAAATGATGCACGACTGGATATTGTCAGTGTCTTATCATTTTGTATTTGGACTCTCTTTAGCAGCTTGACTGTATGCCTTATATAGTGTTTTTAAAAATAGAAGAATGACAACTTTGAAAACATTCATAGAAGTTTTGTTAATTAAGTGAGGTTAAAGTAATATATGGTATAGAAGGAATCTGGAATAGGAAGTCATTAAACCAGTGGCATTTTCTTCAATAAATAGACCAGGTCATGTGATATCCATGTAAAATTAATTCACCATAAATGTAGGGTGTCAGGGCAAAGAGCACTTTCCCTTGGAGAGAAAGTAATACATTTCTACCATAACATATAACTTGGATTTTTTTGAACCTTTTAGAAAACTGTTGTTATGCTTTATCTTACCCACCATATTTCTACAGAGATGTGAGAAATATCGGTGACTAATGAGCAATCTTGGCCTTAATTTATGGAATAATATTTTTAAAACCTTGACTCAGTTTCACTGTACTACAGCAATTCAGTTTTTCTAGTAGTTTTAATAGAATTTTACTGTCAAGTGAAAATGTGTTCTTTATGGATGGCCTCTGTTACTTTGTAAAGAAGGATAATCTTAGACAAAGCCAGATTTTTAAAGTATATATGTATCTGTCTGTAATTGTAACTCATCTGTTTGTTACATATAATCTCACAATTGTAAAGACAAACTCCATTTTTAAAGGATATGTCAGTCTCCTTAACTATTCCACAGCAAATATAAAACCAGTTGTTAAAAGGAAAGGTCTGAATTCTAACTTGGAAATTTTTTTTTCAGAACAAATAAGTCTTATGCATTTACCAAAATGTTCTGAATACTGACTGTCTTATATTTAAGGACTCCAGAATTGAAAGTGAAAATTTCTGTACATTTTGTAACTTTTTCAAAAATGTGTTTCAATCCTAGGTAAGACACGGTTTGGATATTAACTCTGCATAAAAAAATTTTCTCTATTGAAGCCCTAAAGAGAATTTTTGATCTTAATTAGCTGTTTTCAGTTCAGTTCAGTCACCCAGTCATGTCTGACTCTTTACGACCCCATGGATTGCAGCACACCAGGCTTCCCTGTCCATCACCAACTCCTGAAGCTTGCTCAAACTCATGTCCATCGAGTCTGTGATGCCATCCAACCATCTCCATACCAACCAATTAACTGTTTAGTACATCATTTATTTGAAATTTTCCACTGGGGGTATATAGTAACAGGAAATCATATTTACATGTGAACTGATAAGAATTGCATCCAAAAATCAAAGAAGAAAAAAGTGAAAGAGATAGTCAATAGGTATTTAAAAATAAACTAATGCCCATGATAAGAGAGTTTTCTTTTTTAGAGATAAATATATACATTGCCATTTAGTTTAGAAGTGTGGATTTTGTGAATTGAATGCCCTTTCTGTCCTTAAGTTTATCAGGAGTTATGAAAGTTTCTGGTTTTCCCTGGTTGTGTTTCTTCTCCCCTTTCCTCATGGTCTGCGGTGGACTTTCTGTTGTATTGAGAGACAAGTGAGGGGGCAGAAGAGGATCGGTGACTTGCTCTAGTTGGTTGACGTGAGGTAGGCTGCAGATTTCTCCTGGAACACAGCACCCTGTGGTTTCATGCCTAGAATGGGAGCATTTGTATTGGGTTGACCAAAAAGGTCATTTGGGATGTTTAACATGAACTAGTATATGGAAAACATTTTTTGTGCGTGGAATTTCCTTTGCCTCTCTTCTCCAAACTTGGCAAGTTGACTTTTTAGTTACAAGTTTACACTGTATTAATGGCTACGAACATTTAACTGAAAGGATTGTTTTGTATTTGTGTTCTGTATTCATGTAATATGTGAGTATACGGTAGGAAGACTTCTTTGGATGGAGGCGAGCATTCTATTCATTTGTAACCTCGGTTGGGGCTGAGTCTAAAACATACTCATGCAGTTCAGCCGAATCCAAACGAATGCTTTAATTCTTTATTTTGGTGGCTCTCTTTTCTTCTCTCCAAACCCACTGGAGTGAAGGAAGTACACCATGCAGATGACATTTTGAATCCACATCTATATATTCCACAGGGGATGGGAAGAACCATCACTGCCCCCTCCCAAAAAAGCACGTGTGTGCTTTGCTTAGTTGCTCAGTCAGGTGTGACTCTTTGCGACCCCATGGACTACACTCCGCCAGACTCCTCTGTCCTTGGGGATTCTCCAGGAAAGAATACTGGAGTGGGTTGCCATTCGCTTCTCCAGGGGATCTTCCCAACCCAGGGATCAAACCCAGGTCTCCCACATTGCAGGCAGATTCTTTACTGACTGAGCCACCAGGGAAGCCCGTACCTGGATTGAAGCCCTCCTGGGTATGGCCCCCCCTCCTGACACCTTTGATCCAGCCATCTTTTAACAGGCAACATCTTCACGTCTGACAGCACTTTAGAACTGAGCAATATTTTGCCTTTTCCCCACATTTTGTGGCCTGCTCACCTTAAAATAAAAACCCCATTTCTGAATGTGACAACTGGGGGGAAAAATTGGCTCTGTTCTTCCCTAACCAACAGTCCAAGTGAGAATTGAATTATCGTGTTTGAATAGTATGATTCAGAATGTACCAGCATGAAAATTTGACCCTGAGCATCCCAGAGAAGAGGCTTCTGGGACACTTGCATGGTGGCCGTGTCTTAATGATGGCTGCGTGCCTCCAGGGTTGAGAAATGCTGGTTTTAGTTCCGCCGGAGGAGTGATTGAAAGGCAAGGCTCTGGTTCTGTCCTCAGACTGCGTGGTGTGAACTCGACGGTGACAAGCGCGTAAGCCTCAGTTTCTGTGTGTGTACGCTGTGGGAAATAGGACATCATTCACGCGGTTGTTCTAGGAGTGGTGTGAGTATTGTGCTGGGTACAGAGTAGGAACTAAACGATCGCTTTTGTTTGTTTAAATATTAACAAAACCTGAGCACTTTCCCAATGTATCTTCTTACTTCATGAGTTTGTATCAATATTGTCTGAACTTTAAGCCCCCCGAAAATAACTATAAATACTGTACATTTTTTCACAGGGTCCTATACCCAGAGGTTCTTTGTAAATAACCATCGTGTTGTTGATAATACATGTCAAATATTTATAAGGCATACCTTCTATGGCTTTGGACTCTTGCTGAGAGTTGGATGCCATGTATATAACACATTCCTAAAAAGAGCAGCCATATATTCTTGACCTTGAACTTACCTTGAATTTTGGCCTATAGATAAACTTGTATTTTTGGAGAACAGAGGAATACTAGAAGTGATGTTTTAACAGACGGGTGCAATAATAGTTTACATGCACATGTGTTTTTAATAATATACTTCTTTGAAAATATATGTCAGTTAGTTCTTTAGTTATAGCTTTTGTTTTGCTAATCTCCCATGCCTTGACGGTCAAGGATAATTTTGTTTTACACATAGTGTAAACTTTGCAGAGTACTTTGCATACAAATATTTATAGAATAAAGGAGTAAGAATCATTTGTCTGTATATATTTGTTGACTATTTTTTTTCCTGCATTACAAGGATAGATAATTGTAATGATGAATTGATTTTAATTGGAGCTTATTGTATTGTGCTATGTGTATGTAATTTATTGTCTGAAAAAAATTTCCATTTGTATATTAAGTTGACAAGTTTTGTGTGTGTATGTATATATATGTATATGTATATAAAGCCTGCTTTTATATTTTGGTATGTTCTTTTTTCTCTGCCGACAGAGTGACAGTATCTGTATTAAGCACATGATATTTCATTGTTTGAAATTGTGGAACTTTCTACATTTTCCACTTTCATTGGTTTTTCAGTAAATAAAGAAGGGGAGCCTGCCTTGAAGCTTGTGAAATGATAGATTTTTTATAAATAGTTGTAATAGCAGTAATATTGAAAATTATTGTCATTATTTCTGAGAAATATATTGAAGACTGGTACTTTGACCTCAGGAGAATTAGTTTGAATACAGAAAATAGACAGCGCTTATAATTTCTTTAGTGAGGTCACCTTGCTGTATGCTTGAAATTTTCCCTGGGGGGCAGAAGAGAGAACGATTCATGCATTATCCATTTTGGGAAAGAGTTATACATGTACAGGAATTATGGAAATGAGCTGGTGGGTTTGTCAAGAGAAAACCAATTATTTGAATACTGAATTGAATATAAAATGAAATACATAGTTTTCCATATATTAAATTGAATAAGAATGAGAGAATTGGGTCCTAACGGTTGTTTTTTGGGTTTTGTTTTCACATGTTGATTGTATGGTATGATCTCCATTGCCCTTAACCTGACAGGAAGCAGAAATGTGGATAGAAAGAATTGTTATATATTTTGGTATTTGGAAAGCAGCATCAGAGTTTCAAATATTGTGTTCATTATTCATGCGCTATTGAAAAGGACTGGCTTGGGACTTCACTGGCAGTCCAGTGATTAAGACACCACGTTTTCACTACTATAGGGACACAGTTTCAATACCTGGTTGGGGAACTAAGACCCTGCATGCTACACAATGTGGCCCCAAAATAGAGACTGGGCTCCACTTGGGCATGGGAGAGAGAACAGCTCATGTCTTATCCATTTTGGGAAAGAGTTATACATATAAAAGGAAGGTAGGTAAGACAAGGCCATTATCTTCCACTGGGAATTAGCAGAAACTAAGGGACCCTGTAGAGTGTATAGTCTCTGAGAGCTACAGACTCTCTCCCCTCCCAGATCGAATGTACAAGAGATGGTCTTCACTAAGAGAGCATCTGAGTTAGACTGAGCAGGGCAAAAAATGTCACCACTTACAAGACGCTACTCGCAATAGAGAAAATATTCACAAAACATAAAAAGCTTGGTGACAACCCTGTATCTGAATTTGGTGGCCATAGCCACACTGTAAGATAAAGATAGGTTTCAGTTTTTCCTTGCACCCTGCCACTGATGGTTGGCTTACTTCACCTCACCTCTTGAAATCATGATGAAAAGGCAGGATGCAGCCACCTTGCCCTGAGCCCGTAAATCTGGGACCAAAACTCACCGAAGCTGGAAGGGTAATAGCAGCTGTCTTGGGATCTGTACCTGGACAGGCATGTGTGGGAAAACTTCAGGGCACCTGTACCTTCAGACATCGTAGGATTCCCTGAGAGAGGCAGCCAGAGGCTGAATGCTCTTTTTTGTCATTTTAGACATGTGATTTTGTAAAGTTAATGCTGACCTTAATGCAAATGCCCATTTGGGATTTGTTGCTGTGAAACTCTAAGGCGGCTAGATAGCATGACTTTGAATAATGTTGTTGCTCTTGAGCAATATAAGTTATAAGTGTATCAAGAGAAGAACGTATTCATCCCCCAGTGGTCTTACAGTTCTCACATTCACTCAGAGGGAAGTCACCCTCTGGAAGATTCAGTGTTTTGCTAGTGTCAATATGTCAACTCCCTATAAAATATAAAAATAGATTCCCTACTCAGAACTTAATAAGAATCTAATTTTTTGTTATGAATACAGTGGTTCTTTGTTTAAAGCTCCCTTGACAAATTAAGGAAATAATAGATATCCTTTCAACTGTCATTTTTCATGGTCCATTCGTAACTAAAAGCCTCTTATTTAAGTAAAAACATGGTTTCATGGACAAAGTCACTATATTTCTGGTCACTCGAGGAAATAAGAAATGGGAAATTTTATTACATATTGATATACATATTCAAAGATGTAAGTTCTAAATTGGCACATTGACTTAATATGTGGGTATATGCTTTCTATGGAAACAGACTTTATTTTCAGTTACTTCCAAACAGCATTAATAAATAATTGTATTTAAAATGGACTACAACTACCTTTTAACCAGTCCGATAGGTTTACATTTTAGAGGATTACTTTTGTGATTACTCATCCAATGTATATTCAAGATTTGGTATAAGAGTGGAGTCATTACATTATAAGGACATTTACAAGCGTATGTACAAAAATAAGTAACTTTCTATCTTCTATCACCTTAGTTTCTATAAAGCAAAAAAACATCCTTGGGCTATTTTTTATCTATTTTATTGACTTTGATTATTTTATTTTTTTTCAATTTATCCTTCCTTGGTTTTCATTTTTGATTTGCATGATAGAGGTCAAAACAATCTCAGTTTTACTTTGAGCATTTGATTTGGTCACTTATATACTTTTAATTCTTAGATAATAAACCAGTGTCCTCACCCAGAGGAATTTTTAATTGAGCAATCATATGTGCACATTTTTTTAGCAGTTCGTATCTCCTGACTGTGAACCTCTCAAGGTCATGTCTGCCTCGTGCGTTTCCATATATCCAGAGGCCAGCACAGTGATGGGAACATAGTTGTTGGTCTTAAGAATTTATTCAGTGATCAAATGAAGAAGAAAATATCTCTAATTTGCTTAAAACAATGCATTGTGGGAGTTTATGAGGAGCAGTTTAATTATTATGTTTCAATCAGTTAATAAGAAAGTCAGTGGAAGTTTAGCAGTACTAGCAGTTCATGGATTTGTTCCTAAATGGACCATATGTGGTTTTCCTACTTTAAATTTTCACGTTTTATCTTCAAGTTCTCAGTGAGTAATAATCAGTGCTGAATTATTCAGACTAATAAATAGGAATTCAAAATTTACTCAACCCTAATTGTTTTTGTTACATATTCTCTTCAGTACATGAAGGCAGTTAAGAAACTAAGCTGATGCTGGTCAAGGAATTAATATTTATAAATACTTAGACCATTGCCTGGAACATCGTGTTTGTCATGTTAGGAGTTTGTTATATAAAGAAATAACAGTCGTTCCTGGCAAGTAGTGAAAATGATCTTAAACAATATTAATACTGCCTAAAAAGTAAGCTCTTAAATACAGCCACAGCAGCTCTGGGGGAGAGTCAGTTAGAACTGAAAAGGTTATCTTAGAGGTCATGTCCTTGAATCACTTCTTTTTAAAGTGAGGAAACCACAAAATCCAGCAAAGAATGTCTGTCCCAATACTAGAACCCAGCTGTCCAGATTTCATGGTAGACATTTTAATTACTATAATGATACATTTTCAAATCTAAGATGGACACCGTATATGAATTCAGTGTTTATAGTACTGCAGGTGTTATTATGCTTCCAAGTAAGAGAGATATATTTCTGTCATCAGATAGCTGTTTGGGGTACATCATTGATATGATTTTAATTATTTTCAGGGTTGCAGGAAATTTAAATCAGCTAAATTTTTGTATCTAGTTGTCCTATGTTATAATATCTTGTGCCCAAGTGGTTTTAGTAAATATTAACTGACAAGATGACTAGGAAAGTAAGTCGTCCTAATGTCATAACCTGAAAGATGGGAGTAGTGTGTGTGTTTGTGGGGGGAAGGTGGGGGGGTGGGTGTGAATTCACAGATGGCGTGGGCGTGAGCTGTCTCAGTGCTCCAAAACTTTGTTAGCAATGATACCCTGATGCAACAGGCTCTAGCAACATGAAAGACCTCTGTGGGCTGAGTATGCTGTAGAAAAGATGTCCAGGCTAAAAGGAGCCATGAACGCTTGTGCCTTGACAGCTGCTCGGGGGCCACTGAGTAACTCCCTTGCATCTGTGAGCCGCTGACCAGTCACTGATCACAGTGACATTTTATCACTAACAACCTGAATTATCTTTGACCTAGAGACCCAGGGGGTCAAAGGCCTCCTAGTCCATTATTAAATTTCCAGAGTGGTAGTTCAATTTGCTTTAGGAGATTTATTTATGTTTATTTATTTAGCTTTTTGTGGGGGAGAAGGAGGGAAACAGGAGGAAAGGCAGAGGCAGTTGTTGTTTTTTCCTCCCTTAGAGGATTATTCTTTCATCCAGACCTCGATATGGAGGATTTTGCCAAAATCCTAAAAGAAAGGAGGGTCCCAAGCCTCAGCACAGGGTGGTTTTCATCTGGGCCTCCCATGGTGTCCTCAAGGTTACCGAGAACCATCATCAGACTGGGGCTTCGCAGAAGAATAACCCTCTCTCTGCAGGTTGGACAGGGAGGGGCTTTGCCTGCAGGGCAGCACAGATCCTTTGAGAGTGGAAGCAACTTACAAAGTTTGGCTGATTCATATTCAACTGGCCCTTTTAATGAGGGCCTTAATTAGTGGCTAGAAGAGACTGAAGGGTTCATTTGGAGCCCATCCAAGGAGCTGGGAGGGCAGACAATGCTGATTCCCAGCCAGTCAGATTGAAAGACTCTCCCAGGTCATACATCAGGGAAGCAATGCTGGCTGGGAGCGCTGAAGAGTGAAAGCCTGGCTTCCGTGCGCACGCGTGCGCATGTGTGTGTGTGAACCAGTCAAACTGTACAATAATCAGTCATCTTTTGAGGGAAAGAGGAAAGCACTAGATAGTAGATGTGGTGAAGGAATCACAATGTGATGGGGTGGAAAGGGTGCTGCTCCAGTGAGCAGAACAGACAGACAGAGAAAACATACAGTGTTCTTATGGTCATTTAAAATACCTGGGCTTTATTTTCCTATCTCAAAATTAAGATTTATTTAGATCAAATGTAAACATTGTAGACCTGATCAGGAACATTCAGGGTGGTATGACCGTAGACTGAAGGTGTAAACATTTTAAATGTAAAAGAAAGCTACCATAGGATTCAAAATCTGCATTGTCCTGCCGACTTCTGTGTATTGCTTTCCCAGTACATTTTATAGTGAATACCTTTACAGAAGTCTTAAGGTATTCGATGAATAATAGTCACGTAAGGTCTATGCAAATAAATCTATTGTATGCAGGAAATTGCCTTCTGTAATTTTTGATGGGTGAGCTAGTAATGTCATTAATTTATCTTGGGAAACACCTGGGAGATTTGTTTAGGTATGTGAATTATTTAGTGAAAATACAGAGCATGATGATAAATATGTTCATAAATGACTAGTACAGAAGCCTTTCATGTGAAATACCCAGGAGGACCTGGGTGCTGGCTGTGAATTATGAACTCTGATAACCGTAAGGTAGTTGTTGCTAAAAATGATACGGTATAGTTAAGAGTTATGCGATTTTACCTCTACCAAGACCAACAAGTGTGAAGCAGCAAAGAGACTAGATAGAGTTGAGAAACTTTTATCATATTTGCTTTAAACATGATAACATTATTTAATTTTTTTCTGTGTTGATTTTTCTTTAGGTTTAATATTGGTTCTTCTCCATCTGCAACTTTCTGTGTAAGACATTTCCTTTTATTTTTTGTTATAGGCTCTGTTGTTTTTCCAGAAATGATCTCCTGCAGTGAAGTGCACAACACGTTGTTTTAACAATGTCAACCATCTTATTAACAGGAAGATCATAATATTAAGTTAATTTAAGGTGCTATATATTTTCTCTGAAGTAACTCTGAATTGTCATCAAGGATACTTGTAAACTTTCTGTTATGAACATTCACAGATTTATCTATTCTCCTGTTGATAAAGCAAATATTTTATTTGAAAAGCAGCAGACTTCCTTCTAAGTGAAGTGGATTAAGCTATTGTGATTGTTGCTGAGGACGTGTGAACAAGTCATTTTGATTGCCTTTTTTGACATCAATAACACTAGGTCCCTCACACAGAAACAAAAAATGTTTTCTGCATACTATGCATTTCAAAGATTTATTGATAAGCTATAAAGTGAAAGTCAAAGGTCTGAAAGAGAAGTATATGAAAGAAAACTTATTTCTCAAAAACTTAATCTAAGTGAAAAAATATTGGGTAAACCCTGGGTGCCTCACTGTGGCCTAGAGATATATTTAAGTGTATCATCCAGAGGTCCATTTATTACCAGGAGAGGATCAATTCCACTTATTCTTCTCTTTGTGGCACAGCTCCAGGAAGGAATTTTAATTGATTGGTGGGAAGATTTTAACACAAAAAACTTATAAGCCAGGCACTATTATTTCTAGTCCAGTGGCTTTAACCACATTATTGGGTAATAAAGCTAAAAGCTGCCAAATGTTTCAGAATTATTTTCAGAAATTTCCATCCTCTCTGAGAAAGAGCTAAGAGAAAGGGCTTAGTCAGCATGCAATTATGGTATTAGATAAAATATACAGTTTGGTCTAAAACTAAGGTGCAGTGGGTTGTCAGTATACTTTGATCAATCAAAAACTGTTGAGAAGCTGTCATTCTCACTGCCACTCCTTTGAAAGTAATCTGCCTTTCTTCTCTGAATGCTTTTAAGATTTTGTCTTTTTTTTTTTCTTTTTTTTGGTTTCACTGTGATGTATTTAGGTGTGTATTAATCCTGCTCAGGATCCATTGGGATTCTTCAACCTGTACCTTTTCTTCATTCTGGGAAATTCACACCCATGTCTCTTCAAAGATTTCCTTTATCCCATTCTCTTCTCTCTTTCTGGAGCTTTAATTAAAAGTATATTGGACCCTCTCACCCTTATCAGTTCTCTTTATACCTCTTTAGTCGTTTGTCTCAGTCCATTGCTATATTTCTTCTGATATGTCTTCTGCTTTGCTCACTGTTTCTTCTGCTGTGTTCAGTCTGCTACTAAGATTTTTCATTTCAATCTTTTTTTTTTTCTTTTCTGGCAGTTTCATTTGGCTGACCCCCTTTCAAATCTTCCATGTAGCAGTTTATATTCTCCTGGTCCCTGGAGGTATTCTCAAGTTTGTTATTTATTTTAGCAGAATAAACATACTTGTTTCATCATATATATGTGATGCTGTTAGTATATGCTGGTTCTCACTCAACAGCTTGGTTTTTTGTGTGGGTGTGTGTATGCTTAGTTGTCTCTGACTCTGTGCTAGTTCTTGTTCAGGAAAATTGATCTGTGGCATTTCTCAAGACATGGAATGAAAATTAATTAAATGACTAATTGATTAATTTTTTTAAAAAGGGGACTTCCCTGGTAGTTCAGTAATTAAGAATTCACCTTCCAGTGCAGGGAGTGTGGGTTCAATCCCTAGTCTGGGAGCTTGGATCCCACATGCCTGAAGGCCCTAAACCAAAGCATAAAATAGAAGCAGTATTGTAACAAATTTGATAAAGACCAAAAAAAAAAAAAAATAGACATAGAACAAAAGCCCGTGCATGCCTGCCTATGTCTGGGTTTGCTCCTGCTGGATACCTGGGAGCCTACCAGGTCCATGGCTGGGGGTGCCAAGGCTTCTCACTCTGCTTATCTGGTTTACAGAACCTGACTTAGCCTCAGCTTTCCCTTCCAGCCTCTCATAGGGTCAAGACAATGCCCCTTAGTTCTCTGGGGTTGGAGGAGAGGTAGGTTTTGTTTTGGCTACCTGTGAGTATAGCTTTTGGGAGCTTCTGTATAGGAATAGCCCTTTGGAGCCTGGGTTAATATGGAGAGGATCCCATATTTCCCACCTCAGGCCACCCCTGGGTCTTGGCTTCTGGACCCTCTCTCCAGGTGGGTAAATGCTCTTAAAGGAACTGTGTGTGTACTGCCTGGGCTATTTCCTTTATAATTCTAGGTTCAAGATTTTCCTCAGACTTTGTCCTAAATGTTCCCAGTTGTGTCAGATCCTTTTCAGGTGATGCTTATTACAGGTGACAACATTTTTAGTTGTTTGCAGCAGAGGATTATCGTGGAAAACTTACCCTCTATTAATTGCTGTAAATCATTAATCAGTAAAAAACTAAAAGCTTTAGGGCGATATGAATGCCTCACAAGAGATTTGATATCCTGAAGAGCCCTCAAATTAGGGGTTTTCAGAAGGTAACCTTTTGAGGATGAATTGTTGCATTTCATTGACCTTTGGGATCTAAGCAGTCTTATATCTATCTGGTCAATTTCGAGTTAAGGAGCTCGCCAGGAAATGCCTCCAATGGAGGAAGGGATGGCCTTTATAAACCAAAAGGTTAATCCTGAAAACTTCAATGGAATAAGGAGAAAGTGTGACAAAACATGTAGTAGGATAAGGTGTAAATCTCACTGAATATAATCGTTGTGGTCGCTACCCAGTTTACAAGGGAAGGGGTAAGACATTACCAGTGTGCCGAGGAATCAGGTTAAAAACCTGTTGTTGTTTTTTGTTTGTTTTCTGGTAGGATTCAGTCATCTTCAAGAGAAAAATGATGACTTGACCAAGGTCTCACAGCACATTACCTAGTGCCCCCGGATGTCTGTCTACAGAGTGGGCTTGCCTGACACTTCACTCCCTGCCTTGCCTGGGCCCTAACCTCATGGGTCCCTCACTTTTTCTTCCTTTGATTGGAATACCATTGCTTTGCAACGTTGGCTTGGTTTCTGCTGTACAATGCATTGAATCATCTATATGCATACATATATCCCCTCCCTCTGGGACCTCCCTCCCCCGCGCCTCATCCCACCCCTCTAGGTGACCACAGAGCACCAAGCTGAGCTCCCTGGGCTGGAGAGCAGCTTCCCACTAGCTAGCTCTTTTACACATGATAGTGTATGTAAGTCCAGCTGCTGTGTTCTGTTGCTGTAGGGCTCTGAGGTTGCTGGTATTTCACTCCATCAGGGCCTGCTTCAGGGCATCACGAATGAGCGTGTCCTATAACATTCTCCAGGTGTGTGCATGGCGTGGACTGATAGTGTGCAGGGGTAAACACAGGCATCTGTGCTTTGCAGTGTCCGTTGCAGAGATGGTTATTGCACTTGGATTGGCAGTGTGTGCTTTCGCTGCTATTGGAGTTCTGGGCCGAAAAGTAGATGTGATGTTTATTGAGGGGTGGGGGGAGGGAGCAGCTGCAGGACGTGGGGAAGTGGCTAGACTCTGGTAATCGTATTTGGCGGGTCAAGGGTGAGATTTAGCCTGACGCGATTTGGACTCTACCCTGGGCTAGCAAAGCCGTGTTAAAATCAACTCCAGGTGTTTCCGTTATTCTTACTGCCTAAGTATTATTAAAGCAAAAAATAATGTGTTTTAGGATATGAAGAGGAGGGAATGGGTCACTCATTGCCTGGGAATCACTGATTTGTAATAGAGCCTGTTCTCTCTTGACAATTGCTCCTGCATGTTGAAAATACACCATAAATCTCAAGTGCTTGTTTCAATAGTAAACGTTCCTCCAAGTGAGCTGTTAGCACTTTTGTCTTCAAGAGGACGCTCACTTAGTCAACCTCTTTTGAGTGTTTTATGCTTTTTCCTGCAGAATTTGGACTCTGCCTGGGCGCAGCTACAAGTTCCCAAGTTAAATCCAGAATGAAGACATTTTTAAATCATTATGCTTATTTTAAAAATCTCAAGCATTACCAAATGATGGATGATAGAAACATGCTGTAGAAATACGTCCGTGTGCTAAATGAGAGAAGTTATAACACCATGGGACATCTTCCAAGAGATGCTTTTGATGGTGGAAATGTTGATTTGCAACCTCTTCAGTCAGGGTCAGAAAAGATGAAGGGTAACCAGTATGCCATTTAAGACAGGTTTTTCTTCACAACTTCTGCTTGTTTTATTGCAGCCCCATTGCTGTAGAATTTTCTAGGGTTACATACCTTCTCTTTTTAACCTCGGATGCCTGGCAAAGTTGTTGAAGCTCAATGTAGGTATGAACTTCATTCAGGTATGGGAAGAGCTGTTCTTAATCCGTGTGTGTGTGTGTGATAATTGCTCAGTTGTAACCTCATGGACTGTAGCCCTCCAGGCTTGTCTGTCCAAGGAATTCTCCAGCAAGCATACTGGAGTGGTTGTCATTTCCTTCGCCAGGGTATCTTCCCACCCAAAGATCAAACCTGGGTCTCCTGCATTGTAGGCAGATATTTTACCATCTCAGCCACCAGGAAATGGTTAAGAAGCAACCTTATTCCTGAAGGATAAGTTATATCTTCCTTTGGCATGTAATTTTGGCACGAGGTGGGAGGGGTAGGTGTCCCATGACTGTGTCATCTATGTCTTCCCCTTCCTTGTCCCCCCGCCTCAATTTCTCCTCATATCAAATACAAACTTAAGGGAGCAATACTTTGTTCAACTTTGTGATCCTCTCTGGAGAATTCCCTGTTGAGACAGCCTGCACTCTTGCAGAGAATTTTTTCTGAGAGTAAGCTTCTCTCAGGGCGAGAGCATGGCTCCAAGTTAAAGTGAAATTGGGCTGTTATCATCTTGGTGGCAGAGAGCATGTCTTGCACAGCTCTAGGTATTTACAGCTGTGACTTATATATAATTGAGTGAATGTGAGTTGCTCAGTCGTGTCCAACTCTTTGCGACCCCATAGACTGTAGCCCTCCAGGCTCCTCTGTCCATGGGGATTCTCCAGGCAAGAATACTGGAGTGGGTCACCATGCCCTCCTCCAGGGGATCTCCCCAACTCAGGGATCAAATCCAGGTTTCCTGCATTGCAGGCAGATTCTTTACCTTCTGAGCCACCAGGGAAGCCCTGCCTTATATATAACTAGAGCTCCTTAAATATCAAACACAACCGTGGGTCAGCAATGAACAGACCATTAATTAATGATTCATTCATCAGAGTTGTTAAAAAGCGTGAGTTCCAACTCTTCTTTCCGCGGCGTTCCCCATGTTGACCTCGTCCTGCCTGTGATGCCTCCAAAATGCCTTTCAAAGAAGACCTCCTCTCTCCACCCTCACCACCTCTCCCTGAGCCCTGCCTGGGCTTAGTAGGCTCGTTTCCTCCTGCCTTTCTTCTGCCTCGTCCGCACTTGCAGTTCATTCTCTGAGAGCCTTACTAAGAGTTGAATTGGGACATGACAGTCCTTTGCTTTGAAAGTCTTCTTAACTCTCTTTACCTACAGATGGAGATTTCCGTTCCTAAGGTTGGCACTTGCCTGCAAGGCCCCTCACATGGTGATCTGACCCCAGGCATTTCAGGCTTCTTTCCCACTGCTCTGTATCTCCAGCCACACCCCTTCATGCTTCAGCCACGTGAATCTCTCACTGCAGGATGGTCCCAGAGCTTTGTGCCTGTGATCACGTGGTTGTCGCTGCCTGGCAGGTCCTTCTCCCATTGTCTACCTATCCAGTTCTTCCTTTTCCTTCAAATTGACCTTAAATCCCTCCTCTGCAGAGCCTTCTAACTCTTTCACACAGTTGGCTACATCTCCCCCTATGCTTCCATGGTACCATCACTTGTACCTCTTTGGGGATTCTTTTTGCTTATTACAAGTTTAAAAAAAAAATCTATTCCCCCATCTCTCTCCTGATGATGACGTCGTTTGATATCCTAGCATGGTATCCACATGGCGAAGGTGCCCCATGCATGCTGAAAGAATGAAAGCATCTGAGTAATGTTTCCTTTGTGGACACATGACTTTTTCCTAGAAGTTAACCTTGACCATCATTCTTAGTGTCCACTCTATTGCTGTCTGTAATATGTTGTTCCTATTCCAGTAAAGTCCTCAAGCTAAGACCCACATAAAGGTCAGCTGAAAAGCCCCTCTCGCGCTGCGCCATGCAAGCATTCTCCTGGTAAGGAAGTCTATGTCAAGTAGAATTTTTGGTTTGGCTCTTTCTGTACGAGTTTTGCTCAGAGGAAAAGCCTGCAGATCTTTTAGGCATCATCTGCCATCATCTCTTCTGTAGTTGTAGGGAATTTAGATTAGCAGCCATTCTTCTGTGAGGAATTCTGAGTGTGTTTAATATCAGTTCTTTTTTATGGGTTGTCATCAGTTCTGTGTCATCTATTTTGTTCTTATTCCTTAGGATGTGTCAAACCCAGCATGGTCTCTGGACCAGCAGCATTAGCAGATCATCCGGCTTTAACCCAGACCTCCTGAATCAGAAAGTCTGGGATGAGGCCTGGCTGTCTGTTAACAGGCCCTTCAGGTGATTTGATTCAGATGCCTACCAAACTTTGGAAATTGTGCTTATGAAGGAACCTATTCATTATAGGTGTTTGTCTATCCGAATAAGTCAGAAGAGTTGTTTGAAAATAATACCCATACCTGAGAGACTGCTATGATTATATTGTTTCAAGCAAATTGTCATGTGCAGGTGATGTCTTGTTAGTACGGGGAATTTTTTTAAAAACCCGAAAGATGATAAATATGCACGTGAGTAATCCATCTAAGAGCCACTTGACACAGAAGCAGAGATGAAAGGCTTTGACAAGGAAAAAAGAGCCAAGCCTTTCACAGTACCCTTTGGAAGTAATAAAATTATGTACAAAGACCAAGATGCGTTTTAAGTGTGTGTGTGCCCCTGTGTATGTGTGTGTGTGTGTGTGCACGCGCATGTGTGTCCATGAGTATGTTTTTCTAGGCTTACTTAAGCAATATTATTAAGAGTGAGTATATCTAGGTCAAGATTGTTTCAGTAGAAAACTATAATCTTATTATATGTTTTTCTTTCTGTTCAGAAAGAAAACATTTCATGGAAAACTCTTCATATTTGACATCTGTAAGAAAATTTATATGAAAATGGTGACTACTGTAGGTGAAACACGTGTCCTTCCTTTTCTCACTTCGCTATGATAGTTCTCAGGTTCATTTTCTTCAGGCTTTTATACTGCATCAGAAGACAAGCTGGTGTCGAATTACTGATTTATTACAGGAAGTTTTTGCTTTCATTTATTCAGCAAATAGTTATTAATTATATGTACCTAGTAGTTCCTTGTATTGTGTAAGATGCTGGGAATAAACAATGAATAGAATAGAAATGATTCTTACCCCAAAGGAGAAGGTAATTTATATTCTAGTGATTCTATACTTTCTAACAAAACTCCCATACACATAAAATCCAAGAAGAGTAGTTCTTGCTTTAAATTATTTTTTGTACTACCCACTACTTGAACTTCATGAGCTCATAAAAAAATTAAATGGTAATTTCTAAATAAGTATTTTGCCCCATTCTGTAATTAAGCTTTTTAATATGAACAAACCTCAACCAAATTATTTTCAAATATAACATCATTGCTAATTGTTTTCTAGTTAAGAATTAATCAGAAATCCCTGGATATCAACCCTTGTTTTGAAAGAAACTTTTTTTTGAGATAAAGTACCACATACATAACTGAATTACTGATGATTTTGAATCTTTCAGTAATCAATGAGAAGGTGATTATGTTAGTATGAATTATGATTATAAGGTATCAGGAAAGAACAAGAGTGTAGGTGATTGATAGTTATGTCCATTGAGCTTGCCATACCCGGAAAGTTAATCTTTGAACCAAATCCAGAAGAAGTGCTTTCCTTATTGCTTATTACATATGAGAGGAGTAGTTTATCAGTGAACATATGGGCAGCGTGTATATTGATGTACATGTGAGCTGTGCTCAGTTAAGTACTGGAAAAACCTGTGGTGGGAGAGTTGTGTCATGTGGATTCAAGGTAGGAGTGAACTTGTCATAGCCTTTATATTTTTATAGGCAATAAAATAAAACAAAACAATAAAGATAGTTCTCATTAAAGAAACAAAAATGACACATACATTCGAAACTAGGAATAATGGATGCTGGCTCTATTATTACTTTCTGTTTAGCATCCCTTACTAACTGGTACTATTTTAGGATCTTGGTTCCTTTGCAGTTTGAATGTCTGTAGATTCATTTTGCTCTGTTGCAAATGATGTGCATGCAGGAGATGCTCAGTACCACTGTCTTACTGAAGGTCTGGCCCTATCTTTAAGTAATCTGCGATATCATGATTTTACAGAACAGGTGAGGAGGTTTTGATTTTGAGATTCAGTCTGCAAGATTTTGACTTGTGTCTTCTTCCTGCTTGGGTTCTGTCTCAGTGTCTTCCCACCTTCTCAATTCAGCCTTTATGCGCAAGCCTTGGATTCCTTTGCCTTCACGCAAGCCAACAGAATTATTCAAAAGGAATGGGTAGAAATAAATTCCATGGTAATACAACTCACAGTTAGTAAATCATTGCATATGCGCAATCATCATATTTCTGTTTTTAAAATTACAAATATACAAATGGCCATAAAAAGATACTGAGGAAATTTAGTCCCTAAACTATGTCTGATTCCCAAACCCATGTGCTTTTTCTATGTAGTTCATTACTAGCCCTTTTTCTTCAATGTTCATCTTTATCTTTTGTCTTTCCTATATTCTGATGCTGCCTGCGTTTTTAAAATGTGTCTTTCATTTGACATCTTTCTCAAGTATTTCATCTCAATATACTTCTCTAATTCTCATTTCCTCCTTTCAAAGAAATAATTGCAACACATTTTAGAAATATTTACAATGTATGACACACTTCCAAATCTTTCTAAAATCTGTTTTCCTCAACTTCTCTATTTTTTTTATTTTAAAGTCACTTATCTCTTTCCGGCTAATCCCCATTACAGAAAACCAGCGTAATTTTGTAAGTAATGTAAATGGTCTCAGAGATCTCCTGGGAAGAAACAAAATTGTCATCCAGACCGCATAATCAAGGTATAGGATCAGGTCTCTGAGATAAAGTTTAGAGAGCCTCCTAATATTGGTTACTGTCCCAATTTGATTCCTTAAACCAAAAGTCCATTCTTTCTAAAATAACAATTCACTATCACAATCCTGGAATAGTTCCTGCTTAACTACAGTGTATTTTTCTAACTTAACATTTATATCTTTCCCAGTCATCTTGACTATAGTTGAAAATCACTGACAGTCGTTAGGGACATAACAGCATAACTTCTCAAATTTAAACAGGATAGACGACTTTATACATTACTAAAGCAATGATACTGGTATTTTTAACGCTGATTCTTTCTATTTATTTTGGCTGTGTTGGGCCTTAGTTGAAGCACTCAGGATCTTCACTGTGGTGCACAGATTCCCTAGTTGTGGCACTGTGCTCAGTAGTTGTGGTGTGCAGGCTTAGTTGCTCTGCAGCATATGGGGTCTTATTTCCCCAACCAGGGATTGAACCCATGTCCCCTGCATTGCAAGGTAGATTCTTGACCACTGGACCACCAGGGAAGTCCCCAGAATCTTTTATTTTGATTAGATGCAGTTGTTCAGGTTCTAAACGGGTGAGATGTTTCATGATTATATCTCTAGTTTTCTATTCTATAGACCTCATTTCTCTGCTGCGATAACTATACACACCGGAGGGGGGGTGGTTTCTATGAGTCAGGGTTTGGATAAATCTGACCTCTTTTTCTAGGTAGGAAGTCATCATTAAATGGAATTATATACACTGAATAACTGTATACCAAAATAAAGTATTCATTCACAAATTTATAACATTTATTTTCTTAATTTTGAATTTGATTTCTCCATCATCCTTTTCTAATCATTATATCCCATCCCTAGTTGCAAGCATTTTTATTTATTTTCCTGAACTAGGTAGTAGAGAAGCCCCAGCAAGATGGTAGGCACTCACAGGCAAGTCTGGAACAGTCTCTTGTGGCGTCACTGCTCCTTTCTCCTGGGTCCTGGTGTGTACAAGTTTCTGTTTGTGCTCTCCAGGAGTCTGTTCCCCAGTTTTGTGTAAGTTCGGGCAGCTCTGTGGTGGGGTTAATGGCAGCCTCCTCCAAGAGGGCTTATGCCATACCCAGGTCTTCTGCACCAAGAGCCTCTGCGCCTGTAGCAATCCACTGCTGACCCATACCTCCTCAGGAGACACTCAAACACAGTTCTGTCTCAGTCTCTGTGGGATCTCTGGGAATCTTTCATTCAAATATGGGCACAATAAAGGACAGAAATGGTATGGACCCAACCGAAGCAGAAGATAATAAGAAGAGATGACAAGAAAACACAGAAGAACTGTACATAAAAGACCTTTATGACCTAGATAATCACAATGGTGTGAACACTCACCTAGAGCCAGACATCCGGGAAAGCAAAGTCAAGTGGGCTTTAGGAAGCATCACTACAAATAAAGCTAGTGGAGGTGATGGAATTCCAGTTGAGCTATTTAAATCCTAAAAGATGATGCTGTGAAAATGCTGCACTCAATATGCCAGCAAATTTGGAAACCTCTACAGTGTCCACAGGACTGGAAAAGGTCAGTTTTCATTCCAATCCCAAAGAAGGGCAATGCCAAAGAATGTTCAAACTACCACACAATTGCACTCATCTCACACGCTAGCAAAGTAATGCTCAGAATTCTCCAAGTCAGGCTTCAACAGTACGTGAACTTCCAGATGTTCAAGCTGGATTTAGGAAAGGCAAAGGAACCAGAGATCAAATTCCCAACATCTACTGGATCATTGAAAAAGCAAGAGAGTTCCAGAAAAGCATCTATTTCTGCCTCATTGACTATGCCAAAGCATTTGACTGTGTGGATCACAACAAACTGGAAAATTCTTCAAGAGATGGGAATACAGACAACCTGATTTGCCTGCTGAGAAATCTGTATGCAGGTAAGAAAGCGACAGTTAGTGATGGACATGGAACAATAGACTGGTTCCAAATCCGGAAAGGAATAAGTCAAGGCTGTATGTTGTCATCCTGCTTATTTAACTTATATGCAGAGTACATCATGAGAAACACTGGGCTAGATGAAGTACAAGCTGGAATCAAGATTGCCGGGGAAAATATCAATAACTTCAGATATGCAGATGACACCGCCCTTTTGGCAGAAAGTGAAGAAGAACTAAAGAGCCTCTTGATGAAAGTGAAAGAGGGGAGTGAAAAAGCTGGCTTAAAGCTCAACATTCAGAAAACTAGGATCATGGCATCTGGTCTCATCACTTCATGGCAAATACATGGGGAACAATGAAAACAGTGACAGATTTTATTTTGGGGGGCTCCAAAATCACTGCAGATGGTGACTGTAGCCATGAAACTAAAAGACACTTGCTCCTTGGATGAAAAGTTATGACCAACCTAGACAGCATGTTAAAAAGCAGAGACATTACTTTGCCAACAAAAATCCATTTAGGCAAAGCTATGGTTTTTCCAGTAGTCATGTATGGATGTGAGAGTTGGACCATAAAGAAAGCTGAGCGCCAAAGAACTGATGCTTTTGAATTGTGATGTTGGAGAAGACTCTTGAGAGTCCCTTGGACTTCAAGGAGACTCCTTAGATCTAAGGAGATCCTAAAGGAAATCAGTCCTGAATATTCATTGGGAGGACTGATGCTGAAGCTGAAGCCCAATACTTTGGCCACCTGATGGCGAAGAACTGAGTCACTGGAAAAGACCCTGATGCTGGGAAAGGTTGAAGGCAGGAGGACAAGGGGATGACAGAGGATGAGCTGGTTGGATGGCATCACCGACTCAATGGACATGAGTTTGAGTAAACTCCAGGAGGTGGTGATGGACAGAGAGGCCTGGTGTGCTGCAGTCCATGGGGTCGCAAAGAGTCAGACACAACGCCTGAACTGAACTGATCTATGTAATGCCAGCATTTACCATAAGCATATCATAGCCTCCTTCACTTATCTGGATGGGAATTTGGTTTCTTTTGTATTCACAGGTGGTATTTTGGACATTTCATGATGTATACTCACTTCATCCTTGGACCTCAAAATGTAGATCCCACAGGAATTATTTCATTTCTGCAATCTGCCTTTATGAAACCAGCCAAGTCATATTGCTAGATGAAATTCTGTACATGCCTTATGATGACCTGGTGATGCTCTGTAACAGTTATCTACAAACATTTCTGTGACGAGCCAACTTTGCAGTTTAGCATGAAAGCAGGCATAGATGATTTACAAACAAATGGATGTTTGTGTCCAATAAAACTTTATTTACAAAGACAGGTGGTGGGCAGGATCTGGCCTAAGGGCAATATTTAGCCTTCAGTTCAATTCAGTCGCTCGGTCGTGTCTGACTCTTTGCGACTGCATGGACTGCAGCACACCAGGCCTCCCTGTTCATCATCAGCTCCCAGAGTTTACTCATGTCCGTTGAGTCAGCGATGCCATCCAACCATCTCACCTCATATTTAGCCTACTTCTGTTCTATAATCTCCCTTGAAAAGTCCAAAAATTGTCATCTCCATATTCTTTCATAATATATATATATATATGTCTCCTTGCTATTTGCTCTGGCAGCCCTTATTCTGAATTTTTCTTAACTGACATTGCATATATTCCCTGGCCTATTCTAGCATTTTACTAGGAATCTGGGTTCTCATGAGGCCTTCAAAAGGCTTTTGATAAATTTATTCCAATATAGTTCTTAAAAACTCAGAATCAGGGATTGATCAGATCAATGAGTATCCTTTATTTTATATTATTTATTTATTTTTAATTTTTTGGCTATGTGTGCAACATGGTATCTTAGTTCCCTCACCAGGTCTTGAACCCAGGCACCCTACATTGGGAGTTCAGAGTCTTAGCCCCAGGACCACCAGGGAAGTCCCCGTCTCCTTTATTTTAGAGTTTATGCTACAAGTCCATCACCCACCTCTCCTGCATTTGTTCTCATAATTGTTGAACCTTGAACTATGCTCAGGATGCCAAGCTGTTGTGAGAAAACCAGTTATATGCAGCCCTAAAGGCATGGAGTCTTACGCTATTAGGGAAAACCACATGACTCGGAAACAGAAGCAAACCACGCATCTAGGACCAAATGTAGAACAGAGCTAAATAGCAGCTTATCAGTCCTCTTTGCTCCCCGCCCGGGAATACTCCTCCAACTACAGCTTCTCGCCCTTCCCCAGGTTTCATGGCTGACTCTGCTCAGTGTCCACACTGGCTGGGTCTACCTCTCTGGTGTGGGATCCATAACGGACGTTACCATCCTTCACAAGGAGAGTTCTTTTCTGGTTACTTCCCCTTTTCGTAGGAACCAGGTTGACATTCGGTTGGTGTTAATTGCCCTTGTGGTTGGCCTACTTCTCCTTTCTCCTCTTTTGAACTTACATGGTTGCTTTACAGTTGACTCACTTCTAGTCTATTGGCTCAGCTTATTGCTTAATTTCTCGTTCAGAATTTCCCTTCCAGGAAGGGTCTGGCATGGGGCGTGGGGGGATGGGAGAAAGTGGCAGTAAAATTGACTGAATTTTATGGTGGACTGGATATAGGACGTGAATCGATGAGAAAATGAAATTTTATGTGTGTCGATCCCAGTCTTCCAAATCACCCCTCCCCAACAATGGGAGAAAGTTCCAAGAGAAAGGGAACATATGTATACACATGGCTGATTTGCTTTGTTCTACAGCAGAAACGAACACAACATTGTAAGGTAATTATACCCCAATTTAAAAAAAAAGAAAATGAATTTTCAGATTTGCTCCATTGAATGGATGGATATTTGTGCCTTTTTTTTTTTTTTAAGTTTGCTTTGTTTTTAGCTAAGCAATACGAATAAAGGTCTAAATTTCAACCAAGAGATCTAGGCTGGAGACAGTCATATCCACACAGGTATTCATGCTCATGGTGGCCTCCAAGAGAAGGATGCGTGAGAAGATTTAGAAGTAGTGTTTTGTAAAGATTGGTGACATTGAGGTAGGGCTTAAATGTTTGAATGAAGGGTACACTAGGTCTGAGAATGCAAAGTTCTTATACTGTATTTTATGATTCTTAGCTACTTTTTCTAGATCTAGGCATTCCAGTCTGAGGATGGCATATATACTCATCTTTGTACAGCAGAAACCAACACAATATTGTAAGGCAATTATCCTCCAATTAAAAATAAATTAAAAAAATTAGACATTAGAGAGATTTTCAAAAAGAAAAAGAAAGCACAAGTTGGAAGTCATTTGTTTCTTTCTCTTACACAGCTTTAAAGACTAGGGAAAAATAATTTTAAGCAACCTCGATAGGAACTCTCCAAAATACATTCGTGCCTGATTGATTCAATATATTTTAAATCAGTTGTTTAAATATGATGAAATGAATCTGCCTTTACACAGAGAATAGTCTACCTTTCCCAACATATAAAGAAGCATTCAGATGTCTAGTTCAGAAGAAATTTTTAGGAATATACGATACTCCCTTTGTCATTTTCTCTTCTTTTTCAAGTTTTTGAAAAAAAATTAAATCAAGTACCTATTAACAGTTAACTATTATGTTGGTTATCAAGGGTTAGAATTTGAGCCTTGTTGGTAACTGAGTAGATGCCACCCATAAGCACTGCCCAAAAACATGTATTTAGAGCACTTCCCATAAGAATGTAAAATTTCTCATAATTGATTTTTGTCTCATTCTATAAGATTCTGAATTTCTCCAGAAGGGAAATGAAGTCTTATTTCTTTGTAATTTACCTAGGAAAATAAATGTTAAGCCTTCCAAAGAAAGATGTCTTTACTGGAAAGACTTAGTGGAGACGGGATTGACTGAAAATGCTGAGCAAATTTGTAAAGACCTGTCCTATTTCTGAAAATACTGTTCCCAGATCACCCGTGTCCAAATCATCTGAGATGCTTTTTGAAAAAGCACATTCTTGGCCTTTTCTCTGACTCTAGTGCATCAGAGTCTTCTGATGGATCTATGAATATTTCATATTTGTTTTGGTAAACTTGCCCAGGTGACTTGTATGGACACAAGGTTTGAGACCTCTGGCTGGGAGAGGGCAGTCTGCCAGACCACTGACAGATCCCTGTCCTATTTAGAGATATTTTTGCTGAAACGCTATGTTTATATTCCTGAAAAAAATCCTTATTGTGCAAAATCATACACTAAAAATAACAGGTCTTCTGGGAAAGGAAAGGATGAGTGAAGAGAAGTGAAAAGGTATGAAACTGTAACTAGATCACCTAACAAGAATAAGAAACTCTAGCCCAGTTATGAGGTGGTGATGCTAGTGGTAAAGGACATGCCTACCAATGTAGGAGATGTTAGAGACTCAGGTTCGATCCCTGGGTCGGGAAGATCCCCTGGAGTAGGAAATGTAAACCCACTCCAGTATTCTTGCCTGGAGACTCCCATGGACAGAGAAGCCTGGCGGGTTGCAGTACATGGGGTCAAAAAGAGTCAGGTGACTAAGCACAGCACAGCCCAGTTACAACTCCAATAACATTTGTTCTTAAAAACATAGTCATATGTTTTAAGGGTATAGTTCTTTATACCCTTAAACCTAGATACTGGTACTACTTTTTCAGGCATTGGATCTTGAGCGCATTCTCTTCTAGCAGAGATCAGTATTAACTTCTTTATCAACATTTTTTTAAATGACTGGTACATGCCATCAGCTGTTAAAGTGCTGCACTCAATATGCCAGCAAATTTGGAAAACTCAGCAGTGTTCACAGGACTGTAAAAGGTCAGTTTTCATTCCAATCCCAAAGAAGGGCAATGCCAAAGAATGTTCAAACTACTGCATAATTGCACTCATCTCACACACTAGCAAAGTAATGCTCAAAATTTTCCAAACCAGGCTTCAACAGTATGTGAACCATGAGTTACCAGACAGTCAAGCTGAATTTAGAAAAGGCAGAGGAACCAGAGATCAAATTGCTAACATCCTTTGGATCATTGAGAAACCAAGAGAGTTCCAGAAAAACATCTGCTTTATTGATTATGCCAAAGCTTTTTATTGTGTGGATCACAACAGACTGTGAAAAATTCTTCAAGAGATGGAATACCAGACCTCCTTACCTGCCTCCTGAGAAATCTGTATACAGGTCAAGAAGCAACAGTTAGAACTGGGCATGGAACAACAGACTGGTTCCAAACTGGGAAAGGAGTATGTCAAGGTTGTATATTGTCATCCTGCTTATTTAACTTATATGCGGAGTACATCATGCAAAATGCAAGGCCGGATGAAGCACAAGCTTGAATCAAGATTGCCGGGAGAAACATCAATAACCTCAGATACACAGATGACATCACCCTTATGGCAGAAAGCAAAGAAGAACTAAAGAGCCTCTTGATGAAAGTGAAAGAGGAGAGTGGAAAAAGCTGGCTTAAAACTCAACATCCAAAAAAAGTAATACCATGGCATCCGGTCCTGTCATTTCATGGCAAATAGATGGGGAAACAGACACTTTATTTTCTTGGGCTCCCAAATTGCTACAGATGGTGACTGCAGCCATGAAATTAAAAGACACTTGCTTCTTGGAAGAAAAGCTGTGACCAGCCTAGACAGCATATTAAAAGCAGAGACATAACTTTGCCAACAAAGGTCCATTTAGTCAAAGCTATGGTTTTTCCATAATCACATATGGATGTGAGAGTTGGATGATAAAGAAAGCTGAGCACTGAAAAACTGATGCTTTTGAACTGTGGTGTTGGAAAAGATTCTTGAGAGTCCCTTGGACTTCAAGAAGGTCAAACCCGTCAATAGTTCTGAATATTCATTGGAAGGACTAATGCTGAAGCTGAAACTGCAGTACTTTGTCCACCTGATGCAAGCAACTGACTCATCTGAAAAGAGCCTGATGCTGGGAAAGATTGAAGGCAGGAGGAGAAGGGGACAGCAGAGGATTAGATGGTTGGATGGCATCACCGACTTGATGGACATGAGTTTGAGCAAGCTCCGGGAGTTGGTGATGGACAGGGAAGCTTGGCATGCTGCAGTTCATGAGGTCGAAAATAGCTGGACATGACTGAGTGACTAAAGTAACTGACTGACATGCTGCCATAGCACTTCTTACAAAAACAGGGAAATATCTTTGCAGCTTTTTCATCTGTACCATCAGCTCCTCCAGTCATAATGGAAAACGTAGTGATTCTTGAAGCCTCTAAACCAGCTACAACTTGCAATGCATATCTGTACGATATCAGCTTTTTTCCCTAGAATCTTCATGTATTACTGAAGCTGTCTCTTTTATTATAAGAAAGCTTATCCGTTAGTCCTTTTTTAAAAATTATTGTCTGCTCATGACTTTATTTTTTTTTACCCCCAATGAGCTGGGGGTAAGGTAAAGTTTCTTTTTTGAAATATATTATGCAAGAAAATGGGAAGTTTTACAGATTTGAATACAGAAATATATAAATTATCTTTATGTACTTAAAGAACATAATACAATTTAAACATAAATAAAAATACAAAGAGATTTATGACAAATATGATAAAGTAATATTATGCTTAATATACATAGAGTACATAGAAATTGATGATGAAAGTCTTAAGACATCAATAGTTAAAAGGAATGAATAGAAAAACTCCTTAAAAGAGGAAACATGAACGACCAATAAATTTGTGGAATAATCTTTGGTACAGCTAATAATAAAATAATTTTAAAAAAAGACAAGAATGAGGCTTCATTTTCACAAATATTAAATTCACAAATATTAAAAAGGTGATAATTTTCTAATATTTAAGGGAGAATGGATGAGGTAATTGCTTATATCTGAAAGACAGCTTGGTAATATGCATCATGTTCTGACCCATTCTTTTAATTTAACTGATGTATAATTGCTTTACAGTGTTGTGCTAGTTTCTGCCATAAACAAGGTGAATTGAGAGTGAGTATAATATTAATCTGTAAAGCTGTTGTTTGAAGATTTGTTTTAACTTTTTATTAAAATCCCTAAATGACTTTTTCCAAAATTAAAGAAAAAATTATTGCTATTTAAATAGTAAAGTTACTGGAAAGATAATTTGTTTTATTTTGTTACCTTAATTGTCCAATTTAAGCCCATTTCTGCTGATATGTAGGTTTGGGTTCTTAAGGCCCTTGGAAACTTTTGTAAAAGTCCTTTCTTCTCTTTTTTAGTGGTATCACAATACTACTATCATTGGATACTAAAATTCATAAATCATGTTTAAATACAAAAATTAGATCAATGACTTTCTGCTCATAAATTGCTGAAACGCTATGTACACGAAGAAGAAAAGGTCTTCTTGACTCACTTTGGAGCTAAACAGCGCTGAAAGATGACCCGAACTCTTCATTTTATGAACAGGAGGCTGAGTCCAGAAAGAGAGAGAATGATGGTCTGGGCCATGATTGGTTGGGGTCAGTCTCTGAGATTGAACTTGGTTCCTAAACTTCGAATGGTTTCCAACCTCTGTTCCTTGAAATCTGTGATTCTTTTTGTGTGGATCCTCTCTCTGGCCCCGAGTAGGAGGCTATGAAGGGTGATGTGATGCAAAGCTTGTGGCTCTACTCACCCCGATTTATCTATTTGTATATGCAAAGGTCCTACCTATCATTTCTTGAGATAGAGTTGCAGAGTTCGTCCTACTAGAAAACCAGTAGGCTCAGTTTCTCTTTGGGAATTGTGTTAGGTGTCTATGGCTGCTCTAACTAATTGCTGCAAACTTAGATGCTTAAAATAACACATGTTTATTACCTTGACGTTCTGGAGGTTAGAATGCCAAGACAGGGCTCACTGGTCTAAAATCAGTGTTGGCCAGGCTGCATTCCCTTCTAGAAGCTCTGGGAGGCCGTCTGTTTTCTTGGCATTTCCAGCTTCCAGAGGCTGCCTGCATTCCTTGGCTCAGGTCCCCATCCCCCTGACGACAGAGCCAGCGACAGTACACCTCTGCCCATTCCTTTTCCAACGACACCTAGGGGATAGTATTTGGTCTTAAGGATTCACGTGGTTAGATTGGGTGAACTGGCTGATACAGCATCATTTCTGCACTTCAAGGTCCTCACCTTGATCCCATCTGCAGAGTCTTTCTTGCCTTCTGAGGCAACCCATTCACAGACTCGAGGAATTAAGACTGAGACTTCTGCAGGAGTCTATATTCTGCCTACCAAAGAAAGAACTGTGCTTTCATTGGCCTCAGCTCTAAGTGGCAGTCACTTTAAAAACTTTAATTTAGAAGGCTTTATAAACTGCTGAAACTTACTGAAGACTTAACAATATAATAAGACTATCTACCAACATTTATTGAGGGCTTGCACTGCAAGAGACACTGACTATTCAGTGCCCAAATGCATGATCTTATTTAATCCTTTTAACAGTCCTATCAGGTAGTTGCTATTATAGTCTCATTTTGAATGTTTGGAAACCGAGGTCTATAGGATTTTAACAATTTGCTTATGGTTGCATAACTGGTATATGGTGGCAGAGTAGGATTTGAATTTAGGTCTGACTCAACCTCGTAACCAGTAAGGTTCTCTTCTTACATTGAGTCATCTAGTGGTAAAAGTGTCACAGAGTATGAAATATTGAGAGGATAATTTATGTAGAGAAAGCCTCCATGGTAGTTTTTTAATATGAAAAATAGTTTTTTTACCATGAATTAAAGCTTTCAATATGCCATTTTACCAATGAGCTCTGTTTAAGTGATTAATATTAGTTGGTTGTAAATAAGATTTAATGATCAGTTCTCAGAGTTTCCATTTAAATGGAAAAGAGAGCTATTTTGCATGACTAAGCTGGAAATATAAAGCTCCTTCGACATTTTTTAGTGCTCTGAGAGTCTATAGATAAATAACTTATTTTAGAAGTTTTATCATAGTCTAATTGATTAATAGGCTCTCCCTCCATGCCTGTTGTTGTTGTTCAGTCACTCAGTCGTGCCTGACTCTTTGCAACCCCATGGACTGCAGCACACTGGGCTTCTGTCCTTCACCGTCTCCTGGAGCTTGCTCAATCTCATGTCCATTGAGTCGGTGATGCCATCCAACCATCTCATCCTCTGTCGTCCCCTTCTCGTCCTGCCTTCAGTCTTTCCCAGCATCAGGGTCTTATCCTCTGACCCCACCTCAGATGTAAGCACTGTGGAGAGCAGAGTTCTTGTTCTTCTTATTCAGTTTGTTTCTTGAGTCCTTAAAACAGTAACATCCATTCAATATGGGCTCTCTGGTGGCTCAGTGGTAAAAAAAAATCCATCTGCCAACGTAAGTTCAATCCCTGGGTTGAGAAGATCCCCTGGAGGAGAAAAATGGCAACTCACTCCAATATTCTTGCCTGGGAAATCCCACAGACAGAGGAGCCAGGCGGGCTACAGTCCATGGTGTTGCAAGAGAGTCAGACGTGACTTAGTGACTGAACAACAACAATCCATTCAATAGACGCTCAATAATATTGCGGAGAATGCAATGGCACCCCACTCCAGTACTCTTGCCTGGAAAATCCCATGGACGGAGGAGCCTGGTGAGCTGCAGTACATGGGGTTGCACAGAGTCAGACACGACTGAGCAACTTCACTTTCCCTTTTCACTTTCACGCATTGGAGAAGGAAATGGCAACCCACTCCAGTGTTCTTGCCTGGAGGATCCCAGGGACTGGGGAGCCTGGTGGGATGCCGTCTCTGGGGTCGCACAGAGTCGGACACCACTAAAACAACTTAGCAGCAGCAATAATATTGGTTAAAAGAATAGAAATTGAAAACTATCTAAGAGAATAAACTGGCCGTCTCTACAAATGAGCCAGTATCTGGATACTAGTTGGATTTCAGAAGGTCTTTTCAATATGGACTATTCTAATATGTTTGGCTAAGAAAAGACAATGTAATAGGTTCATATTGTACCAGTAGGAAAGGTACATGATAACCCTGTTAAAGCCAAGGTGTTTTTGCATAAATCTGCATCAGAGAGAAACAAGTGGCTCATTTGATATGAATATTTGACTCCCAGACTGACTTTATTACTTTATTCATTTTCCTGTTCAGCAAATATTATTGGGCACTATGCTAGTTACTAGGATAAAAGATGAATTAAAAGAAAAAGCTCATGGTGTAAAGGAGTCTTCTCTCTCTTGGTTAGAACAAATACTTATTAAGATAAAATGCATTGTTTTAAATGGAATAATAATGGATTTATGGGAACACAGAAGAGGGACCCTTAACTTACTCTCCAAAAAATACTTCAGTGGGGCCGGTCATCTTGAATATATTTTGGGAAAGATGTAATTTAGATTTATTGGAGAGTTGCAAAGATAGGACACAGTTCTCATATACTCTTCATCCAGGTCCTTATCCCCTTGGTGTACTGATCAACACCGAAAATTAACATTGGTACAATGCCATTAGCTAAATTTTAGGCCTTATTCAGATTTTGCCATCTTGAGTATAACCTTTCACGCTAAAATGAAGTCATGCGTCCAAGTCCTTCATTTCCTTTTTTAATTCTAAATCTTCTTGCTTTATGCTTGGAGGGTTTTTCACTCATTGTAGTAGTCTATGAATCTAAAATTTTTATGACTTTAAAGACCCATTGTTTTCCTTTCCTGGCCTTCCTTGTATCAATCTTTAGGCTTCTAGAATGTTTAGTCTATTCCTTTACACTGGCAGCCCTTGCCTTTGAATGTTCTAGTGACCCTTCTTGATAGTTTCCAGGTGCTTTCTTTCTTTTTTTTTTTTTTGTCTTGAGGAATGACCACAGCTACATGCAGTTTTTCAGCTGTTAATTATATGATTAGGTGCCATTTGGATTCATATGAGCTAGTATTTTTTGACTTTTCAGATGATTTATGGATGCTGGCAGTCAAATCAGCACTAAGAATGAAAAGTAATTATTTTAAAGATGCAAAATACTTTCATCACCATTTTTCATTAGATTTTTACAGCTGTGTGAAATAGATACAGCAGATCTAGTGCCCATAGCCTCCTTCTTTTCATTAATTTTTTATTGGCGTATAATTGCCCGCCTTCCTTTTTTTGACCACACTGCACTGCATGTGGGGTCTTAATCCCAGGCCAGGGATTGAACCCTTGAGCTCTGCATTGGAAGCAGAGTCTTAACCACTGGACCTCCAGGGAAGTCCCCTCTTGCTTCTTTTTAAGGATAAGATGATTGAGTTTCAGAGTGCCTCTCTGGTCCCACGGACCAAACAAGCCTTAGACTCTGAATCTGCAAGCTCCCGATTCTTGCTATTCAAAGAGACTATAAAAATCTATGAGCAGCAGCACAGGGTGTTATATGTGGAGGTTAGTCACTTAAATTCATGAGCTAGAAACTATTAGCAAAGAAGCCAATTAAACTTCTTCCTAAATAAAAACAACCAAAACAAGAGCCTTTCTAGTGGCGTGCCTGGCCCTGTGGAGGAAGTGAAAGTCACATGTTTCAGGCCAAGTACACTTCCTTGAGGTTTCTTTATGCAATGTGTGTGAATCTTTGTGCTGAGAAGATTCGATCGCAATTTAGGAACCAGTGGATTCTCTCAGAAGGTACAGAAAACAGCTCACTTGTACTTTCAAGAGATGCTTCCCTGAGCAAGTTTTTTATGCCAAATAAGGGAAACTGTGAATTCTAACCTCCCTTATTGTGATTGTGTTGTCTAAAACCGGACTCCTTTCACTCTGATCTGATCCTTCGACGTCCAAGGACTGTGCAGGAGGGTATCACAGCCTTGTAGCTCTGTTAGGTGGGTCAGAGAATTAGACTGCTTTAGATGATCAATGATGTAGCACAGATTTCCTTACTGTAAACAGTCTGTTTCTTTGACCCTGGTCATTTTCTGTCTCTTCAACAAATTCATGACACTGGGAACCCTAAGATAACAAACTCGCCTTTCTTAACCTTTCCTGTGGGGGAGCAGTAAAATGATAAGGATTCAGCTGTTAGCTTGTCTGTGGACCAGCTTACAAATGCAAAGAAAAGTCTTTAAAGCTACACAAGCTTTGAAGATGCTCCAAAGTCAAACTTGGACCCTACTTAAGGAAGGATGCAAAGCTTGTTCTTTAACTGTAGCGAGCAGAGCATAGAGAAATTTAACTTTGATCTGGTTGGCTTCAGTGCGTCAAGAAGCTTCCCTTCCATCCTGGCATTCACTTTTTAGTGTCATTCAGTTTAATAAGTTATCCGTGAATTAAAAAAAGAAAAGAAAGAAAGGGGAAAGAAAGAAAGAAATCATAAATATAGTTACCAGAAAAGCTGACCTGCCTAAATAACAAAGAAAGACACTTTCAAGGTCCTGAAAGGACACACTGATTTTGTGATTAGCTCTGCTAAAGTGTTTTCTTCTTCACTGCAGGTTTTAAGGGGCTATGTGGAAAGTAGATGGTGGTGTGCTATTCCTGGCATAAATTAGGGCTTTGTTCAAAAGCAGTGTTTTATGTTTGATGCAGTGCTTCAAAGTTTTCCCACAGCTGTTATTGTTTAAAACTACTTCTAATCAAGTGTGCACCTGCTCATCTTACCTGGGAATTTTATCCAGTTTAGAATTTAGATGAATGAGGTTCTCTCAAAGGAAAAAATAATTTTAGTGGCAACTGTTAGTTAAATGATTCTTATTCTAAATATTAAATATTAATTGATATTAATATGGACACTTCAAGGTTATGTTCCTTTCCCAAATTTACTTAAGCACATCAGAAGAGAAAAACCCCATTACCATAAGAAAATAAATAAATATAATATCAAATTCTCAGTAACCAGGTATTTCTCAAAGTCTCTGTTTCTCGAAGTGGCATGTTGGAGATAAATATGGCAGGTATGGATAGCAAATGAAAAAGAAAAAAAATAGGTTTTGACAACAGAGACGATCAAATTTATAAACATATGTCAAATGAAATTTGCTGTATATCAGCTGGGTCAAACCCTAATGGATCCGTTTTAACCCTGTGTATTGATGGCCTTAAATGAGGCTTGCAGGATAGCTTCTCTGGTTCCTGAGTGAGACGTTCTCATAACTGGGGGCAGCTGCGGTGACGCACTATTTAGGCAGGCCTGTTGAACACTTACCTTAAAGCTGCCAACAACGGTGCCGGTGCTGGAATTGGCTGCAGATTCCATTGCCACGGCCATTTGCCGTTACACCTCGACAGAGCATCAGCAGTCTCTTCAGACGCTCTGGGTGCTGGGTTCCCATGGGGGAGCCTTCTAGTGAGCACTGGAGTGAGGCAACACTGGAGTGAGACACAGTGCGCGCCACCCCATGGCATTTGGGGAATGATAGGCAATCGCACAGTTTAAAATATACATATATATTTTGTATCATACCATTTTTAAGTATTCTGTCTTGTTTTATTTCCCCATAAATCATCAAGGTAGCTTAGAATAGAAAGCCGTTTTCATATCGGCTTATCTCCACTTTGTCCCCCAGACTATATGTTTTGCACTTGGAATATGCAGAAATGATCTATCATGGGGTGTATGCCAGAATTTATGAGGGCACTCAATACATCAATAAGGTAAATCTTACATTTGACTTATAAACATATTGGACAGAGCAAAATTGTTCAGTTGGTTGCCTAGGAGATAAGAGCAGGAGTTGGGACTTCTTGGCAATGCAGTGGTTAAGATTTCACCTTCCAGCGCAGGGGATCCAGGTTCCATCCCTGGTCCAGGAGCGAAGGTCTCACATGCCTCTTGGCAAGAAAAAAAAAAAAAAACACACACATGAAATAGAAATAATATTGTAACAAATTCAATAAAAACTTTAAAAAATGGTCCACAGCAGTAAAAATTTAAAAGAGCAGGAGCTTTGGATCAGCCTTCTGGGGTCCAGATACTGGCCCCCCAGTATGCCAGCTCCGTTACTAGGGGGGTTGCTTTACCTCTCTGTTTCTATTTGGTTGTCTATAAATTGGAATAATGCACATACCTCCTGGAATTGTCACAAAACTTAAAAGACTTAATAAATATGATATTCTTAGGACAGTGCATGATATTTAATTCATACTAGGTTACTCAACCAGTGTTAGCTGTTATTATTCTAAAGGAATTTACTGTTGAAAGTACTATGAGGACCTTACTGTAACCTCACCTTGTAAGTCCTGAGACCACTATTATAGTAGTTTTATAGTTTTGTCTTTGACCTTCACTATAAAATACTGGGCACAGCCCTACAGAGCTGTATAGAAGCTGGTGATTGCTAATTTCAACAAACATAATATTAATTTTTCAGGTTTAAAAATTCTCTTACCTAGTGAATCTGTGCTTATTCCCCTTGTAGAATTGTACAGTGTTGTAAATCTCTCACAGACATTTATGGAGAGGTGATCTGATGTAAGAAACATAGAATTACTGTGGTGGCTATGAAATGAAATGATAGTTCCTAGATTTTTGTCCACTGTCCTGGCTTTAAATCCTTGTCTGCATCTTGACAGCCTTGTGACCTTGTACAAATGATGGCATAGCCCCCTGTATCCTCACCTATAAAATGGAAAGAATGTTTATCCACTTTATATGAAATACGTACAAGGAATAAGGAAGAGGGAAGTTGACCCAGATGGCAAATTTGGGGGTGTGCATTGATCATAATAGTTACTGACTAGTTAAGGAGCAAATTTAGACCTTGTAGACTGGGGTCACTCGATGAAGACAGTTGATCAACTTTGATTTGAAAGCAGAGGAGATCATATTAAAATGTTTGCTTTCCTTCAAATGAGTTAACAGCCTGGCCTCTGCAGGAGCCTCTGAGATAAGGTGCATTAAAGGAGATGGGAAGGAATGTGGTTGTGGTGACTGGGGTCTTCGCTGAGGCAGGAATCAAGTAGAAAACATTTTTTTAAATTTATTTTTAATTGGAGGATAATTGCTTTACAGTATTGGCTTCTGCCATACCTCAACATAAATTAGTCATAGGTATACATTTGTCCCCTCCCTCTTGAAACTCCCTCCCACCTTCCATGCCATCCTACCCCTCTAGGTTGTCACAGAGTCCTGGCTTGAGCTCCCTGAGTCATACAGCAAATTCCCACTGGCTATCTGCTTTCCGTAAGCTAGTGTGTATGTTTCCAGGCGACTCTCTCCATTTGTCCCACCCTCCCCTCCCCACCTCACCCACCGTGTCCATGAGTCTTCTCTGTGTCTGCGTCTCCATTGCTGCCTCTAGTGGAGGACACTTTAATGACCATGACCAAATGAGAGAAATCTAGGAGGATGTAAAAATGGCAAAGTCAAGGCAGGAATGCTTATTTGACAATTTTCCAGTTAGATTTACATTTCCTTTTTATTAGCGTCATATGGCAGAGAGCATAAGAGTCCTGATTCAGTGGAATGCATAAAAATGAAAATAATGTCAGTGGGGTCCTTTGATCTCAAATTTTAAAAAAGCCTTTTTGAGAAGGTAGGTGTGGGTTTTGAAGTAATATTTGGACCTGGATCTCTTCTTTATCAGTGTCTTCTAGATCCTTCCTTCTACTTAGTTTTTTCAGCAAAGAAGTTTCATGCTAAGTCCTTGAGATCCTATGTGTCTAATACCCTTAGACATCTGGATGTTTATTGGCTTCTCCAGTGGCTCACTGGGTAAAGAATCTGCCTGCAGTTCAGAAGACACAAGGGATATGGGTTCGATCCCTGGGTTGGGAAGATCCCCTGGAGAAGGACATGGTAACCCACTCCAGTATTCTTGCCTGGGAAGTGGAGCCTGGCAGGCTATTCAGTCCCTGGGGTCACAAAGAGTTGAACATGACTGAGAGACTAACCCTACGCTGGACATTTGGATGTTTGGATTATAGTGCCAGTTAAAATGGACCATCACCACCACCACAAGCCTGAGCCTAGCCTCCACATAGGGACTGTGACCACCTACTCAAGGCTTCTCTTGCCCCTCCTTTGATTGGGTACCAACAAATTCCTTAAATGGCCCTCTTTTTGTACATGTGCCTTGATAGTGTAGCCTGTTGGGTGTGATGTTTAGCTGTAGAATGGGATCGGTCATTTTCTGTGGCCTTAGAGTAAGTATGGGCTTCCCCAGTGGCTTAATAGGTAAAGAATCCACCTGTGATTCTGGAGACACAGGAGATGCAGGTTCGATCCTTGGGTCAGGAAGATCCCCCAGAGAAGGAAATGGCAACCTACCCCAGTATTCTTGCCTGGAAAATCCCATGGATGGAGGAGCCTGGTGGGCTACAGTCCAGTGAGTCACAAAGAGTCGAACATGCCTGAGTGACAAAAAAAAAAAAAAAGGGTAAACATAGTTTTTGACTGAGCTGGTTCTGGCTCATACCTTCAAAAGGAACATTTAAACTATTGTTTCAGTCAGCTTGTAGCAGTGAACTGGGGGATGTGGAACTTTGTGCAAGTCTATATGTGAAAAGCCCCGCTGAAGACTGAAATGTTTGAGAGATGAAGGTTATCACTAGTAAGAAGCCAACTTTGGCTTAGTGGTCCTACCATTGTGTATAAGAGAGGTAAAATGCTGAAATACTGCTCCCAGGTTTATTGTATACGTTGTATAATGACGTGTTCCGTGCATATGTTATGAGGATTGTTCCACATGCTTGTAAAGATATTATTTGGTGATACACATTCATCCTTGTATAAGGAGTTGGGCATAGAACTGCTAAAATGGTATTTCTGGGTCCAACTGTCCTAACTATACTCTGAAGCCTAGTCTTAGTAGGTTGACTGCTTTAGTTTGTTGCCAATGATACGGAGTAAGCTTGAGAATGTCTTGTAATAAACCCCTGAACTTTATATAGTGACTTTCTCACAAATGGAGGTACCCATATGCTTTATCTCATTCTCCAAATATCCTTGCTGAATACACAGGGACACATAGTAGGTTTCCATTTAGGCTCACAGGGAACTCTAGTTAACTGCAGTTAGGGACAGTCTATCTGGAGGATGATTCGGCTGGACTTGAAGCAGCGTCAGCCTTAAGTCACCACATGTGGCAGCACATAGTGACCTGTGAGATGGTCCCTGACGTAACTTAAGACCACACACTGCCTCAGTAGCAGTGATTTTAATCCTAGGTGTATTGTGAAACACCACTGCTGCTAGACCTTGCTGCCTTATACACAGTTGTATTTGCAAAATATAAACCTAATAAGTTTTCCCTTTTATAGTCAAATTTGTGAGTACAACTCAGAAGAGAAGACCAGATAACTAAGTATAATAAACTTTATCCATTCTGTACATTGTGACCATAATTTTCTCGGTAAAGGACTGATAGAGATTTTCCTTAGTCACTTATTTACCTTTAACATGACTAACAGGGCATCCTTCTGTGTAGAAGACTCATTCATGATATTCGTGTGGCTTTCCTTAACGAACATCATTGCCAGTCACCAGTTTTCACCGTGAGATCTGCACCTGTGTGGTATCAGGCTTTTAAATGGTTTTATGTGAGGAAGACTTCACTGGGGGTCGTAGCTGAAAGCCCGCAGTGATTTGATAATATTTTGCAGGTTTCCTGTTTAATCTGTTCAGTGTCAAGCCTCTTCAGTTTGACTGTACAGTCAAACGTGGAGAGTTATGAGCTAGTTTTGCACCACCAGGACATCCGAAGAAAACAATTCATCTAGTGTCCCATGCTCTCTGCATATCTCATCAACACACACATGCTAAAATGTGTTCCCTGTTCTTAACAATACAGTACAACATTTGATAATAGCAGGATTGAACATATTAAAAAGATAAGTACCCAGTAGACAAGTGAAAAGGAGAAGATTGCTTAGATGGATAGTTCTTCTTCACCTCTATCACAAATACTTATTCACACATTAAAAAATTGGAATAAATGAGCATCGTGCCTTCAATTTTTGTGTGGTCAACATGTAAAATAATTGATTTTGGTTCACTGCCACCGTTTTATTTTCTCCATTGTACAACATACCAAATAAAAAATGTAGACATGCAAAAATAGACTTTTTAAGTATACAGTCATACCTGCTTGCATTGACTTGGAGTCAGAAGAGTATGTTCGTGATCTTTTAAAGCCCTGTAAAACACTTAAAGCCTGTAAAAAGGAGTGTCTGTAAAATGTGTGGCGCTGGTCTGAGGGTTTGGGGGTTTCTATTTTTATAGACTGCTCCTTTTTGCACTTTACTGTCTGTCTCTGTTGATACATTTCTAAGGGTGTGGATAGGTTCATATTAATATCAAGCAAGTTTGAAGTAGATTTAAGCAATGACTCTTTAAAACTTGCTCTGTCATTAAATTGTTTCAGGGTGTGGAAATGCTGCCTCGCAGAATCACAGTGAAAGCAGAATTATGAACTGTGGTAGACCAAATACAATTAAAACATTCCAAAGATGCTCAGATCATTTACTGCACTGGAAGCAGAAACTTAGCATTGTGTTTACCTTCAACCAATTTTTAATTAGGGCTTCCCAGGTGGCGCTAATGGTAAAGAACCTGTCTGCCAGTGCAGGTGGATATAAGAGACAAAAGTTTGATCCCTGGGTTGGGAAGATCCCCTGGAGGAGGAAATGGCAACCCACTCCAGTATGCTTGCCTGGAGAATCCCATGGACAGAGGAGCCTGGCGGGCTGCAGTCCATAGAGAGGCACAGAGTTGGACACAACTGAAGCGACTTAGCACACACAGCAATGGTTAATTAACAGACTATTCATGCTTAAACAAGAATTGAAGGGCACGTAAATTTTTTTTTACAGTTTTAAAATCCAAGTACTTGCTTTAAAATATTGCCCATGGTTTAGAGGCTACCCTTGGTCTTATAAAGTTATATCTGAATTTTAGAAAGTACTTGGTGGAGTGCTTTTTCAGTGAAATAAATGAGATTATTTTATGCGAGTAAACGGTGTGAGAAACATGCATAGTTTTAAAATGTATTCTAGTAATATATACGTATTATTTTATAATCTAGTGGAAGGAAATTTACTCTATTGAAAGTTGTCTCATTATGAATAGAGGAGAAAAAACACACAGGCCATATATCCTCAACATTAGTTTGCACACTAATCAAGAGTCTGTGAGATATCGAGGGGTATTCCATTAGGGTGGTTATGTGAGAAGAAATGAAGAAAAATTTATTTTGTTTCCCAGGCTGTAGGATACCTCCATTTGGGCTCCACCTGGAGTGAGTGAGGAACTTTATGTGGTACTTTTCTAGAAGGTATCACTGACCGCAGAATACCCAGGGGCCAGCAGTGCCGTCGTGTGGCTGGGTTAGTGGGTCACAGATTGGTTTCTCCATTTACGGAGAATTTTAACACCTTAAAACAGCTGTTCTCTGAAAAGCTATATATCCTCACGTCATAGCTGGTTTCTCCTGAAGACACAGCAGAGACATTATGACAAGTGGACTTCCAGGGATGCTGGAAGCTTCTGTGCTTATGGCAGTCTTGATGCTACGTGCAAGAGAGAGAAGCTTAGGCTACTCAGTAGAGGTATATCCAAATCCCAAACACCAAGAAATGTTTATACATTGGGGTCAGCTTAAGGAATGGATATTATAGGTACAAAAGGCCTTGCCTCTCAAGGTCTGTGCCTCATTACGTCATAGATCATCTCTTAAGGACAAAGATGTACCAGTATTTGCATGTGAACCCCCAAAGGAGAGGGTGGACATGTTCACCTGCCAAATATGAGATTGTTCTCCTTCCACCAAAGGGCCTAGTTGAATTGAAGCCCCAAAGTCATGGTTATCAGGTTGAACATAGGAGGATTTCCGTGCCATACCACTCACAAAATTTTAATGGAGAATATAATCTTAAGAGCTACATGTGTAAGTTACAACACAGATATTCCCAAGAATCTCAGTGACTACAAATTTAGCCAAGACTTCACAAGTATTTACTGAAAGCTTGAGACTTTTTTAATGGCAGAAAGATCAGATAAAAATAGGCCAAAAAGCTAAGAGAAACCAATATTCCTTTTCTTCCCTTTCTGTGTGTATGTGTGTATATGCACCAGAATCACGTGAAATTTGGTTGTAGATATTATGACATTTCAGCAAATACTACCTAAGAACAAGGACATTCTTCTTCATGACCACAATGCAGTTATCACACTTGAGAAACTTAATTTTGAAACAGGACCTTTATTCAGATTTCCCCAGAAAGAGACAGTGGAATAGAATAAGAGAAAAGAAAGTAAAAAGAGATGCGAATGGACTTCATGAAGATTTCAAACAAGATGACAAAATCTAGTAGATTTGTATTCAGACTGTATTGGTAAGCAAATGAATGGAGAGGTGGGTGAGGGGACATGGTATTTATTGAGAATTAAGGACATCTCAAATATTGTGTTTAGAACATTTTGGAAAGGGAATGAACCTTGAAAATCTGGGCTGTATGCCAAGCTAAACACAAAATTAAGTGAAAACAACAACAAAAATTCAAACTAGTTCTTTTAATCTGTACATAAAAGAATGAGGTGGTTTATTTTTCTTAATAGATGTAAACCAGCTTTTTGGTATCATTTAAAACCCTTTATAGGTTTACAGCATTGAAAATGATCTTAAGGAGTTAATAAGAATATACAAATACTACACCAGCTCAATGAGATTTTAGTCTGTTTTTCAAAACCTCCAAAACAGAAATTCATGGACCACATCGTAAAAGGAAGGCTCCTAGGAAAGCTCTTCAGGAAGTAAATCTTAGTTTCAAGCTGTCCAAAAAAAAAAAAAAAAACCAACCAGAGAAAATCATCAGATGTCAGAGGCTAAGAACAGCTGAAATATTGATAGAGTTTTCTAACTTGCTGCTGTGTCTTCACATTCAATGTCTGCTTCTCTGCCTCATCTCCCAGCCTCTAAATTAGAAAAAGGGGGATATGTAATTGTAGGAACACTGTTAAGAAGTCATAACATTCAAATAGTTTTTGCTGTAATTTCATGGAAAATTTATATACTCATTCCTGACATTTTTGGGGGGATTTTCTTGGTCAGGGCAGAGTTGTAGAAAAATAAATATGTGCAGAGTGGGAAAGGTACACCATTTCCTGTTCATGCTTAACATGGTTCTGATTGCCATCCTTGGACTCTTGTTGCTGTTGTACACAGTGAATAATTGCTCACTGGATCTGAGAGGTGCAGTCTCTTTTGGTGGATTTGAAGAATTAACTTCTCATTAAGTCCTGAACTGTGGCAGAAATAGACTTTGTACTTGGCTTTTCAAGACTGAATGGAAACAAAGATGTTGAGACCTCACTTTCTGCAGTGTTGATTAAGTGAAATTATGTGTGCAGAGGCAAATCCGTTCAATATGCTTTTATTTTTTAAACTGTTTTATTATAAAAAATAAAAACAACAACAACAGACATACTATATAAGATTACAGGGATTTCCCTGGTAGTCCAGTGGTTAAGACTTTGCCTTCCAATGCTGGGGTGAAGGTTCGATCCCTGGTTGGGGAGCCAAGGTCCCATATTCCTTGAGGTCAAAAAGACAAAACATAAAACAGAAGCAATAGTGTAACAAAGTCAATAAAGACTTTAAAACTGGCCCCCATTTTTAAAAAATCTTAAAAAAGAATTGAATACTAAATCCCTGTTTCTGTATTTTGGCTGACTTACCACAGTCAACTTCTTGGGGAATTTTTTTTCATTTTTATGCCTAACCATCCTCCACTGGCTTCCCAGGGGGCACTAGTGGTAAAGGACTGGCCTGCCAGTGATACAGAGATACAGGTTCGATCCCTAGGTTGGGAAGACTCCCTGGAGGAGGGCATGGCAACACACTCCAGTATTCTTACCTGGAGAATTCCATGGACAGAGGAGCCTAGTGGGCTACAGTCCAGAGGGCTGCAAAGAGTTGAACATGATGGAAGCAATTTAGCACATTCCTCACTACCATTTCATATTGAAGTAAATCTCAGACATTGTAACATTTTATCCATAAAGATTTCAGTAGAGAATAGGTACTCTTTGAAGCAGTCTTGCTTAAAATAGTAATGGTATGTAAGCATTTAACATAAGTGAATGAGGGACTAAAAGTCACTCAGTTGTGTCCGACTCTTTGGGACCACATGGACTATACAGTCCATGGAATTCTCCAGGCCAGAATACTGGAGTGGGCTGCCTTTTCCTTCTCCAGGGGATCTTCCCAACCCAGGGATCGAACCCAGGTCTCCCACATTGCAGACAGATTCTTTACAAGCTGAGCCACATAAAATGTCCTATAAATTAATGCACAGTATAAGGGCTCTCCCGTCTCTGTTGAGAAGGGAAAAATCCAATTGAACTGAAAATTTGATGGGAGTATGGTGGTCTTCTGGAAAGGTCATTTGTTGTTTGTGGGAGAGTATCTTTAGACCCAATAAAAGTGTTGTCACCAAAGAAAGAGTGATGTCACCAAAGAATTCCTGTCTTGAAGAAATAAGTGTTGTTAAGATTAGGAGTCCTCTTTGTTCTCTGGATTACTCTGTTGATAGCATAGTCTAACTCTGACTCTCCAGAATATTGTAACCATGGACAAGAGACACTTACTTGTCTCTGAAAATAAGCTTCCCATTTGAAAAAAATGGGTGTAATACCTGTTGTACCTGTCATGCAGATTAATTGTGATCTAGGATGTGAACGTGCTTTAGAAATAATGGCCCAGGTACCTCTTCTTCTTTAGCATAAGATTTTGATTCTTTGAAATGACCAGTCCAGGATTTTTTATTTTTTTATTTTTTTTATTTTTTTTTTTATTATTGTTTTAGCCATACATTGTTATGATATCACCATGGGTTTACATATGCTTCCCCTCCGGGTCCCCCCTCCCTCCTCCCTCCCCCCCCGGGAAATCTCGCTGCACCAGTCCCGAGCATCAATCCCGGGCTGGCGATTGATTAGACACATGACAATTAACATGCTTCAATGCCCTTCTCCCATCTCATCAGGATTTTTAATAGTACCAGAGGATGTAAAGATGAAAGAAATGCTAAATTGCTATCTTGAATAATATATATATTAGAATATTTTTTAAGAATAGATTTTTACTGAAGTAGACTTGATGTACAATATAGTGATTCACAATTTTTAAATGATGTACTCTGTTTTATGCTTTATGCTTCCCTGGTGGCTGGGACGGTAAAGAATCTGTCTGCAGTGATTTCGATCCCTGGGTGGGAATATTCCCTGGAGAAGGAAATGGCAACCCACTCCAGTATTCTTATTTGGAGACTCCCATGGACAGAGGAGCTTGGTGGACTATAGTCTATGGGGTTACAAAGAGTCGGACACAACTGAGTGGCTAACACTTCTACTATATTTTATAATTATTGTAAAATAATGGCTATGCCCCCTGTGTTGTATCCTTGTAGCTTATTTTATCCCTAATAGTTTGTAACTGTTAATCATCTACACGTATATTGCCCCTCTCCACTTCCCTTTCCCCACTGGTGACTACTAGTTTCTTCTCTATAACTGTGCGTCTGTTTTGAAGAATAATTTTATAATCTAAGTTCTCTTTTTTCCCCTGACTATATTTTATCTGCACATTTTTATTATTCTCTAAGCTAAGACACATTTTGACTGGCATCCCCCTCCCGTTACTTTTCTGTCTAAGTTAGTAAAACTTTTGTGAATAGTCTCTTGACCAGGCTTACCAAAATGAATGTGTTTCTCTTGGAAAGGTTACCATGTGATCGGAACTTTTTCCCTTCTCTTTTCTTTTTTAGCTTTGCCTCCCCGCTTGAAAGAGATGAAGAGTCAGGAGTCTGTGGCAGGTTCCAAACTAGTCCTTCGGTGCGAGACCAGTTCTGAATACTCTTCTCTTAAGTTCAAGTGGTTCAAGAATGGGAGTGAACTAAGCCGAAAGAACAAACCACAAAACATCAAGATACAAAAAAGGCCAGGGTGAGTATCCTGCATGTCACAGCAGGGGCCATGCCTAGCAATACAATGGTATAAAATGTAAAAATTGCTAACAGCTTAGTAAATAAGTATATCCTCAGAAAACAGGGTACATGATAAATGAAATGATTTTTTGTTATGTGGGGGCCAGAAATTGGATCATTATATAGGAAAGAATTTAAAGTATGTCATCTTACAACTTCTGGACAAAGAAAGGAAGGATGGATGTGGAAAGAACAGTAACATGTGGCTAGAAATAGAAGGGGTGAGAGAAGATAATACCAATAACAAGCTGCTGTATAGCACAGGCGGCTCAGCTCAGTGCTCTGGGATGACCTGAGGGATGGGAGCGAGGGAGGTCCAAGCAGAAGGGTGTGTGTGTGTGTGTGTGTGTGTGTGTGTGTACATATGTAGCAGATTCACTTCATTGTGCAGCAGAAAAACTAACACAAAGTGGTAACACAGTTACACTCCAATTCAAAAATAAATTTTAAAAAGAATTCAAATCAAAAGTTTTTTTAAAAAATTAAAAAATATTAATAGGAGTTCTTGTAGTAGTAAGTAATAGATGAGATCCGAAAATCCTGTATAGAATACCTGTGCCTTACACAACCAAGCTCGGTTGGGAAAGAATCTGCCTGCAATATGGGAGACCCGAGTTTGATTCCTGGGTTTGGAAGATCCCCTGGAGAAGGAAGTGGCAACCCACTTCAGTATTCTTGCCTGGAGAATCTCATGGACAGAGGAGCCCGGCGGGCTACAGTTCATGGGTTTGCAAGAATCGGACACGACTTAGTGACTAAACAGATATCATCGCGTGAAGAGTTAGAATGTAATCAGTTGAATCTGAACTATTTTCAAGTAAATTTAATATGTAAAATTACTGTGTAACTCACAATTCTATTAAGCTCCATCATCATGAGAGCAGATTAAAATATCTAGCAATCCTAAGTAGCAAGAATCTTAAGTTTTCCTGCCCTCCTTGAGGAGATTCTTATTTGGGAAGGCTTCATGTCATCTCCTATAACATCTGTGTATTCTATACCTACTCTAAAATGGTGCTCTTTTATTTATTTTTTTCTTCATTTTTTTCCTCCTTATTTAAGAACATTTTCTTCTAATTTCAAACTACATTTTGAAATTACAGAAGAGCTAAATGTCTTGGATTTTGCTTGTGAACAGTCCTTTCATCAATGTGACATGTATCATAGGGGTTCACAGCTCCAAGGTGACTTTTTTCTCTGCTTACACTTCAGAGGATTCCAGTGAAATCCCAGAGATGATATATGAAGCAACAATGAGAATCACCTCCTAGACTTTGATTTTATAGGACAAATACCAAAAAAAAAAAAAAAATCAAACACACATGAGCTAGAAAAAAATGAAGTGATATAAGGGATATGAATTTAATCTTACCAAAGTGTTTAATGGCTGAAAGAGCCATAATTAGGGATGCTTTCCTGTTTCTATGGTTTTAGTAACTACTCTGCTTATCCTTGTTATTGATTGTGTCAGTACAGTGTCTTGATTTGGAAGAATAATACAGAAGGAAATATCACTGTAGCAGGTGGTACTTCAAATATACAAAAAAAAAATTATGCTGTGAGGTGACAGAGTGCTTTTGTATATAATCGTATTTGTTTGGTTTCTTAAAAGCGTTCCCCTAGGTAGTAGGGCAGTTTACTGCACGTAGTGACTAATTTTGCAGGTTAAGAAATCAAGGGTCAAAAACTGTTGTCTTTCCTTGAGTCACCCAACTTGCTATGAATAAGCTGGAACACAAATCCGTTTCTCAGATTCCTTAATGTCTCATTTCTTCTTTAAAAATGGAAAGCAGACATGTTTTATCACATGTGTCCAGGTGGGGAAGGGAGGAGATAGAGCAAATTGAAAAAATAAGCAGGATTCTTTTTGAGAAGTTTAACAACAAAGAAAAATTACTTTTAGCTAGGTTTTGGTGTCTGTTTTGTTTTTCATCAGTTAGCTAGGTTAGTAAGAAACAGTTACCTGTATAAGCGGAGTGATGTCTCATTTGTTGCTATGTGGCTATTATTTGAGAACAAAAATATTTAAGAGCCCACGAAAAGCTTATATGCTAGAAATGTGGAGAAATGAAAGAATCCTAGGGCGTTTTATACTCAGGGCATCGTAAGATTATAGAGAGATTATCTAGTACAGCCTGTATGAAGCTATCAAGTACTGAAACTCTGTTAGGGCTGGGGGCTTCAGGATTTTTAAGCAGCCCATCTATTTACAAATGGTCTAAAAACTTGATTATTTGTGCTGAGGTAAATTCTACCTTGTGGGAAGTTAAAATTTATTAATAATTAGGGAAATGAAATATTAACATTAAATATCAAACAGTAAAACTAAGCGCTGAATTGCAGGTTACTGATGCTAAGTGCTGTGAGAGTTGGGAAGTGGGGAAGACCCCAGGAGCTTCAGGAGTCACTGTGAGGGGGTGGATTTGACTCTGCCTAAGAGAGAGAGTCCTCCTGGATGGGTAAGGTGAGTTATAGAGTCGAACAGTAGCAGGTTCTGTTTCTAGGACTATAAAGAGGCCAGTGAGTTGGGCCAGTGAGAGAGAGGATGGGAAATTTTGCCCTTCCTTGGATAAGATGCTGTGTGTTGGCCCTGGGCTAGAAGCTGGATCCAGAGAGATGAGCAAGAAGTACTCGCTGCTATCAGAAGCTTTGTCTCAAGTGGGGAAGAGAAATATAAGCAGTTACAATACTCATTTTTAAGTTTGATGGTAGTGACTATCACAGGATACTTTAGAAAGGTATTCACAAGGATGGGGGAGGGGACCCAGTCCTGGACTGTGGAGGCTTCCTAGAAAGAAGGGGAGGAGGATGGGAGGGAAGCGAGGATTATCCAAAACGGAGCAGCTGTGGTCTGCAGGTATTTAAGGTGAGGATGCCTAAAGAGAAGAAGCTAAATAGATTGGGCAAATAAGGTGACAAAAAGGAACAACAAAAAGAGAGAGCCCCCCCACCCTTCGCTGGAATGAATGTGGTTCTGAAAAAGCACATGTGTAGGTAAAGAACTAATTTGTTACATGGCTTGGATGACATATAAAAGTGTCATTAGTATTCAGAAAAGCTTTTTCACGTTGGCTTCATAGCCTCAGACAGCTAAGAGCACTGTCTACATATTAATAAAATCCCATTATCCCGGAAAGGCCAATGTTCAGAAATTACTTCTTTTAAACAATAGCCTTGCTGGAAAGAATTAAGTGGGAACAAAAAAAAGACTTTTATTCAAGTAATGTGACTGCAAATGACTCTTGGAAAAGCATTGAACGTTTTTGAGCCTCCTAAAATAAGACACTTTGCTTAAAGTTGGCAGCCACTGATAAATGGCTTCAGAATTGGGTATTTGGTCATTTCTAAGGTTGTATCTTTAAAAAAAGTTAGTGCTATCGTTTTTTAAGGGATCAAACTGAATCTAAATTTAATTAACATTTGCAAGATACTCTATTATTTCAACTTTCAACTTATAAGAGAATGGATACTATTGTTATTATAGCCATCAAAAAATTAATATCCTGAGAATGAAGGAAATTGGGTTTCTTTCTGTACACCTAATGTTAATAAGCGGTTACTCTTGGACTTGAAATTGATCTGTTATCTACATCTTTTGTCTTTTTGTCATATCTTTTCACAGCTTCTTGTGATTTTGCCATCGTATCTCGCAAAGTCATAACATGTTTAAGGCAAGGGACCTGTTTAGGCTTAAACTGCTTAATAGAAAGCATTCTTATTTGTCAGCTTCCTCTACATGGTCATAATTTTTCATTATGAAGACATTTCAAAATGTTAACAATTTGTAGTGGTTACTTGCTTACTTAACTATATCTTACTACATTTGCTCTTAGCCAATAGGCCAAGAAGGGATAAACTGATCATTAGGCTATGATCACAAGCAGAGATGAATTTTAGTGTAAGGTTTAAGATTTCCCTGGGACCCACTTTATTCAAGTAAAATGTTGACTCTCTTCCAATCCTTTGCCTAGACTTCTTTTTCACATTTTGTAATCTAGATTGTTTGTAACAGTCAGAATTTCCTTTTAATCCCTTAGTGTTATGAAAAGATTTTACACCAATAGGGAATTGCTATTATTTTGTAAAGTCTTATCCTTTCTTCATCCCCTGCTCCTACTACTAATAAAGGACATTACTACATGTTCTTCCTATGATTCTGCATTCATGTGTGAGCCTTTTTGTTTGTTTTATTTGGCTGAACAAGGTGTGGGACCAATTAAAAGAAATAGAAACTGCCCTAGTCTTAAGTGTCTCCTTATCCCTTTGTTATTGTTTCCTTTGCCTGGTGGAGGATTTTGATCAAGAAAACTGGTTAAAGAGCTTGGTTGTGTGACAGGTCATATTTCAGGTCGGCCTGTTGGCCTCACTTGCCTATCTGTCTTGTATCAGCCTTTTTAAAAAAATTTATATATTTATTTTAATGGGAGGCTAATTACTTTACAATGTTGCAGTGGTTTTTGCCATACATTGACATCAATCAGCAGTCTTATTAAAGGCTGACTTCCTGTTGTTTGTGTATGGTGCACATTTTTGGATGCTCTTAATTTTGTATCAGGGGCTTCCCTGGTGGCTCAGCGGTAAAGAATCCACCTGCCAATGTGGGTGCCATCCCTGAGTCAGAAAGATCCCCTGGAAAAGGAAATGGCAACCCACTCCAATATTCTTGCCTGGAAAAATCCCATGGACAGAGGAGCCTGGTGGGCTATAGTCCAAGGGGTTGCAAAAGAGTCGGACACAACTTAGTGACTAGACAACAACAACAATAATTTTGTATCAGCTCTTCATTTTTGCTTTTTTATTTTTTGGACTCACCTTGTGGCTTGGGGGATCTTAGTTCCCTGTTGAACCCAGGCCCTTGCCAGTGAAAGTCCTAACCACTGCACTGCCAGGGAATACCCTGTTCTTACATATTATAATTTTGTTTAAAATTGATTCTAATTGGTTTGATCAAATTAAAAATCTAAGGAATGATTACTCCTGTTATCAATTGTCTCAGGGTGTTTTGACTCTTAATAGAAAAGGTTTATACACATCTCTTTCATTAGTCGAGCTACTCCAGCAGGTCATTTTAACTTTATATGTAAGAGGAGCTCAGATTCCTTAGGTATAAAATGGGGATAACCAGTGTCTGTTTTGTAGCACTGATGTGAAGCATTTTATGCAGTGTCTGGTTCTGTAGAGTCTCATAGTTGCTGCAGTGGCCAGTGACTTCATTCGTAGAATCAGAGAACAACTGACATTCTGTAGTTTGCGCCATGAAATCCCTCTCTCTCTTCTTTACCCTTCTCATTATCCGCAGTTCAAGTCTCTGAGCTGTGTTAACATATACACGAGAATTCATATATGATTCCTTAGGGATCAGAAGAATGGAATTATATAAACTGAGTTGATCTTTTCTATATGCATTTAAGTTGCCTTTGCCTATAAAATATGATGGAAGAATTAAGTATGAAAAATGAGATAAGCAGCTATGGAAACCTTGAATCTATCTTGTGAGTGAGCACTAATTAAAAGAAGACAGTTTGCATTTTGATATAAAAAAAGAAGTTAAGCTTTGTAACTTCCATTTATAAATGTTTTATTGCTTTATTGTTACATAGTGTTATTTTTTATTATTCCAAAGCAATGCATGCTTATTAAGAAAATCTAAAAATTTGCAGGAATTTAGAATGTCATTATAATAGTAGCAGACACTTACTGGGAGATTACTCTGTTTCAAGCATTGTTTTAAACACTCTATGAATTAACTCTTTTAAAGCTTTTAGAAAATGAAAATTCGCCATAATATGCACCCCTCCCAGAACCCCAGATAACTCATCAATTAAAGAGAAAAAAGTTAATTTTGTGATTGGGAGTTCATTCATTCTTCCAAGTTAACTTTCTTCTTATAGACAAGATATAATAGCCTATTGAAGAAAGTAAAATAAAACTAGAGCCGTACTTATTAAAGCCCCAAAAGCTTGCAATGTATAATTTTCAAGAAAGGTTTGTTTCTACTCTCACTATTTCCCATTCCTGCTTTAAGACCCAAGGATTGAAGAATCTCACAGTTAAATGTATCATTATAGTTCAAAGGGTTTTTTCGTGTGTCCCTGGAGAAATTTGAGTTTCCATTGAACTGCAAAAAGGATTGCCAACCTCTTTGACATAAATGCTTTCTCCCTTCATAATATTTTTAAATATGCGGCTCTCATTTAAGCTTTCATTTAAAAACAGGATTTATTTCTTCAAAACTAATTGAAACCACTGATCTAATTAACTCTTTTTCTGCATAGAGATATTCTTGTTAGGAACTGCTTGACAGGTGGCAATCCAGACTTGAATCTGTCTAAAGAGAAAACCTCTTTCACATGACATCCTATCCTTTTTGAACACTCAAAAGGTCCTTCCTTATATATCATCCAAAATATGCCTTCTTTTTCCTGTAAGACATAATTCTGCCTTCAAGAACTTCACCAAATAATTTCCTTTTCCAGATAATAAAGATGGAATATATTTATATATATCTTGTTCATAGCTCCCTGCCAGTGGGATCTCTCTTACTTTAATAGCATCTTCTCTGGTGTTAAGATATCTAGGCCCTATTCAATTCTGATCACCCTCTTCTAAAGTCCTCTAGCTGTTGATATATTTTTTATCAAATGCCACTTTGAAGCATAATTCCATACTCCAGATACCATCCAGCCTATAAGTAGTATATCGAGACTTTTATCCAATTTGATTTATGCTCTTTTAATATTAATTTGGCCAAACAGTGGTACTTTTTTCTGCTTTTTTCAACAGTTGTTTAAAATGGAGTAATATTAATACAAGTGGCTAATTGAAATCCTTTTTTCTGTATACGTTGTTGTCAAGGCTTTTCTCTCCCAGCCTGTATTTCTGCTGCTGATTTTTGAACCTGAATGTATTTGTTATGCTTATCTTGATTACACTGATTCTTGGTCTTGGCCCATTGATGCACAGTCCTAGAATTCCCAAGGGTGTCTCTACAGAAAGGATTTCTTAGCCACTTCTCATGCCTGCCTTAGAAATTCACTATAACTGCATAAAAATGACTGAGAGGTAGGTTATAAAGAAATCTATTTGTTTAAAGAAACATTTATTTGAGCACAGAAAATTTCTTTTTTTTTATTGTCTTTCTGTTTCTCTGTTTTTTAAATTTTATTGGAGTATAATTGCTTGGAATGGCAATCCACTCCAGTATTCTTGCCTGGGAAATCCCATGGACAGAAGAGCTTGGCAGGCTACAGTCCATGGGGTTGCAAAGAGTCAGACACAATTGAGCATGCAGGCATGATTGTTTTACATTTTACATTGTTGTGTTAGTTTCTGCTGCACAACAGTGTGAATCAGCTATATATATACACACATATTGGAGAAGGAAATGGCAACCCACTCCAGTACGCTTGCCTAGAAAATTCCATGGATGGAAGAGCCTGGTGGGCTACAGTCCATAGGGTCGCGAAGAGTCAGGCACGACTGAGTCACTTCACAAGGGCATACATACATATATCTCCACATATATATATATATCCATCCTCCCTCTTGAGCCTCCCTCCCACCACCTCCCGCCCACCCCTCTAGGTACCACAGAGCACCAGGCTACGCTCCTTGTGTTTCAGCAGCTTCCCACTAGCTATCTGTTTTAATCATGGTAGTGTATGTTTGTCAATTCTAATCTCCAGTTCATCCCACCCTCCTCTTCTCTCCCTGTGACCACAAGTCCATTCTCTATATCTGTGTCTCTGTTTCTCTTTTTAAGCATAGCATTTATTTACATTCCTTGGAAGAGTATTCCAGTAAACACTGCCAAGTCTTTTAGGAGAAGTATGAGTTTAAGAGCTATCCCTGTCAGGTTAAACTGTAAGTTAATGTTAACTGTAAATTTCATTACCCTGTATCTTTAAGAAGATTCTCCTGAGAGAGGTACTCAAGGCTGGCAGAATTTAGACAGAGAGAGCAGCTCCAGCTACATGATCACGAGAGGCTTGATGCAGGAATTGGCACTTGAGGTGGTACTTGAAGATCAGCTAATATCTTGATGGGTCAAAATATGGGCTCCCCATTCTAGGAAGAATAAATACACAAGCAAAGCATGAAGATGGCAGGCCATAAAACTTACACTTGCAGGTGGAGGAGGGTGGATTAATTCAGTAGACTGGAGGAGGAGAAGAGTAGAAATTAAATTTGGAATAATTGACCCAACCTGATTAATAATATTATATGACAAGAAGACCAGAAAATTCACTTAAAATTAGGAGGGTGTAATTTACAGGAGGGCTTTCCTGGTACCTCGGAGGTAAACAATCCACGTTTTTGGGTTAGACCTGGGTGTTGCCCCTGGGTCAGAAAGATCCCCTGGGGAAGGAATGGCAACCCACTCCAGTATTCTTGCCTGGGAAATCCCATGGACAGAGGAGCCCTGCAGGCTACAGTCCATGGGGTCGCAAAATGTCAGAGAGGACTTAGTGACTCAATACGTCGCCAACAAATTTACAGGAAGTTTGCGTGTAATTCTGAGTTGCTGTCTTTGCTTCCTGCCCTGTTTTCTCCCTGTCGTCCTCCTCTCAGGAATCCAGGCTGTGAATATCAGGCTCCTGTATATAAGGTCACTTTAGAAAGGCTGAGCCAATCCCAGTAGTTCTGAGTTTTTAAATCATAGGCACTGCTTAAATTATAGGCTTGGGCAATAGTAAAGCAGAGACAGATGCAAATCACAGTGTTGCCCATGCTCAAAAAGAGTGCCTGATAGTGATTTAATATGTAGTTTTATGAAAGTGTGTGCTATTGTTGCATGAATATTTATTTCAGTATTAAGAACCATTAGTGTGGTATGGTGCTCCTAGCAACGAGAATCATTTTAAAGTGACAAATTCCATTCTTTTGGAAGTATTAAATTCTCTTCATTCAAAATTAACATAATTCCTGATGTCACTCTACTGAGAAAAGAAGTGTAGAGCATTTTAATCTAGTCTACCTTCACTGAAGTATCTATCCTTACCAGATTTATAAGAAATGGCTTTACACAATTTTGCCTTCCTGAATTAACCCTATTGGCTGCTGACACTGAGATACAAAGAGGAAAGAAAATTTGACATTTGGGTGAAAAAATATTCTGCAACGTAATGTGGTTAGTGGTAGTGTTAGAGGAATAAAAAGAAAACTTAGAAAAGAATTCCTTTAAATTGCTGATCTGGGTGATGAAATTAAGACCATGTCCAGGGAATAATTTAAATGAGATGTATCTCACTTTTGGTGTGCTTTTGGTAAAATCATATATATATATATACATGCACTTGTCAGTTGTGGGGTTTTTTTTAAAGATTTTTTGGGTGTAGACCATTGTTTAATTAATTAATTTTAGACTGTGCTGGGTCTTTGTTGCTGCGCCAGGGCCTTGTCTAGTTGCAGAGCGCAGGGTCTCCTCTTCCTTGTGGTGCGCTGACTCAGTAGCTCCGAGGCATGTGGAATCTTCCCAGACCAGGAGTCAAACCCATGTGCCCTGCATTGGCAGGCAAATTCTTAACCACTGGACCACCAGGCAAGTCCAGTCAGTTGTGTGTGTAGAGTGAGAAGGGGGAGTTTGAAAACTCTAAAACTGCAGAGACTGTATTTTGACGATCATCGTATTTCTGTGAAGTATACTTAAACCCCTTTGGTCCTGATCTTATAGGAAGTCAGAACTCCGCATTAGCAAAGCGTCACTGGCTGATTCTGGAGAATATATGTGCAAAGTGATCAGCAAACTAGGAAATGACAGCACCTCTGCCAACGTCACCATTGTGGAGTCAAACGGTAAGAGACGCCTGCTGCGTGCGATTCCTCAGTCTCTAAGAGGAGCGATCGAGGCATGCGGTCAGACGTGTATCACGTAGGTGTGTTAAATCTCATTGTGAACAAGTATAAATCATGAAAGGAAAACTCTGCGTTTGAAATATCACTCCATAAGGTGAAATAGACCTGAAATACACACAGATTATTTTAATAGGATTGGAATAATATCATGAATAGCAGAGACAGAATGGATTGCTAAAAGAAAGAGATTACACCTCCACTTTAAGTTAGTCGGGGACAGCAGGTAAGAGTTTTGCTCTGTCAAAACATAATATGTGTATATCTACATAAATAATTTATATACAGAATATATACTGTATATATTTCATACTAATGTGTATTATGTATGTGTATATGTACATTGTGTATGTGTAAACAAAATACAATCTTGACTTAATCCTGGAAATTTTTATGTTCTTACATATGTTTTCAATATGTTTGGATCTAGGTAGTAGAAAGTGAAGCTTATCAGGGTGTTTTTGAGCCCATTAATTCAGAAATCAAGAGAGTCTTAGAGGCAAAGTATTTTTTAGGCTTTATAAATAAGCATTTATATAGGCTTCAGCTTCTGTTTTCCTAAGAGCAGTGCCAGGGGCTATTTGTTCAGTAAATGAATGACTTGGAGACAGGCGGTACCTCCTGTCCTCTGACAATCCTTCTGAGTTATCTGAGGAAGGGTAAAGGAAGGGCATAGCTGGTGGCTCTGTTCATGATCCCTTAGTACTCCACAAAGTGATGGAGTCCTCTATAGATGCTGATGACGAGCTAGCAGTGAGCATCTAACTCTCTTGAAATGATAAAATGCTGCTTTGAAACCTTCAGTGCTGTTTTGGATGATGGCACTGGACTGCTGTCTTCACAAGCCTTGTCATCTATTATAAAACCAAGCATAACTGCACCACTTCTAGGCAGGTGATGAGAAAGAATGCCCACTGCCAAGGCCTGATCTCTTAAAATGATAAGATAAAATTCCAGAGCCAACAAGGGAAGAATAAAAGTACTCTCAGGGGTTAACTCCTTAGGAGACTGGTGTGATTTGATTCAGTTGATAACAGGATAGGGAGAAGGGAGTGAGATAAAAATATGACACAGGGTTGGGAATATTCAGGTTAATATTCAGGGAATATTCAGGTTAATTCCTAGTCTTCTGTGGACTTCCCAATGCAGTGTAATCAAAGTTCATTACTTTCATTTTAAATACCTCCGTCCACAGAAAGTAAAAGACAACAGTGAAAGCTGGTTTCCATGATGATTTTTAGGGACTGTGTTTACTGTTTAAAATGTAAAAGCCATTTAAAATTTATGTGAGTAAATACAACATCACTTTACTTCTTAATCAACATAGGTAAGGCAACAAGGTTTTGCTTGTGTTATTTTTTTTCCACTTGGAATTTTATAGGGTGGAACTAGAAATTTGAAATTTCAGTGACTAATTTTTTCTTTCTATAATACCATGTTTAATAGTTTTTTCTCAGTTTGTCAGTGACTTGGTACAGTGCATCTTCTCCTGGTAAAGGCTACTGAATTATGATTTGGACACTTGGATTGGATTTGTGTAGATATTTATACTGTAAAGTCCCAGGAAAATAGAAATAAAGTGTCATAGTTTCACTGAGTGCTTACAGTAGGATTGTATTTAATATTCCACATTTTCTGAATTGCAATATCAAGCAGTGAATTACTTACCACTATTTTATTCTTGGCAAAAACTCATAGGATTCCTTTTTATTCATTTGGGGGTGCTGACGTTTTGATAATAAGTTTTTCACATTCCTTTCATAGGAGAAATATTCAACTTATTTTCCCTATTAATTTATTTAAGAATTGATCTCAAATTTGAATGTAGTATTGATCAATTATAAAGTGTAGAGACATGAAAATAGGGATGTTTTAGATAATGAATCTTTTTTACCTGACAAGAAAAAAGAGAAGGTTATGAAATATTTTAAGGAAATCATCCTTAAACAATCAACTAAAATTCCTTAAGGACTAGAACGGAGGAATGAAGAATCTCAATTACTGTGCAAGGTGATTGTTGTTATTTTCTTCTTAGAATGCTAAGACTAAGTTCTTCCATATCCAGCCTTCTCATTGTATTTAAAAAGAAACGAAGACTTAAGATTTATTGTAAATTTCTCACTTCCTGGTTCAGTACAACTTACTCAGTACCAGACTGTGTGTTTGTGAATGTTTAAGGTAGATTCTTTGATTTGTGAAGGATGAAAACTGGAAAAAGCAAAAATGGTGTGAGGCGGAAAGAAAGAGGGGTTCCACTGGGATGAACTAGAACTTCACTATGACTGGGGTTCCAGGAGAAAATGGTACCTTGGGTGTCTTTACAAGTTTAAACAGTAGGAATTTTTGGCTTTTCTCTCAAGTCTGTGCCCTTCAGGTGCCCATATACATTCTTGACTCGCCAACTCTTATAGTTTCTAACCTCTCCTGCTTTCACTTATGCCCCTTTACAATTCCAAACTTTGACCTGATTACAGTTCCATTTGGCCGTATTCTTCTTCATGGTTCTTTTGAAGGCAGCCTTTCAGTTTTGATTCCGACTGTGTGATTGCTGCCTCAGGGACCAAATCAGATTCCCCACAGCAAGAATCTGACTGGCAGAGCTGATCACATCCGAAGATCCATGGAGCTTCCAGCTCATCAGTGTGTTCTCCCCAGGTCCCCACCATGGGCCCAGCCCAGGAGAGTGAAGCCGGAAACATGGCTGCCTAGAAATGCTCCTCTTTTCCCCGGCTGTGGGTCAGACAGACCGTTCATCAGAGCCTGTATTCTCACACCTCAGAACAGACAGGGCCAGGGCATTCGGCACGTTGGGAAACGCTCTTTTCTCCCTGCATCTCAGCATCTTGGTTGTAGCACCACCAGAAGGAAGATACGTAATCATTCTGATGTTCACCCCCTTCTACTGCGATCTACGAATTTGCTGTATTCAGCTCAAGGCTGGTTATCCAAGAAGTCTCAGCTCAGATCCTGAGCTCTCAGGGACTCAGATTCACTACCTTCGTGATGTCAGGTTCCTGTCTTCCTAGATCCTGGGCAGAGGTTGCACAGAAACACTCTTTCAGAGAGAAAAAGAACACTCCATTGTGGTTATAAGCTGTCACTCAGCCAAACCATCTCTTCTTAGATATGTATTTACCATTGACTTGGGCTGAGAGAGTAGAATTCTCAAGAATCTCCCCCACCCCCCACCATGGGGAGAGTGCTAGGGAAAAAAAGACTTAAAAATAAGGACGTGTTGCCAAAATATTATACGACATAGAACTCCTCTTGAGATTTTATGTTGTCTGTGGAATATTAGTCATTTTGTTTTGTGTGGCTCACTCCTCTCTCCCATATTTCTCCAATAAATACATAACTACGGCTTGATAATTTCTATATAGGTTGCCTTGATGAAAGATCCTGGCATACAGCCCTGAGCTAATTATCCTGGTTCTGTGCAAAGGATTTCTTGTGATTTACTTAAATTCTCACACCAGTGCTTTCTTTGCATTAAGATGTTTAGAATATATTTTAGGACAAGATTCTAGGAGGAATGGCAGGAGTTAGAGGGAGAAAAGCATGAGAGACTGTGTTTTCTTTCCTCCTTAGGAAAAAAAGAAAAACTTAGCAAGTGAGCTTGTTGTTTGACACTATTTTTAATCCCATTATGACAGCTATGTAACTATTAGAATGAAATTAGCACAGATCATAAAGATCTTCCATCTAATGTTATAAACATCCTAAAATGAAACTGTTTAGATCTGCTTAGATTAGCAACTAGAAATAAATGAAATAATACAAAAAGACTGAGAAATTCCCCTTGAATCATATGCTTGAGTGAAACAATGACCTGATTTCCAATGTTTTCAAGCATTTAGAAAAGAATGTGTATTTGGCGGTTCATTTTCTTAAGCATTTTGGAAATTTATGTTTTCTGCCTTTCCAATGCCTTTTAACCCCTACCTTATTTGGAGATAAGAACCTGTCATACAGAAGCATATATAAACCTATGCAGTCTGCTAATGACCTCTGAGACTATGTCAGTCTAACACAGTCCATTTGAGTTTTCATACAAAGAAGGATCTCATAGACAGTCATCATTACATGATAGATTATAGGTGAATTCTTTTCATGAATTCAAATATAGTGGTTTAAAAGGCCACATACACCATGCTCAAACAGACCCTATGCTATATGTTCATTTTCAATTGTATTTTATTTGGCTTGGTCTTTATAAAGGAAACATTAATTTAGCCATGACTTTGTATCTAAGAAGCTCTTAAAAACTCCTGGGCATCAGATTAGGGAAGAGAATAATAGACCTAACTAGTTTTCCAATTAATTAAGTACTGCTGTCTTTTCAAAGATTAATACAGGAGACTATACAACTAATCAATCATCTCTTCTACTAGGTTTTCTTTTTTTAATCAGGAGAAAAATTATTTGAGTGAGATTCAAGATCCCATAGGAGCCATGGGGCTCCTGGTAATAAAATAGCTGTTTCATTTTAGATGAGCAGAAAAAAAAAATTATTTCCACAAAATTTGATTAATGTATCAATTGGTCCTTTAAAAAGTTGGCTCATATGGATAACCCACATTGACAGTGTTGTTAGAAATGCCATGATATTGGTGAACAGTTCATGTTATTGTTGTTCTGTCGCTAAGTTTTGACCCCATGAACCTCTGCACACCAGGCTTCCCTGGCTTTCACTATCTCCCGGAGTATGCTCAGACTTATTTCCATTGAGTCGGTAATTCCATTCAACTATTTCATCTTCTGTTGCTGTCTTCTCTTTTTGCCTTTAATCTTTCCCAGCATCTGGGTCTTTTCCAGTGAGTTGGCTCTTCGCATCAGGTGGCCAAAGTACTGGAGCTTCAGCTTAGCATCAGTCCTTCCGATGAATATTCAGACTTTATTTTCTTTTAGGATCGACTGGGTTGATCTCTTTGCTGTCTAAGGGACTCTCAAGAGTCTTCTCCAGCACCACAGTTGGAAAGGATCAATTCTTCGACACTCAGCCTTCTTTATGGTCTAACTCTCACATCTGTCCATGACTACTGGAAGAACAATAGCTTTGACTAGATGGATCTTTGACTATAGGAGCAACCTATAGTGATACTAAGAAGCACGTGGTGTGTGTAGCAATCTCCATGTATATTGCATTACATAGGATTCCCATGAAGGAGAGTATGGAAGAGAAGTTTGAGTGGAAAAGAACTCTCTTTTCAATGCATAGTACCCATCCTGCCTCTATGCCATTTGTTAATTCCAAAATTTCTCAATTGCTTAACTCATTATTGACTAGAAACATATTAAAGCTTCTTTTGTTACTCAAATGTTACTGACTGGAGACATTTCAGTATTCACTTACATAACAAATCACAGGCCACAGGCATTAGTTTCTTCCCCCAGTCAATAACATGTTAAAACTAACACTCATTATGAGCAAGAATTCAGATGCTTAAATATGTTCCTGAAGTCATTTTACTAGCGCTAATAAATAAGTGTGCCCATCTTAAATCTTTAAAAATACATACTTTATCACCATTTTCAAATGTACAGTAATGACCTGTAATTTTAGAATAATAAAGAGTCACATAATTGGATATTTAAATACATACAAACACATCATATGTATGCTTGTATTTGTTTATGTGTATTTTGCTAAATAGTTATATTTAGTATATTGTGCCATGATGAATTCTCAAGCAAGTCATACATACATAATAATTAGAAAAATTCCTTTCCAGAAAGTGTTATTTTTAAGACAAGGCAACTTTTTCTTGAGACTAGATCCAGTTTATTAAACAAGCAAACATTACAAATATATTAATGTTCCATATGTTTACCTGTCTACTCAGCATAAATTGCTCAGCTGTGTTCAATTCTTGATGATTCTAAGTCTTTATTAATTTGCACTAATGAAGGGGGTGTCCTTTATCAATTAACAAAATTTACCAAATTACTCAGGGGTAAAATATGTTGCTTAAATATCAAGGAGACTGTAGAACTTGATAATTTTTTTAAAATCTGTAATTGTTACAAGATTATTTTCAATCACCACTGTAACAAAAGCTTGTTTGCTCAGTCTGTACATTCTACCCCAAATACACATAAAAATGTTTGCTGAGTGGCCTTAATCAAAAAGATTAACTTTTTTATTAGCAAGATTCTTTTAGTATAGATGTGTACAAGTTCTTAGCTTGTAGTTATATAGTCACTAAGTCATGTCTGACTCCTCATGACCCCATGAACTGTAGCCCGCCAGACTCCTCTGTCCATGGAATTTTCCAAGCAAGAATACTGGAGTGGGTTTCCATTTCCTCCTCCAGGGGATCCTCCCGACTCATGGATCGAACTCATATCTCTTGCATTGGCAGGCGGATTCTTTACCACTGAGCCACCAGGGAAGCCCATGAGCTTGTAGTACCTCCAAGATAATTCAAAAGGTTTTTATTTGAAACCATAATCATTAAAGATATTTTTAATGTCTCCATGATAAATATCTAATTTTAGGAAAGGAGGTTATTTTAACTTGTCTGTGTGTAGAGACATTTTTGTACTAACCTCCTGTTCTGGTAGTTTTATGTGTCATTCAATTAAAAAAGGAAATATTTTTACCTTTTCCTCCCATTGAGATATCTTTTATGCTGGGGATAGAAGAGCTCTGAATCTGGGTTTGTGGGTTTCTTTATTTGGTTTTTTTGGTTTGTTTTGGAAGGTCACAGTGAACAACTACTTGGTTTGTCAAAAATAAATTTTAAGAGTCTTGATCTTCATACTAGGATTGGGCTTTGGCCCAGTTCTTATGACCCTGAGCTTCCTGCCTCTGTCTGGCCATTGTGTCACTGATGAGTCCAAGAACAGAATGAGGAAGCATCACTCCCCATGTGTGTACTTGCTTGGAAACGTATAGAAAGAGACAAATGCTGTGAATCTTTGATAAGATTTTTCTCTGATTAGATTTTTTTCCCCAAAAAGGAACATTTTTATTTTCTGCAGCCCATATCAAGAAAGCTAGTTGTACCCACTTCAGAAACAAGTTATTGCCATATTACCAACTTGGAGTATCCTCTTTATTTTTTATTTTTTTTAAAGTGAGTATACAATTTATTCAACATTCAGACCGCATTAAGACATGTGCGATATGGCAGTTTTGCTACGGGTTTAACTCTGCCTAGGATGATTGCTTGCTGGCGTAGCAGCAGGGTCTAATTCACACTTAGTGTTGATTAAATACTTTACTGAATGACCATAATACCAAGCAAGATATACTCAAAGGCTTCCATAAAAAGTCAGTTTTAAAGACCTTCCTATTCAGGCTAATGACAAACACAATACAGGCAGACATGTTAGTTTAACATAATTGACTGATATTATATGCCACTTATATCTTTTAGTCCACAAGTACATTATGAAATGATAGAGGACATCTAATAAAACCATTTCTACAGAGCTAAGAAATAAGTTTCCAAAAAAGAGAGATTTTACAGACCCCGTCTTTTATATCCATTGCCAGCAGGCTAACTCTAAAGAAGATAAAGCCAATGGCTTTCCTGTCAAGGGGTCATGATTCCCTGGTGGTCCAGTGGTTAAGACTGTTCTTCCAATGCAGAGGACGTGGGTTCCATCCCTGGTTAGGGAACTAAGATCTCATATGCTACATGGCTTGACTGAAAAAAAAAAACTAAAAAACAAAAATCCTGGAATATCCTCTTTAGCGGTTGCTGCTTGAGAATGTCCCAAGAACATTATACATCTTCACATACGGATTCCTTTCACTGTGTCCCATTTTCAGTAGGTATAAGAGCTGATGTAGGTGACTGGTGGTTTGATAATCTTGCACCTTGAGTGGTTTATCTTCCTAATGATTCCTTAGACAGGACTGTTTGTATTAATTTGCAAGAAAGAAAATATAATTGGTCTTACTAAAGATCTATTTCTGATATTTATATATACTCATTTAACTTGATGCTTATTCTGAAACATACCTACTGAATCTCAGAAGCCATTTTTTTTTCCATTTCCACAAACCATTTATTCTTAGAGCCTCTGAACTTGAAGAAATATTGCCACTTAAGTTAATTCATCTTACCTACTAGACTAGTTCTAACAGGGAAACCCTAAGTGGTCATATATATATTTAAAGATGATTATATTGGTCATGAACATTTCCAACTAAATGATTAACAGGCTATTAATTCCAACATAAAATGATAATATATAACATACTTGGTTTTAGTACAGAGGAGCCTGACGGACTACAGTCCATGGGGTCACAAAAGAGTCAAACACAACTAGCAACTAAACAACGTAGGATTTTAGTAGATACAAATATATAAATATTTAAATAAGTAGATAATATATATATATAATATCTCACAACAGATTCAACTTTTCTTTTGTCTTGGTTAGTAATAGTGAATAATAGAATATCATTCAGTCATCTGACAATAATAATACACACAGTGAAGGCTGAATAATATCCACTGTTGCATCTCTACATCTTTCCAGGCTTCATAAAATTTTGCCTTACTGTAAACATTAGATTCTAACAAACTGAAGCTCTTTTCAGAATGACTGAGTGAATACAGAGTTAGACCACATATTCATCCTTCAGGCCATCATAAAAGGCAGTAAGAAAGCAAACCAAAGTTTGAACATTACTGTCACAATTCCCATGACGATAGTGTGTCCAGAAGTGCACAGGTCAGTTATGCATTTCCTTGAGTTGGAAGCTGCCTACTTGCTCTGTGCCCTGCCCTGAGTGGCTGAAATGATAAGACACTTGTATGATTACCATTAGCAATTTTATGTAGCATTTGATGCCAGAACCTGATGTTTTTCATCAATCCCAACTAGAAACATTACTTGCTTTTGATTTAAGCAGAAGTGGAATTCTCCAGAGATCTCTAATTTAAAAATATTGACCACAACTTTGATCCCCCGGCTTTGATTTTTCCTGGTTTTGCCATTTCTGTCTTCCTTGCTGAAGAGGAGCCCACAGTCTCTTTGCTCTATATTCTCCACTGAGCCCAGTGGGGGCAGGGACATCTTGCTAATTATTCTGTCACAGCCCATCTCCTGCTCTTTGCCCAAGAAAGAAAAACTACTTATTTGGACAGTCTTCTTTTCGTGTTTCTCACTCTCTGTGTGGATAAAGCTGGGGCTTTCATCACCTCCTTGCTGCACTTCCTTCTTTAAACACATTTTTTGGTTTGAAGGCAGGCTGTGGAGCTGACTCCCAGCCTCCTGACTGTACATCGTAATGTCCTATCAACTTTTCTTTTTTGCAGAGATCACCACTGGCATGCCAGCCTCAACTGAGACAGCGTATGTGTCTTCAGGTAAGGAAAATAAGCTTGTCAAGTTTTACTAACCAGAACGACAGGCATCACAGCTGGCTCTTCCTTCTACTAATCAGAACCCCTTCCGCATCCACATTTCAGCTGCTCCTGTTTTCTGCTCCAACATTTTTTCTCCAGTTCATTCTGCCTTTTTTGGATTTTCCTTAAAGGAGTACAGTTCTTGCTGTGTGTCTGAACTTGGACCCGAGAGGCATGCATGAGAAAGAGAAACCTAGATGCAACTTAAGGAGCACTAGACAAGGAAAGGAGATATCTGGGTTGTAACTTCAGCTTTTATATCTTTCTAGGTGCTTCTCCTAGTGGCCTCTGCCCTCCTTCATCCATCACAGTTCATTCCTGGATAATGTATCACTGTCTGATCTCTGACCTTTGGATTCTTAATGCTCAGTTGTGGGTCACTAAACTCGGGCAGAAGCACTGTTATAGGCCTGATTTTTAAAATGCTGTTGCTTTTTTTTTTTTTTTTTTTTGGTTTGTTTGGTTTTGTTTGTTTCTCACTTGCCTGTAATATCTGCTGATAGCGATTGTGGTCTGAGCATATATTAGCTACTTAAAACCCAACTCTACTAACCCATGTGTAACCCTAATTCAATGATTTCTCCACTAGCCATGAATGTCATTCATCTGGTGTGAATTTATTTATTTATTTATTTTACTTTTTCTTATCCTTTGTGATTCTGTAGTTAACGAAACCTTTAGAATATTTACAAATAAATATTTAATCTCAGAAGCCGTGTGATTTAACTGCCGTTTTCTATCTTACCTTCCCCAGTTTAGCCTCTTCTCTTCATAGCCATCATTCAAAATCATAAAAGCTAACTTTCTCTATGTCTTAGCCACTTTGAGCATATTTAAGGCATATGCTTGTGTTGTAAGGTGGTATGATCCTGGGGTATACTCACTTTTCTGAGTAGCGGAAAAAGAATGAGAGAGAGAGGGAATATGGAGAGATGGAGATAAGAAAAAATTTGTAGAGTTTCTGAATTTCCTCACCTTTCACTCTGGCACTTCTTTAATGTACAGATTTCATTTTCTGACCCCAATAGGTGCTGTTACAAATCTGAGATTTTAGATTTATGGGGTGCTTGCCTTGGGAATTTGGAATGACTGTAACTATTATTTTTGGATATGTGACTTGAATCTTTATAACTTTATGGCTGCTGAATTTCAATCCTTCTTTGATACTGAGTTGTTCTTAGTTCTTACTCATAAAAACCCTTAGGTCTCATGCTTTTTTTTTGCATGCATGAGGTATGTTTTATGCTTTGCTTTACCTAAATACTGATTTTCCTTCCTTTATCCTTACCCCCTAAGAGAATCAAGCTGCTGTTCATCCCCAGTGATTGTATTATGTATTTATTTAGTGTGTTTTGTTCGATCCTAATGTAATAGCTCCAGTGGACCTTGCATGAACTACATTCAGCATCATGTTTGGCCAGAATGTTTATGCAGAGCAGTTTGCCTGAAAATATTTTCATCTTTCTTTTTTTTTTCCTCTAAGCATGAAAGTTGCCTTTCATTCTCTCTGAATGTGGGGAGTGTTCTCTTTGGTTTCATGTTTCTTAAACTCAAGGCCAATCCAAGAAAAGGAATTGTCTGTCTTACCTGGAGTGTGGTTCTGTTCAGAGTAGTGGTTCTTGGAAATTTGAAGAGCAGCTGGTGTGTGGAGGAGTATCTTTGCAGATGGATCAGCCTCTTTTGTATCTTTCAGAAGTCTCTGTGTCCAGACTGTAGAAACATTCCTCTGTGGAATATTCAAATATTCTTTGAATGTGGCATATACCTTCCTTTGACTTTGAGATGCTTTCAGCTTTTCTGTTGCACCATTTTCTAGACCTCTTGTTCTAGATGATACTCAAGGCTGGCAAAATTTCTAATTTAAGAATCCAAGTGGCATGACTCAATAAAGCTTCATTCCACTTTTATTTTTTATAGAGTCTCCCATTAGAATATCAGTATCAACAGAAGGAACAAATACTTCTTCATGTAAGTATATTTAAATATTCTGTTCACTAGTGTTTAACCCAAGACAGTATCTGCTTCTGAAGATCATGTTCATATCTCTTCTCTACCCTTACTGGGGAATGGGGTATCAAGTTTGAGAACATGGTGGTGTTTGCTGTTTGGAATAGAAATGAACTCCTGCTATGCTTGGGATTGACCAGATATCCCCTCCCCCTGAGATACATATATACAGTTTTAAGGTAAAGTAATGTCTTTGAATGTTGGAATATAACTGCAGCCCTCCTGAGGCCTAGTTCTGGGTGAGCAACAGAGAACATTGTCGGTTGTTTTTTGTTTCTTTACTTTTCTTTTTTTAGTGTATCACGATGCCTTCAGCAACTGCCTAAGGCATGATACCCAGCTGTTTGGGACCTTTATTCCGGAGCTCCTGAGTTCCCCTATAGAGTCTGTTGTGATGGATTATGGAAACTATATATAGATGCCCTTGATTCAAATTTGATAGCAAGTGACTAATTATGAAAATGTTGGAAAGCAAGTCCCTAGGCAAGATCTCAGATTAGTTTTCATCTGTTTAATGTGAAATGTGCTTTGTGCTTGTGGAGGTCTACAACTGTTAGATTGATTGGTGCTTTGTGCAGTGTCAGGGGAACTTAAGTTAGCAAGGACTAGTAAAAATAGTTTTGATACTTATAAATTGTGAATAGCCTAGAATTAAATTTTGATATGCAACAGGGGAGTTTATCAGACCTTGAAAGTAAAACTTAAACTACATTCCTTCTGTCCCTGATTTGAGCTCTTTATTTAAAGCTCTTTCTCAGTTTGATAAGTTCTTCATTATATAGATATTACTAATTATTCTACTCCAGTCCAGAGAGTGTGTTTAATGAACAATTTCCTTTCTCTATCACCCTGGTATAAAATATTTGAAAAAGAGGTATTTACTTGAGGCAATTTCTATAGTTTTGCCAATCAATCTAAATATCCAGTTTGATTTTAAAACCCATTTGGGTGATACCGAGAGTGTCACAATACGATGTAAACCTGTTTTTATTACATGAAGTATGATGTTTTTACTATACTTTAGCTAGATAAAGCATCATTCAACTGGATTGATGGCAATAATCTAGTAAAATCAAACAGGAAAGGAAATGCTCAGATTAGATTGACTTCCCCTAAGGATAAGCATGACATTCTCCAAAATGATAATCCTTTCTGGGGAGTTTGGGATATTTGTTATTTAACTCTCCTTACAAAAAGATTAGAATAATTATGTAGATTTTAGCTAACTAATGTTGAGAAATCATACTGAGCTTTGTTTTCTATTTTTGAGTGTTTATTAAGCAAAAGCAAACCCTAGGATTTTCTCTCTGTCATTTTGTCTGGGAATCATTTTCCCCCCTGCATGATTCATTGAAAAAAGTTATTGAAACTCTTGTAATTGGAACCCTTCATGCTATCATTAATGAGATGGATGTGAATCTTAAGTATATCCAAGTAGTTTGGGAATGGAAGAAATACTTAGGGAACTGAAATGAATCTCTCAGTTTACATTTCTGTTCACTGCAATTCTGTGGAGAGAGAAGTCATTTTGAAATTTGACTCTGATCTTTAACTCAGCAGAATTTAGTTCCTGATACTTGGTCAGGGTTAAAAAGTAAGAAAGAAGGCTTTGTGTACCATTGCGTTAAAACATTTCAGTGGGCCATTTCCATATGTCACTCTCCACTCCTGGTTGGGTCTCAGTAAACACTGCTGAGTTGATTAATGAATACTTTTTTTTTTTTTTTGGCATATTGTATCCATTTAATGAATCCTTAATCTCATGAAATTATGCTCTGTAATTTGGAAATATAAGCCAGGAGTGGCAGGGTCCTAAGTCCATGCTGGCTGAGAACAATCAGAGCAACATGTGGTACTCAGCTCCTCCAAAGGCCATATTCAGTAGAATCGGGGCAGGGCTCTGATGCAAGCATGTCTCAGCTTAGTAAAGGCTGGAGCTGAAACTTGAAGAACCAGCCATCGTAATACCCTGGACTTAAAAATTCAAAATATATAAAAGTGTCAAAGGCTCAGGAAAAGTTCCCACTGGTCAGAAATAATCAGCCCTGAATAGGTTTCTTTTCACTTTGTTTCAGCCAGAAAGGAGACATGTAAAACCCCTGTATGTGACTGGAGATTTTAAGAGATTTATGTCTCATCTGCAAACACTATCATTTTTGCCCTCTTTCTATTTATTTTTCCTAGCATTTCATAAATATTGATGAAATAGCAAAGAAATGATACTAATCTTTCCCTTTGTAAGGCTCATTTTAACTACTTCCTCTGTGAATTTGGGAATTTGCATTATACATTCACTCTTTTTAGAGTTGTTCATTTATAATTCTTTTAAAGTTTCTTGTAATAATCTTTTGGTAAAACTTAGCATTGTTTCCCTTCATTTTCTGTTATTCTTTTGTAAAGTGGGCGTCTGTGACTTAAAACATAACAATACTTTGCTAAATGAGTGTCCTATTACACATAAGTGACAGGTTGTAGAAAAGAAGAGCTTCAAATTTGCGAAAGTCAATAGGGCTATCTCGTCCCTCCCTTACACAGCTCCAGCAAAAAGAAAATGGATTGTTTAGGATAAATCTTGATGATTTTTCTCTGAATTGCCAGCTGCTGGTGACCCCGTTTTACAGACTGCTTTGTCAAATGCTGCAAAAAATATAATTGTTATACCAACCACTTTACTGAATTAAGTCCCATCCATTCCAATTTAATATAAAAATGAGGGAAACACAAATAGAAAGTCTGATGAGTAATAATAAGAAAGAAAATAAAGGAAACTTTCTGGAAAACAGTCTTAAATAGTAATATATGTTTCAAGTCATAGTAATAGTAATAGCAAACCTTTATTGAAGGCTCACTGAATACCAGGTACTGTACCAGGTGATTTACATGGTTCATGGTTCTCATAAAACCTTCTTCCATTTCTCAGATGATGAAACTGATGTCCTTTGTCTGAAGTTTCTCAAACAAGATTCAAACCCAGGCAGTATGCTAGCCTGTTGTAACACATGACATTTTGTTGCCTTAAAAATAAAAAAAAGGAGACTTTAATATTGAAAGGAATGAGATTCTGTGAATGGGTGGAAAAGTCGTCACCTATACAAAGTGGATTGAGAGTATGTGTAGTAGATTAAAGAAAATGCACTGCCTTGAACCAGCTGAGCCCATGTCATCTTTTTGTTACCCATCCAAGGGTGTGAAGGGAAATGAAAAGAACACAGACTTTGGATGGACTCATGTCCTTAAGTCTAAATACCAGTGCTCTTAATTACTGTGTATTCTTAGGCAAGTGAGTCAATGTCCTTAAGGCTCAGTTACTGTGTCTGTATAATCATGTTTATCTTAAACTATACTGAGAAGCCTAATATGGACAAATGAACGTGAATCATTTAGCACTTAGACGGTCTCCCCTATAGAGAGAAGAGGGCCAGTGCCTGAACAATGCATGTGTCTCTGAAGAAAATAGAAATGAAGGGAGTCCTTCCATTTTATTTGAGCAACATAAGAAGTTATCCTTATTGTTGGAGCAGGAAGGGATTAATGATTGTTCCGTCTAAATGGTGATGTTGGACGTTGTATGCCAAGAAATCACTGTCTTTTCCAAATAATATATATTCTCAGCTAATGCTGCATTGAAAAGGAACTTATCCAGGAAGTCCTCTTTGAAATCTCTGAATGAAATGAACAATTCAGTCTTTAATTTGGCACCCAAAAGAGCTAGCTGAAGGGAAAATGCCTTTTGTCTGCAGAAACATTTCTGTTATAATGAGATTTACGTGTTCCCTGGGAGATAGCATGGTGGTCTGGATTCAATAGATTGGATCAGGTCTACTGGTCCATTCGTGAGCTTCAGAGCTATGGTTCTTAATTCCCCCTTCAGCTGTAACTGATTGACCTTCTCTAAATGTAGACAGAACTGCCCAGACCTTTGCTAAATGACTCTCAGCTGGAAAAAATGGCGTTCCAACTTCAGATCTTTTTTGGTACCAAGTATGAACTCTGTCCTGTGACGGTTGAAGAGCTGCTTCTGATTGAATGCAAACTGTGTTTCCAGATTTCTATAAACATGGTCTTTTCAAGGGTGTGGTGACTCTGTGTCTTGTGGAGAATGACAAACAAATCGCCATGCTCTTTGGCAATAAAAGAAAAACTTTCAATGGAGATTGCCCAATTGGTATTACTTCCACTTTCCTGATTGCCTGCAGAGTTAGTTACAGATTTTTAGGGCAATATAGGGACTTGGAAAAGAGTCGGGGCTCGTACATCACAGTATCCATATTCTTACCTTCTTGCTCAGTTCTTTCATTTTCTATGTGAATATGTCTTACATTTTCCCTTATAGAACTCCCTGCAACTGTAATATCATTCTTCAGTTCTGCCTTTCTAAAGGCATTCAGGGTCCTTCATTGCATTCTACTACTTGCTAAAACGTTTCTTCAAGCTTATAACTAAATTGTCCTTAACCGTTTGTATTCAGTTCAGATTAATCTATTGTAAAATTATTCTTTTGACCCATACGAATATGTCTGTACTGTGTATATATAAATAACTGATCTTTGTATTATACTGTAACTTTTATAAATTATATTTTCATATATTGAGTCATTTATTCACACAATAATTCAATAATTCTGTGACCTAGATTTCATCCCATTTGTCAGATAAGGAACTTGAGACTCAGAAGTGTCTGACATACCCAAATTCAAAAACTACATAAGTGGTAAAACAGAAATTTAAACCTGAAGCATCTGATTTAAATCATGTTGCAGTTTTTTTTTTAATTACAAAGTCTTAATAGGATCCATGCAACTAGCTTGAACTTCTTTTTTTTTAATAGTTAAAATTTTTAAGTTTTTATTGAGGTATATTTAATGTATAATGTTATGTTATTTTCAATTGCACAGCAAAGTGAGTCTGTTATACATATACATATATACCCACTTTTTAAGGTCCTTTTCCCACACAGGTTATTACAGAGTATTGTGAAGTATTAAGTGCCATACAGTATATCCTTATTAGTTACCTATTTTATATATAGTGGTGTGTATGTCATTCCCAGCATTCCGGTTTATCCCTCCCCACCCCTTACCCCTTGATAACCATAAGTTTATTTTCTGTATCTGTAACTCCATTTTGGTTTTGGATATGAGTTCTCTTGTACCCTTTTTTTAGATTCCACATGGAAGTGATATCATGATATTTGTCTCTCTCTATCTAACTTCACTCACTATGGCAGTCTCCAAGTCCATCCGTGTAGCTTGAACTTCTTTAAAAAAAGAAAAAAAGAGTGCTTCTTGAAAGAAAAAGCATCAAAATGAAGTCTAGGTGTATAATCACACTTATACCAGTTATCTCAGAGTCAACTTTTTGGTGAAATAATGTATTCTCTCCAGTCTGCTGCATAATGAAATGGGCAGGAAGACCCTGAATTACTAGCAACATAATTCAAAGTTTTAATACTATAAAAAGGCAGAAAACAGCCTAAAGAATTATTCCAGTGACTTGCTCTTTGATTTTGTTAGTTGGTGAATTTATCTGTTTCAAAACATTGCTGTTTACAGAGGTAGGAATAAGAGCAATTGTGCTAATAGGAATCAGATTTTCAGCAAACAGAGAAATTTCCCCCAGTGGTCGTTGGTGTTGGGGGTAGATGTGTGATCTTATCCTAGGCTGATTGCTATGTAACCTCTTCTTGCATATCATGTGAAAGTCACTCAGTCATGTCCGACTCTTTACAATCCCATGGACTGTACAGTTCATGGAATTCTCCAGGCCAGAATACTAGAGTGGGTAGCCTATCCCTTCTCCAGCAGATCTTCCTGACCCAGGAATCAAACCGGGGTCTCCTGCATTGCAGGCAGATTCTTTACCAACTGAGCTATCAGGGAAGTCTTGCATAATGTCATAAATCCTAGATATCATTTGTATGATAGCTATATTTGTTAGCAGAAAATTATCAGCCACAAAGCAATTATTATCCTGTATTTCATTCTTTGGGGGGCTTTTCATTAGAATATTCCCTTGAACATTAGAAAAGAGCCTCCATTTTTTTGTCTATCAGCTGAGAGAGGGAAGGACATCTCTATTTTTCTTGTTTTTAGAGAAGAATTAAAACTATAATTAAGTGTTTTTAATCATTAGGAATAGAGCAGTGAGGTGAATTATATATAAAAATTAAAAGAAAATTAAATGGTGACATGAAGACAAGAGAATGGAGTCAGAGAGGCACAAAGAAAGCATCTAGGAAAACAAAACTAGCAGGATTTTAATGTTTGCTTATAAAAGTAAATGATGAACTTGGTAGATTTCTTCAGTCTTCTTTTTTTTTTTTTCAAATTATCTAGGGATCTTTTAAAACTGGGAATAGAGGCCTATCTATTATTAAAAGACTTGTATGCTATAGGGAACAGCACCCCCACTCCTCAAAAAGGAGGAATGGGTACAGGAAGGGTTGAAGAACAACGTCATGAAGCAGTAAGAAATATGGATGGTGGTTCAATCAGGAGTTTCTCAACTGCAGGTGATAGAAATGCAACAGCAAAGAGCTTAAATATAAATGGAGTGTACTGGCTCATCAGACTGGCCCAATTTGGTCCAGAGGCTCAAATGATATGATATGGTGGTTTCTCAGTCTTATTGCTTTGCTTCTCTACAAATGTTAGCTTTGTTCTTAGTGGATTTTCTCTGTCTGATAGGGGTATAGCTGCTCATATCTTGAAGCCTCTTTCCTCTTGGTTCATAATCTAAGAAGAAGAGAAAATGCACTTCTTATCCAAACACCAGATTTTAAGGAAGAATCTGATTGGCTCTGCTTGCATCATATACTTACCCCTAAAATAATGACTGTATCCCAAGGAGATTAATGACTCCAGTTGGGTAGGAGCTGGGTCAGATGCCCACCACTGTGTGTGTTTGGGTTAGTGGGACAGATGGGCTCAGTCCCGTGAGAGCTAACTGCGTGCTGTGGGTTCATTACAGAGAGGAGGATTCTGTACCTAAACAAGGGGAAAGTGGACCAGCCAGGCAAAACCAACATGGTCCTCTATAGCTGATGGGCAGACAAATTGAGGAGTCAGGAAATAGGGCTCACAGAGAATTTTAAAGGAAAGTTAGCAATAAATGTTACTGAAAATTATTTAATTGGGCAGACAAAGTTAAAGCAAATTTATCATTGTAAAGAAAATAAAGAGTTAGAAAACTGAAGACAACTGAAACATCATTTTTAAGGGACTCTTTATTAGTACCTAAGAGCTGACTATTATTCTTAGGAATGCCCTCTTTTAATTTCAAAACTTTTTTAGCCTCTTCTGAAGAAAATAGAAAAGAGTAGAAACATGGGTTACAGTTTTCAAATCTGAATGCATAGGAAGCATTTTCAAATCAGTAAAATGTTCAGACTAGAGTTAAAAGCCAGAAAGTACTTCAGATTTTTTTTTAAAAAATCTATGATTAAGTAGATTTTGAGAAATTACTAGTTTCTTTCATTAGAGTAGTTGCATATTAATTAGTTCTTTTCTTTTTTTAATTCCAGTAAAAAAAGGAAAAGAGGCCTGCTTGGTCCATTCCATTTAAAATTGCAAAGAACAGTCAGCAGGTCTTTTGAAAAGTGTGAACTCACACTGAGGCTCTATCAGCCTCATAGATGTTACCGCTAAAACCCAGAGGCAATAATGTCTCCAGTAGTTCATCTGTGAGCATCTCCCACTATTCTCTGCCTTGTTCTTATTATAACGCCTCTAGCATTGGCATTGCTTGAGTAGTTACTTCATTTCTTTAATAGAGAGGCTGTGTATACATAGGTCAATTAATCATCAAAGAAATGCTGGAATGGCGCTTTCCGTTTTATCTCTGTCAGAGGTCAATAAAATCTTAAAAACCAGTAACATGGGCCAGTGTGGGTCATAGCCTAAAGCTGTGCCCATCTTCCTTCAAGTCCATAACTGTCTCTTTTTAGAAGATTGGGTATTCGGCTGGGTTAGCTCATCAAATATGATCTGTTGTTCTGGGTTTTGCTCAGGTATTCCAGAACCTCTTCTTCAAGCTTTGTAAGCCGTGACGTGAAGAGAAGGAGAAAGAAGGAAGGACAGACTGGCTTTGTTAAATAATGCCAGTTCCAGATAAAAGGAACTTTTATCTATAATGATAAACTGTCTCATCAGTTTTTCTTTTAAGTTTTTGAAGGAATTTGGGAGCTATTAATGTTTCCATTTTCATAGTAAGAATAATAATATATAGATAGGGATAAGCTAAATGTCTACTAAGGGTCAAACAGCAAGTAAGTGATAAATTTACAATGCAAATCTGATGGGCCTGTTTCTACTATTTGATTGTTAGACCACTGAGGACTGACCTCCCTTTGATTAAAATAAGCAGATAGTTAATAACCCAGTTCCTACTCTGTTCCAGCACAGTGCTAGGAACTCTGATGTATATTTCTTGGTGGAGGAGATGGTTGGGAGAGGTGAATACAGAATAGTCCTGGGCTGAAGGAGTTTGCAGTAAAGTAGAAAAGGTTATTTGTGGATAATTGTGCTCTTTGTGTATAAGAATACATATCATAACAAAGAACATAGGGCGCAGACTTTTAAATCGAGTTATTTCTTTAAATAATGTTGCTTCAGATAGAATATGTTTATTCATTCTGTGGTAAGTATTGTTTAAAAGGAAGTATTGTTTGGGTAGTGATTTGTTTTACTGTGGCTTTTTTTTTTTTTAAGTAGTCAATTGTTGTTTCTGCCTTAAATTTAAAGTTTGGTCATTTTACCAAGAAATCAGAATTCTGGCATTTATCTCATTTAAAAAAATGATGAGAATCTATAATTTGCCATTAAAAGTAGGAGACTAAGATTAAGCAACATCAGAAATTAAATCATACTATGTAGGATTCTGAAAGAAGTTTGGAGAGTTTCTAAAGAACTTAGAAATTTAACTGGGTATTTTAGTGGAGTTTAACCACAGTGAGATTACTCTTTGATTGTCAGAAATTTTTCCATGATACACAGATGGACTTACAAAGATAAGTTATATATCTAAGGAGATATTTTTTATTAGATGGCCTAGAAATGTATATGGCAAGCTTGCAGCTTCTTGAATTTTATTTTCATTAGGTAAAGTTTGTTTTTTATTTTTATTTCCTAAAGGCCATTTAATTGGTCCAAAAGTAGCAGAAATGGCAAACCTGAAAATGTATCTTATATCTTATAATGGAGTAACACTCTAGAAAATTAAAATAGTGAATTAATTAAATTATTGCTTATTAAATATTGAAAAGTAAAATTACCCTTTAAGATGATTCCTCTCTCAATTTTCTTAAACTTCATTTCTTAAGAACAGTGATTAATTGACAAGCTTCTGTATCATTTGATCAAGTTTTTAACTATAAATTCCCAATATAGGAATTCCTTCCTATATATTAACAGAATAATCTACAGGAGATAATATATTAAATGTTTTTTATAATGTTCTGTACAATTGTTGTCTTGCGTTTTTTACTCAGAGATCTATTTTGTCAACCTGCAGAAATCTGTCATTCAAGAATAAGGTAACTTGGAGAACAAATCATAATTATTTATAATTCTCAGCCTACAGAGCTATAAGAAAGAAGGAAGCTGCTGCATTTATTTTTTTAAAGTGCTGTAAAATCTAACAAATTCTCCTTCTGATAAAATGTGCCCAGAGGAACCTATCTTGTCAGACAGGATATTTTTATGGTAAAATGTGACATGAAGGGAATATAAAGAAGAGTAACTTTACATATACCTGAGAAAAAAATTAAGTGTCCATAATAGATTTTTTATAAATTATGTACATTTCCCTCTAGTTGACCTAGATGAATTTTTTCCTCTTCTTTCCTTGTAGAAGCTTCCTAATTTCATGTCCATAATGCTTCAAAGCAGAAATACATCTTTGTTCACTCAAGCTATCTGTAAAAAAATAAACCACACAAAGAGTCCTTGGGTATGTTTTAGAATGAATAGACCATGGGGGCAGGAGAACTACCTTGTATGTGCAAATGAGGCTGTGTGAAAGCAAGATAAGCTTTAGGAAGAAAATAGGTGGCTCAAGGATGCTTAAGCGGTTTATTCGAGCCTTTAAAAATGTCTTTACAGTGCGGGTAAAGGGAACCGAGATTTAAAATTGATAAGCTTAGTGCAAAAATAGAAGTGAAACATCACATCCACTCCATGTGTACACATAGAAACAAGAATTAAGAAAAATTTTTTTCTGCTTTTTTTTTTTTTTTTAAGTTTCTAGAATGTTGGCTGTGACCTTTTGGGTAAAAAGGGCATTGAGGATAAGTCTAACAGGCTTCTGGTAGAGCAAGACTTCATAAAGAATAGGGTCAGCTATAGTCTACACAATTTTTAAAATGTCATTCTCTCCCACCTTTTTAGAAGAGGTGCAGACCTGGATATATTTTATTAAAGAATGAAAAAAAAGAAAGAAAGTAAGAATGAAGGAGAAAAAGGAAAAAAAAAAAAACATTTGAGTGTTTTAAAAACACACAAACTGTCCCCAAACTTTCTTTATGATTTTATTAAAGGCAAATTTCAGACATTTTTAGGCAATCTCTGTAATAGAAAATGTCTTTAATAAAACAAGTCTCTTAAGTGTCAAAAAAAAGATCATTGAAATTATAAGAAAAAAAGTCTTTTTCGAATTGAAGAATAAAAGTGAACTCTATATTTTGTTATACCCACATGTTAAATCTATCTTCCAATGCCCAGCCTGACTATCTTGGTGACTTCCTTGCTCTTGCTTCTGACACACTAAGCTTGCCACTTTTAATTGTCACAGGTGTCTACATCACATCCCAAACTGAAATGTAAGATCTTGAATGAAGAAATTTTGGTTTATGTTTCCATTCCCATAACATACCACTATGCTGGTTCCTAGGAAGTATTTATTAAATGGATATGATCATTAATAGTGAGATGATTTTTCTAGTTAGATTGTCATAATTTCTAAAAGTTGTACATAGGTGTAATTATTGGAAAACCACCCAACCTTCATTCATGAAAAATGTATTTAAATACTTTTAAATATTTAAAAATCAGGGTTGAAAACATTCACATTGACAAATCACATTGACTTACATCATAGATTGATGATCATTTTTTTACATGGTGATTTATAAGACTGTTTCACCTTGTGCGTTTGTGTGGATATGTGTGTATGTGTGCTTAGTCACATCTGACTTTTTGTAGCCCCATGGACTGTAGCCTGCCAGGCTTCTCTGCCCATGGAATTTCCTAGGCAAGAATACTGGAGTGGGATGCCATTTCCTACTCCAGGGAATCTTCCTGACCCAGGGATCAAACCCTTGTCTCTTACATGTCCTTCATCCACAGGCTGTTTGTTTACCACTAGAGCCACCTGGGAGGCCCCTGTTTCATTTTAGATGGGATTATGGCAAATTATCTGTAAATCTAGGAGTTAACTGGTCGCTGTTCCTCCCTGTGGTGCTGAAGAGTCATTTGGGAGTGAGAGAATGCCACGGCATTACTAAGGTGGATTTTTCTTTTGTTATCATTAAAAAAGTAATAATGAAGTATAATAATGTTTTTTAATGAATACCTACTCTGTGTCAGGTACTTTCATCTGAGAACAGATAGTATTTGTCCCATTAGATAGATGAAGACACTGAGAGGCTTAGATAACTCGGTATTTGTCAAGGTTATGTTAATATCTTGGAGAAGGCAATGACGACCCACTCCAGTACTCTTGCCTGGAAAATCCCATGGATGGAGGAGCCTGGTGGGCTGCCGTCTATGGGGTCACACAGAGTCAGACATGACTGCCGCGACTGAGCAGCAGCAGCATATTAATATCTAAATTCCGCGCCAGCCTCTCTGACTCTGTGTCCTCTGTTTTTTTTGACCACTGAGAGTAGAGGTCGAGGTGAACAAAAAACCTTCAGAAGCTTCCCTTTGTGACCTCCATCTTATGTCTCTAAGGCCATGTGATCACTGCAGCTATCTTTAAATACCCTCTTTTCCCCTAATAAGATCACTTGGACCAGATCAGTTCTACGGATCAAGGTTCCTGAACAAGGTACAGAAATATATATGCACATTTATTATGATAAAAGGAGTTAAAACTAGACAGTTTTTGGTAACAAATTATATTTGTTAGATACCTGTCTAATGTAGACCTGATATGATGATCCTGTGCTCAGTCGCTCAGTCTTGTATGACGCTTTGCGACCCCATAGACTGTAACCTGCCAGGCTCCTCTGTCCATGGGATCCTCCAGGCAAGAATATTGGAGTGGGTTGCCATTTCCTTCACCGGGGGATCTTCCTGACACAGGGATCCGACCCGCATCTCCCTTATGGCTAGTGGATGCTTTACCATTGTGCCACTGGTGAAGCCCACGGATAATGTAGAAGGAATACCATAAACCATTCCTCCTCCAGATAAAAAAGTATCTGTGTTAAATATTAAATATCTGAAACTCAGTTTGCTCAAGATAAGACTAAGCATAACATGTGCTATGTAGCTTCAACTACTTCATCTTTGATTTTCATGCTAATTTTCAGGTTAATTTTGAGATACAGAATAAAAACCATAGCTTTTTGTTTATATATTAGAGTGATAGGTTATTTGGTTTTAACAGTTCCTACAGTAAGTTTTGTGTGTGTGTTTAGATTGACATTTTTTTGTCCATCTTTAGGGTCTTTTTCTCCCCGGGCAGGATGGCATTCTCATCCCCTGCTGCTGTTAACATTTAGCAGGCAGCCTTTTGTTGCACTGTGGTATAAATTCCAAGTGCCTGACAATGATTAAACAGAAAGTGAAACTTGAATGGCACTACCTCAAAATCTATTTAAAGTCATGACAGGTATCGCTGTAGCAATATATCAGTTTTTGGTATATGAAGAATAAAAAAATTGTGGCTTTTTGTTTGGGGCCAGGTTTACTTTTCTTGGAAATCAAAAAGGGAAAATATACCAATTTGTCCAGAATCACTAACACAGTGAAGTGGAGTTATAAATAGAGTGGACTATACAAATACAAAATTTATTCTATCTGAACTTGAAATGCAGTACTGTACACCTTGCCTAATGTATAGCAGTTGTAATTTTCTCATTTGTATACTGATTCTATTTGTTGTTGTCATTCAGTCACTAAGTTGTGTACAGCTCTTTTCGACACCAGGCTCCTCTGTCCTTCACTGTCTCCCAGAGCTTGCTCAAACTCATGTCTAGTGAGTCGGTGATGCCATCCAACCATCTCATCCTCTGTCACCCCCTTCTCTTGCCTTCAGTCTTTCCCAGCATCAGGGTCTTTTCCAATGAGTCAGTTCTTCACATCAGGTGGCCATAGTATTGGAGCCTCAGCTCCAGCAACAGACCTTCCATTGAATGTTCAGGGTTGACTTCCTTTAGAATTGACTGGTTTATTTATTTTTTTAATGTATAGCTGTAATTAAAAAGCAAGCACTCAAGAAAGATGAGACAGAGAATTAATTGGGATTACAACTCTTTCTGCATTGACTGCAAAAGCTTGGTGATCCGAATTGTGCTTCAGCAGTGAGCTCAGGACTCCCTGCACCCCCGAAGGCTCTTCTTTACCATTTGTTATTACTTAGCTATTTTATTTGGCAGGGATCCCTTCAATCCCATCTTCTAATGCACTGGCAAGCTTCCTGTCGCCAATAGCTTAGAGCCTACTACTGCTGGGGTAGGCAGCACAGCCGAACTTTCTAGCCTCTGCATCCTTATAAATAATGCATCTGGTTTCCTGTAACTACATGAACCCTTAGACTTTGGTAGGCAGGTCGCTGTTAGTCAGGGAAAAAGACTGGGAGATGAACAGTTGTGGAAATATTTGCAGGCAGTTATTGTCACTGATTAGAACCTGACTCCATCATATGTGCATTAATCACCGGGTTAAATGCTAATGGAATGCTTATGATATTTATAGTAGACATAAACAAGATATATAAAAAGAATATCTTTGCTGACTAAACTGCACGCTTAATTTAACATGGAAAGTGCTTGTAATGTTAATCTAGGACCTTTCGAAACTATCACCCATAATGAGGTCTAATTTGCTCCTCATTTTAAGAACGTCTTTAAGTTTGCACAGAATTCATTGACTTTTTGGGTGTGTGCAGACTTGTCCTTAAGAACAGTACGGAGATGAGATATTGGATAAAGATAATACATGATGCTCCAGGTATCTTGATGGCATAACACACCGCTGGATTTGAAATGAAGAAGGGAAAATACTATGTTAATGAGTTAAAAATTGGGATTTCCCTGGTGGTCCACTGGTTAAGACTCTGCCCTCCACGCAGGAGGTGTGGGTTCAATCCCTGGTTGGGGCAGCCAAAAATTACCCAAAAACAGTTAAAAGCACAGCAAGAAATGTACATCCCACTTTTAACTTTCAAGTTGTTACTTATAGGATTAAAAATTATTTTTGAACACAAAAGATGTTAGTACTTAAACAAGAGACACCATTTTTTAAAACTGAAAACTGTTTTAGCAATGTTCTTTCAAATGAACCTTCAGACAATATTAATATAAAATAAGAAAGTTTCACCCCGGTATATATCCTTCTCTTGATTGAATATGCCGTCACTGGACATTCACCATTCTTGACAATTTAGCTTATAAACACTTGTAAAATTATGTTATAAGAATAAAATATTTAAATTGATTTAGATGTTGAATAAGTGGATTTCTCTATATATTTTCATCAGAATTAATTGAAAAAAGGAAATATCATGTTTCTAATTTGATAAAGGAAATTAATTCTGATCACTTTATTGTTGGTTTCTTTAATAATCATCCATTCATATTTGGAGAGCTGATACATTATGAGGATGATAACTTATAACTTTAATAGTAAAACACACTCAGTCATCTTTAGTCTTGCCAGGCTTTTGCAGAGACTAGGTAGTTATCAGAACTAATGTTAGTCAAAATGTCTAATACTTATTTCTTCAAATCATGTTGAACTTCCTTACTGATTACACTATCTTCTATAAGCAACCAATTTTTTAATCAAATCATTAGATCTCTATCTGTATGTATGTAATATAGTTTTTTCTTTTTGATGTTTATGTTTTGAAATGTCAGAATTTCTATGAATTTAAAACATTTTCTGAATAATTCAGGAAACTTGTCTACCTAAATTTAAAACTGCATTGGCATCATCAGTAAAATAAATAAGAAGTCTTCATCCAGAAGAGGGACTTCCCTGGCGGTCCAGTAGTTACAAGACTCCACGCTTCCAACGCAGCGGGGCATGGTTTCAGTCTCTGGTCGGGGAACTAAGATCCCACATGCTACATGGTGTCACCCCTCCAATAATAATAATAAAATGTATTACTATTTTTTATTTTACTCTATCTTCCAGAAACAATCAAGCAAAAAAACTTTTTTTAAAAACTTAAAAAAAAATCAACCCACCATTAATTTTATATTATAGCCCAGTTGGTTTTGATGTGTGTTTTGTTTGATATTAATAGTGACTGAGGATGAAAAAGATGGATTATGTTTTTCTAATAACGTAATTGCCACAGTAATTCCAAAGCCTCTAGGGCATGGTCCTTTCTGGAAATGAACTTCTACATTTTTCTTCCAACACTCATCAAAACAAAACTCTTCAGAGGTAATCGCTTTCATAACTGGATCCTAAGTGAAGGAAAGTCTGAGAAACTTAGGCATGCTTATACAACAAATAATATTTCTTGCTGGGCTCTTTTTTTTTCCTTTTAATCACTCCACAATGTGTCTGCCACACAAATAGAATCTATTCTAAAACTGCGGACTCTCACTTCTGCAGTATTTGCATTTGTGCCAGACTGGGATTAAGAAAATGAAGTCCCTTTTTAGAATATAACACCTTGGAAACAGGAGCCACTGCAGTCTCTTCCTTCTACCCAGTTTTGTGCAGGGCCTGGCACACACTGTGTTGTTCAGTCACTAAGTCGTGTCTGACTCTTTGTGACCCCGTAGAATATACTAGGCACTTACCAAACAATTACTGAATGACTTAATGAAATTCCCAAAGGCAAGAGGGGCGAAATCAATCTAGAACAGATCTGGAAAATCTGAGAAAGAGCACTCATTTTAAGAAATACATGAGAAATCTTGTTGAGGTATGACAGAAAACCACAAAATTCTCTAAAGCAATGATCTTTCAATTAAAAAGAGAAAGTTCCAAAAAAACAGAGAGAAATATATGGGAAATCTATGGCAGAAGAGTCATTAAAGACTAAAGTTTCCCTTTTCAGTTTGATATGAATTATTTTGAACTTGCTGTAAATGCACAATATTTTCAAACACTGATTTAATTTCTCCCAAGTAATCACTAAAAGAGAAAAATCAAACTTTCCTGCTGTCCTCTGGGTTTATGGCCTGTCTTCTTCTCTCATCTTATTCATATTAGAAGAAATATGCCACAGAGGGGCATCATGCTGTTTAGTAGGTTCAAGTTCTTAGATTCATGGGCTTCCTGGAAACAGCATGTGAATGGGCTCGCTTCATCATGGCCAGAGACAAGCCACACAGCATAATGAAGGGGATCACCCGATGCTGCAGATTAAATTCTAGTGCTGGAAAAAAAGTGCCCTGACTTGAGAAGTAAATCTGGAGGGGAAACTGTGATATGCCTGCGAACTCTCACCTTCTCATTAGCTCATTTGTTCTTGTTCTCTGTTCTTCACCTATCTCCACGTCAGTCTTGTTTGAGTTCAAGCTCTGTAGAGCTCAACAGAAAATAGTTTCTTATGTCATCAGTGACTTTTTAAATCTATTTTTATTGAACTATAGTTGATATATATAAGTTACAGATGCACAATATAGTGAGTCACAATTTTTAAAGGTTATACCCCCTTAATGATTATTATAAAATAATTGCTATGCTCGTCTCTATTCCCTGTGTTTTACAGTATTCCCTTATAGCGTATTTTACACATACTAGTTTGTACCTATTCTTAGTCTTCCTGCCCCTGTATATATCCCCTCCCACACTGGTAACTGCTAGCTTGTTCTCTGTAGCTGTGAGTCTGCCTCTTTTTTATATGATGCATTTTGATGTTTATTTGTTTATTGTATTTTTTAAGAGTCTGCATATAAATCATATCATACAGTATTTGTCTTTCTCTGTCTGACTTATTTCACTTGGCATGTGTACCCTCCAATGACTGTTTTAAAGTCTTCTTCCATTGGTTGCACTTTCCACATGTAATTCTCAAGGGGAAACAATGATTTACAATCCTGAGAGTGAGGACAGTAAATAAGGAAGGACTGATGGGTATATACGACTTGCCACAATATCTGACCTGCTTCTGTTTTTTACAGTTAGCCTTCTCTTCCATTTTCCAAGGTGACTCAGACTTTACCACTCTCAAAATTTGAATCATGTCATCTCTTCTCAGCAGATAACCTCGCTTACTGCTTCACAGAAGAGAGAGATTATGAGATGGAACTTCTTTTACCTTCTTGCTACCCAATCTGTAAGCCTCAGCATAATGCCAAGCACATAAGTGGCCACTTACTAAACAATTTTTTGGATGGATGGGTGGGTGGATAGGTAGATAAATTAACATTTATCATGGGACTTTAGGAATGTAAGTTACTTTCATTATTTAAAATACAGTGACCTTAAAATTTGAAATCTGCTTTTGAGAAGCAGGTCATCCTGAGGTTTTCCATTTTTTACCCACCAAACTGTGAAAAGAAGTTAGTTTAAATGCAGAGCAGAAAATTTCCTAATCACTTGCTGTATGCTGGCAAAATTACAGTAATATCATTTCAAGTTGGACAACTCAAGCATTTAGCCCTGATTTTTGACAGCATACATATCACTAAAATCATAATTTCTGTACCCATTTTTTTTTCTCAGCCAGAGGTTATTTTGAAACCTCCTGTCTCCAGGAGTACAGCTAGTTCTAAGCGTCAGATGTTTAAAAATGTTTTCCCTTCTCTTGCTTTTTTTTTTCATCTTAGAAATCTCTCTCTCTCTGCTGTTCTTTTGCATCACCCAATGCTTAGGTAACTTAAAAAATCCTTAGGTAGTAGTACATATCTCAATAGATTCTTTGGTATTAAGAGGCATGAATGGTTAACAATACAAGGGGCTTCCCCGATGGCTCAGCCAGTAAAACATTCACCTGTAATGCAGGAGACACAGGAGATGCAGGTTCAATCCCTTGGTTGGGAGGAGCCCCTGGAGAAGGGAGTGGCAACCCACTCCCCAGTATTCTTGTTTGGAAAATCCCATGGTCAGACGAGCCTGACAGGCTGCAGTTCATAGGTTCCCAAAGAGTTGGACATGACTTAAGTGACTTAGCATGCATACCTAGACAAAACCTGGAGTATTTTTGTGAGTAAAGGGAAGGCTGGCGGGGGACGTGGATATATTTTGGATGCCTTTAACATCAATCAGTGATAGACTATAGCAAACATTTGGAAGGACGCGGTGATAGAAGAAAAGATGGGACTAAATCCAGATATTTAACCTGGGGTTAAGGAGGCTTAACCTGAGGATGGACTATTTCTCTGACCTCTAGTGACAGAGTCCTGGCAAAGCCTCGGGGAAGAATTTTTGAGAAGCACTTCAAAAGATTTATGTTTCATTTGAGAAGCCTGTCTAAAAGCCCTCTGAACCATTTAAGTTAAGCTTTCCCTTCTTACAGGAGGTATGTGGGGATTGAAAGAAGCATATGGTCGAACTCTCTGCGCTGCAGTGTTATGTAAAAGAAGTACTTTTCCTGCTAGGTTAAATTGCTGTGTGTGCCTCTTGCTGTCAGTGACATGATTTAGTTAAATACAGATGCTTTTAGAGGGGCTTTGTACTGCATCATAAATATTTAATAGTTTTATAAAATTTCTGTATGCCGAACTGGGAGGGAGATACAGCAGTGGAGAAACTCAACTTCTGCATCAAAGCCTTTGACCTTACAGTGTTCACTGACCAGTTGACCTTTGAAAAAGATATCGTCAGGATGGGAGTGTCTTTAACAATAAAAGGATTCTTTTTTTTTTCCCCAACAAAATGAGGCTTACTGTCCAGCCCTTCTGATTTTGTAGGTAGAATGAACATTATAATTTCCCTGTTAACATTATTCATAGATGTTTCAATTCCCTAGTGATTAAAGAATCACATTAAGCAAAATCTCTTCTCAATAAAGGAATGGTATGGGAGGAGGGGTCAGGAAGAGCTCTTAGATTTTCTGTAGCAGCTAATGGTTTGTCAAAGAAAGATACTCCATTGCTATTAGATAATAATTCAAATTGTGTGACTTATATTCTTGGTATAATTTTGGAATTCATCTTAAAGTAAGTGTGGTAGGGGAGGGTGAGTGGGGAGGGCTTATGCAGTGGAGGAAGGAAAATAATTCAGTGAAGGTTACTGAATGTGAGATTGCTAGATTATTTTGGTTTCTTTGGCATTGGCTTACAAGGTTTATGGGCTTCCCTGATAGCTCAGTTGGTAAAGAATCCACCTGCACTGCAGGAGACCCCAGTTCAATTCCAGGTTGGAAAGATCCACTGGAGAAGGGATAGGCTCAGTTTAGTTCAGTTGCTCAGTCATGTCTGTGTCTTTAGGACTCCATGAACCTCAGCACGCCAGGCCTCCCAGTCCATCACCAACTCCCGGAGTTTACCAAGCTCATGTCCATTGAGTCGGTGATGCCATCCAACCATCTCATTCTCTGCCATTCCCTTCTCCTCCTGCCCTCAGCATCAGGGTCTTTTCAAATGAGTCAGCTCTTCACATCAGGTAGCCAAAGTATTGGAGTTTCAGCTTCAACATCAGTCCTTCCAATAAATACCCAGGACTGATCAATCTCCTTTAGGATGGACTGGTTGGATCTCCTTGCAGTCCAAGGGTCTCTCAAGAGTCTTGTCCGACACCACACTTCCAAAGCATCAGTTCTTCTGCGCCCAACTTTCTTCACCATCCAACTCTCACATCCATACATGACTACTGGAAAAACCATAGCCTTGACTAGGCGGACTTTTGTTGACAAAGTAATGCCTCTGCTTTTTAATACACTGTCTAGGTTGGTCATAACTTTTCTTCCAAGGAGTAAGCGTCTTTTAATTCCGTGGCTCCAATCACTATCTGCAGTGATTTTGGAGCCCCCCCCAAATAAAATCAGCCACTGTTTCCACTGTTTCCCCGTCTATTTGCCATGAAGTGATGGGACCGGATGCCATGATCTTAGTTTTCTGAATGTTGAGCTTTAAGCCAACTTTTTCACTCTCCTCTTTCACTTTCATCAAGAGGCTTTTTAATTCTTCACTTTCTGCCATGAGGGTGGTGTCATTTGCATATCTGAGGTTATTGATATTTCTCCTGGCAGTCTTGATTCCAGCTTGTGCTTCCGCCAGCCCAGCATTTCTCATGATTTACTCTGCATATAAGTTAAATAAGCACGGTGACAATATACAGCCTTGAGGGATCGGCTACCCACACCAGTATTCTTGGGCTTCCCTTGTGGCTCAGCTGGTAAAGAACCTGCCTGCAATGCAGGAGACCTGGGTTTGATCCCTGGGTTGGGAAGATCCCCTGGAAAAGGGAAAGGCTAACCACTCCAGTATTCTGGCCTGGAGAATTCCATGGACTATATAGTCCATGGGGTCACAAAGAGTCAGATACGACTGAATGACTTTCACTTTCACTACAAAGTTTTATAATAAAACATACTATATATGTAGTCAGAAAGAGTCATGAAAAAATCTTTTTAAGTTTTTCTAGCACTTTTATTGTGAAAATTTGAAACATATAGAAAAGTTGAATGACTTGTGAACAATGTATGTCATATCTCTAGATTTTGCAGTTAACTTCTGCCATAGTTGCTTTGTCAAATGTGTATCCACTTGTCTATCAGTCAACTTTTTATTTTTGATGCAATTTGAAGTAAGTTGCATTTGTGAATGCATCTTATCCTCAAATATCCCAGCATGAATGATGTACATGTTTAATTGCTCTATTTAAAATAATATAGTTTTGATGGATTATGTCAACAAATAGAACACGTGTTTCCCTGGAATAAGTCATCATATTTGGACCTAGGATTTTCTAGTCATCGTATTTCAGAGTTTAACTCAGTCATCAGAAGCGTTTCTGTTTCTGTTCCTGTTCCTGACAGTCACTCCTTCCCCATCCCAGATTTCTAATTCTCCAGATTAAAAGAAGATACAACTCTGGCTCACCAATTCTCAGATATTGACAACATTTACCATTGTATGTGTTTGAATCATTGCAGTAATACTGGACTGATCTCTATTTTTCGAAAAGATTTTCTTTTGATGTGGACCATTTTTGAAGTCTCTGTTGAATTTGTTACAACATTGCTTCTGTTTTATGTTCTGTTTTTTTTTTTTTTGGACACAAGGCATGCAGGATTTAAGCTCCCCAACCAGGGATCTAACCTGCACCCTCTGCATTGGAAGGTGAAATTTTAACCACTGGACCACCAGGGAGTCCCCTGATCACTGTTTTGGGCTGACAGTCTTCTTTCCTGAAAATAAGCTCCATTTTATCCACTAGCGTCTCTTTATTCTATTCCTTCCCATGTAAGTGATTAGAACCTACATTCTGCATTCGACATCCCTTGGTGATGAAATGTTAATAACCGAGTCTAAATATGAATATTGGCTTCTTAATAACGTCCAGAAAAAGGGTCTGAATATTCAGTAGTGTTGTGCCCAAAAGTGATCAGAGGAGCATTAAAAAGATTAAACTTTCAAGTAGAAACAGTCCAGTAAAAGTCCATGTAAGATATTGCTGTAGGGATAACTGAGGGCAGTAGTGACAAAATCTGAGCCATTCCCCTGATGGCAGTTACTCAGGGGTATCTGTATGGTTGGTGCAAAACTAAAAAGCTTCCCTTTGTAGGAATGCGTTGAAAGGGGAGGAGCAGTATCCCTGACTTCTAGTCTTGTCTCTGAAATTAATGTTGGTGCTCCAGGCAGATTATTTTTTATCTCTGGAGATCTTTTTTGTGTAAGATAAAATTCATGGGTCAAGGCTGTTCCAGCTCCAACAGTCAGCCGATGAAAAATTTAAAACCTAATTATTCTCAGTATTACAGTTCATCTTTGCATTAAGCCTACATCCTTTCACTCCAGATAATTTCTGAGATAGAAAAGATACAAGTCATTCCTAAACCAATCTAACTAACAATGCATGGTGTGGTGTGATTTATGATAGAAAGTTTTGAATTGGAGTTCCAATCATAAGATATTTTTGTCTTATGATTTTCAAATTCATACTTTGAAAGTAATAAAAATTGTCCCACAATGCAGAAAAAGTTTCAACCCCTTGAGCTGAGAAACTGCAGAAAATATGGAGCTGGCATTTGATTTTAAATGGAATACTTCTGCTTGTAAGAGTATCATAAGGCTTATGACCTTACAGCAGAATTTCCGGTTAGATGGCTCACTGGAATGCCAGATCAGTTCTAGAACATGCATATATTTTTATGCCTTTTTATTCTCCCTTTGGCACAACTTTGCATTTTCATTTTAATCAGCAGAAAGAAGAGAGAACTGTGTAGACTCTGTGGAAAATGTATATTTTTAAGATGTTTCCTCTGAGATGTGTCTCCGATGTATAGGTTTGGGTTGTACTGAAAAGTAGAACAGTTCAGATCATTTCTTTCCCAGACTTCCTTTATTTCAGGTAAACTGAGGGTTTATTTTACACATGGCTTTTTAAGACACTTCAGAGTCTCTTGAATAGATGGAACTCTTTTGTAAGTAATTCATAACTGCCTTCACATGTGGACCAGCTTGTGCTTAACAGTTTCCGTTTGAAACAGAAGATTTAAAAAGAAATTAACAGATTGCTAGGGCATTTGTAAGGGTGATGTACTCAATGAATTTTTTTTAAATACCTCTGGAGATCAGTCAGCTGATCAGCAACCCAACTATAAGCAAACAGCTAGTGCCTAAGTATAAATCAAGTTCAACAACTCCCATTTTTTGAAACTGTACTGAATTTGTATTACATTTGCATTGATTTTCATGGTTAGTTAATTATTTATTACATTTAATTTCTCTTACTTCACCAAATTACAGCCTTTATGATTTTCCTTAAATACTATTATACCTATCACCATACACTTAAAAGTACAGATTATTTCTTGTATATTTGTGCCATTTGCCACAATACATAAGAATATAACAAAAAAAATTCTCCCTTAACTGTGCTGCTTTGTGCTGGGAGCTTAGAGTAGTGAATATTAATGAAGTGAAGCAAAGATACTTGTTCAAGGTAACTGATTCCACATGTATGGTCTAATAATCATGAATGATCATCCATCCATACAACCTCGGAATAGTCACTATAAAGATGATGTTCCTTTTGGTTTTTCTTCTTCCCATCATACACATGTAATTTAAATTATTTGCTTCATTCACACAAATAAAACTCTATATGGTGTATCCATATAGACACGGCTGAGCAACTGAACTGAACTGATGATGTATCCATGTCTTTTAAGATATTTTTTCAATAGTTTTTACATTCTTCTTTCAGTTCAGTTCAGCCGCTCAGTTGTGTCTGACTCTTTGTGACCCAGTGGACTGCAGCATGCCAGGCTTCCCTGTCCACCACCAACTCCTGGAGGTTGCTCAAATTCATGTCCATCGAGTTGGTGATGCCATCCAACCATCTCATCCTCTGTTGTCCCCTTCTCCTCTTGCCCTCAGTCTTTCCCAGCATCAGGGTCTTTTCCACTGAGTCAGTTCTTCGCATCAGATGGCCACAGTATTGGAGTTTCAGCCTCAGCATCAGTCCTTCCACACTACGTCCTTCTTTGGTAGTTTCCATGTTGATGCATCACCTCGGTAATACTTACTGGCCTCTGTGTGCCAGGCATGTTCTAGGTAGTAGGGATGTGTTAATGGAAACAGACACAAGCGCTGGCCCTTATGGAGCTCACATTCCAGTAATGAGTTTATCACACTTTTCATAACAAAGCACACTGTGTTGAAAATACAGATAATTTAAATACCTGCTACTGTCTACCCATTTTTTGGCTTATATTTCTAGTATATTCTAAATATGTAAATGGAATGGTATTGAACAGTGAGACATAATATTTTAAGTATATAAAATGAGCTAGAGTTATAAGCCTTTGCTCATTTTCTCATAAAAATTTGTATTGCAATTCTCAATGACAGATCAATTTATTATATCCTTATTTGTGCTTTTGAGTTCCTTGGGATGTATTGGATCATCAACATCAATTTAGAGTCCATAGATAATTAAGAATTGTCAGAGATTCAATGCTACATGACCCATTAGATTTTGTAGAAGAAAGAGCAATCTATACATGACAAAGTCTCATTATTTTAGTGCAGTGCACTGGAAAAACTGGTCAGATTGACTGTGTTTTCCTTTTAAAAGTAAATGTTGGAGAAGCTGAAACCATGATGAGTGTGCAGTGTAATTTTTTTTTTATTGAGTTGGAATTCGCCTAACATAAAATTAACCATTTTACTAGGAACAATTCATTGGCATTTATTACAGTGATGTGCAGTGATCTCCATCTAGTTCTAAACATGTCCAAGATAATATTAAAAGAATGGTGACTTGTAAAACTAAGAAGAAAATCATTGTATATAACTAGTGATTTTACTCACAGGCAGTGAGAAAATAATAGTTTCTCTCCAAGTAATCAGATTATAAGCATGGGCTTTAATAAAAAAAATCTGTCTATATAAAATTCTCACATCCTCATCTTTGAGATCCTCTACTGTCTCTTGAGCTATAGCTGAAGATCAAAGGATCTAAACTTATAAAGAACAAAATGTGTCAGAGTAAATGGATCATTTGTTACAAAATGAGGATGCAGCCCAGAGTCAATATCAGACATTCAGTACAGCTTCTCACAATATGATTCTTACAATTAAGTCACAGTGTCTTTACTGAGATAATTTTCACTAGCTAAAAACAAGGGAGAATCAGAGTCTTGACTCACCATCAAAATGGGGAGAAAAATACCTGCCCAGTAAAGTGAAATGGGTTTTATCTTACTTGTTTGGCATTATGAGTAAGTAGAAAAACATTGGCAAGCCCATGGATTTCTTGTGCCCTGAGAGAACTTTTCTGTTGAGTTGAAGAAAGAGCTGCAGGAAAAACAGTTCAATGTTGGGTTATTCCTAACTTTGCATCTCCTAAAAGGATCTATGCAAAACATAAGATTATGTAGCCTAACCTGACTTGAAGTAGCAGAGGGATTTGAGTATTTTCTATTGGATGATATGATAGGAGGCTTCCCCGATGGCTCAGTGGGTAAAGAATCTGCCTGCAGTGCAGGAGACATGGGAGACGCAGGTTCGATTCCTGGGTCAAAAAGATCCCCTGGAGAAGGAAATGGCAACCCACTCTAGCATTCTTGCCTGAAAAATACCATGGTACTTGAGAGTTAATATAGTTGGGGTAACAGAGTTTCCCCAGAAAAAAGAAATTCATAAAAGCCATATTTGGGGACAGTCATAAAATTTGATAAGCATGTATCTGAACTGATCATTAGAAGATATGATAAAATAGAGTGGAGTATAAGGGATATTTTGAATAGATAGATGGACATGAAAAAGGTCTACCAATTTATTAGAGGTGGCATGATCTGTGTAAATGAATTACAATTAAAAATAAAACCAGACAAAATGTGTGTATTGAATGGCTAACATAGCTCTAGTTTGCAACAGCCAGATACCGAGAGACCTGGCCTTCAAAGAAATTGCATTCCTCCCCATCCATCATATATATGTCACATAATTAAGAAATAACACCTGGGGAGATGTACCACAGCAAAAATAAAGTTAAAGAATGATGTATCTTTGACTTGGGACCACGGAAGAGTTCCATGGAGGGGCTGAGATGTGAGCTGGGGGAAGATTTTCAAATGGATGGGAAGAACCTAACAGATCCATTTGAGTACTTGGTCCTCTCATAAGAAGCAGCAAGTTTTAGGGATCCTTTTAAGTCCTGAAGCTTTCTTGTGAAAATCGTGATTAATTCATTAGCAATGAATAAATCATTATAATTTATACATAGTCATCCTCAAAGATTGCAATCCAGAAAATGAAATCACTGCTATCATCATGGTATTAGATATCACAAAGTAAATTCTATGTTTTGGCCGTAAACTTACAGAGCAAGGGTAGACTTTTTCAGAGATAAATGTTTTCAGTGGGAAATAACCAATACACCAAAAAAATAAAAATAAAAAAAAGAAAGAAAAGTAAAAGAGAAAGTAAGTTTATGTGATATGGCCATCCTCTTTCATCTCCTGGAGCTATCCTAAATATTTCTGATAATAAAGTAAATAAAAAGGATGCAGAAGCAGTAGCCTAGCTTGACTTGAAGTAGCAGAGGAATTTTAGTATTTTTTTCTTGGATGATATAATAGAGGGCTTCCCTGATGGCTCAGTGGGTAAAGAATCTGCCTGCAAGAGACACAGGAGATGCAGATTCAGTCCCTGGGTCAGGAAGATCCCCTAGAGAAGGAAATGGCAACCACTCCAGTATTCTTGCCTGAGAAATCCCATGGACAGAGGAGCCTGGCGAGCTACCGTCCAAAGGGTCACAAAGAGTCGGACACAACTGAGCATTAGCACTCACGTATGCACAACATAACAGGATTGTTTTCTTCATTGAAGCTGGTTTAGAAGGAAGCTGGAATAGTGTCTTTCAGAAATATAAGCGTGTTTTGACTTGGTTCTGCTGAATCTCATTCTACATTACTGCATAGCCTCTTGACCCAAGTTGACTTACTAACATTGACTTTAACTGCTGTGGTGGATTAACTGTGGTTGCAAATTCCTTGTCACTCTCTCCATCAAGATTTGTCTCCCCTTTCCTTGAATCTCAGTTGGCACTGTGACTATTTGGCCAGTAGGATGCAATGGAAATAAGCCTGCAGCACTTCCAAAGTCAGGAGGACTGGCAGCTTGTGCTTCCTCCTTCTTGGGCTGTATCCTCTCAGAACCCAGCTGCCATGCTGTGAGAAGTCCAGGCCACATGGAGAAGCCCCATGTTGGTACACCATCTGACAATCACAGCTGAGTTCCTGGCTGACATCTGGCATCAGTTGCTAGTCATGTGTGTGAATCTTGACTTTTTCAGCTCAGTTACACCTCCAATGGATTGCAGCCCTAGCTGACATCTAATGGAGCAGAAGAACCACTCAGCTGAACCCAGTAATCCTACAGGCTAGTGAGATGTAATACAGTGGTTGTTAGTTTAACAACAAATGTAGTGTGTTTCAGGGCAGTTTGTTTCATAGCAATATGTAACTGAAATAGCTTTCCCAAGAAAATCTCAGAACAGAGACTGGAAGAGCTCTTCTATTTAAACTATAAACAGATCATATGTAAATAACCTATGCTTAATGCTTGCAACTTCTAAAGATCATGAGGCAGAATTTTAGAAGGCTCTTGTTTTGGAATCTTGGCGTCTTTAAGTTCATTTAGCAACTACATTAAGGTAAAAATTAAAATGCCTATTTCATTTTTACACTTTCTGGTTCTCTTATTTTTCCTATTGAAGTAATAGGTAAACAATGTGTAATCAGATGCCTTCTTTTGATTAAAAACAAGAAACAGTATTATTTGGTAGAAATAGCATGAGTCAGAATTTTGTTCAAAATTGTTGCTATTATTGCTACTGTTTAATAGCTATGTGTCCATAGCTAAGTTATATAAGCTGCTTGCATTCTTTTTTTTTTTAAACAAAAAACATAATATGTTCTGTACAGAATTTAGTGAAGATCAGAAATCGTGTATGGCAAGAACCTAGCAGAGTGTGTGGAATCACAGTGGAGCTCTATAAAGGTAGCTTTTGTTGTTATAGAAGAGGTGGTTATATGGTTTTCAAAGGGCAATAATAATTTGTTTCTTGTTCATTGTTTAAGGGAACATGGAAATATGTGTTCCTGAGCTTTATTGAAGATGGATGCTAAAGGGTTAAAGTGACATATGCTTGCAGTTCTTCCTACAAACACGCATGTTCTAGTCAAAGAAATTCTGACCCTCAATCCCATTCATATCACCCTGTATCCACTCCTTTATTGCTAGTAAGATTTGCTAAACGGATAAAGGCAACTTCTGACTCCTCAAGTGTAGACCTAATGGAGAATTCCTTTTATTCTTTACCTCCTGTCCTACTCCTTTTTTCAATTATATTTACCTTCCAACTGTGTGGGAAACAACTCTATGGGAGGCTGGCTCCCTGCACACTGATCTTAGCTCTAAGAAGCCACAGGATTCATGAACTGCCTCTCCCGCGAGGACACATATATATCCCACAGTGTGATTTGTGTAGTCTGTCTCTTAAGTTCCTATCCTTTACATAATCCATTCTTTTCCTTTGTAAGCGTTGGTCATCTTTAATACGACAGCTAGAGCAGTAATTACTTTGTCTGCTGAATATGTTTGTTCTTAATAATTAAGGCAAGGTGAATAGTTTGTATCGGTGCAACTGAAGGAGCACTTTTCTTAATTACAGGTTACTCTTTCAGTTTTTTTGCTTCCCTGCCTGATCTGGGCTCTGAACTCCATGTTAGTCTTTGAAATCTAGGTGACCTTGGCTATGGGTGAAATGCCAATGTATGAGTATGATACTTATGTGATATACTGGTTTGGGGCAGAATCATGAAATTAAGTACCACAAATTTAACCTGGGTGATATCTAAAGGAATTATAAATTATCCTAATTTAGCATAAGTAATTACTTGCCTAATTGATTTTGAGCATTCCATGAATGTTGATCATTAAAATCTTAATTCCTCTCAGTTTGAATTTTGTAAATGCCTCCCTATAGGTTTTCAATGATGTGAAATTTCATGTCCGTTGCTTGAATCAAAAGTGGGCATAGGAATTATTTTAAAGTATGAGTTACTGCTATATAAATGCAGGTTATGTAGAGGTGAACTTAAGGATAATTCATTTTGCCCAGAAGCTTGTCAGAGCCATAATTACAATTATGCAAATTGGTTCAGGCTTTTGTTGTTGTTGTTAGTTATAGTACTGCAAACACATTTTAAGATATTACTACCCTTTAAATCACTTATAATTATGGGCTAATTTCATTTTGAAAGAAATGATAATATTATCTCATGCCCACTTAGAAGCTTAAGAATATTTCAAAGCAGTGGAGATTGTGTTTTACAAAATATAACGTGCTTAAAGCAGATTCTCTCAGGACTTCAGCTTTAAATTTTATTGCTTCTGGGACTCACATGATAGTTCTGTAGTATGGATTTAGAGACAGTTTTTAAGACTCCTATTGACATAGGTGAACAAAATGGTTCCTTGGAAACCATTCAGGTGTCCAGTCACAGTAAAGCGTGGATTAAAGATTCAGATGTGAATATGCAGTGAATGGGAGGGTCAGGGCAGCCTGCTCTCTGTATTAAGGACAGTGCATTTCTTCCAGCCTTTTAACCACTGCTATTTTAAAAGGAAAAAGAAGAGTCGGCAGTGAAACTATCTTTAAGGTAAAGTTCCTGAAACGTAACCCTGAAGACGTGCTCTCATAGAAAAGTCTTCTTAATCCTTGCAGTGTGGTTATAGCTGAGGACATGTGGTATACATTACAGTGCTCAGGGAATTCAGCCTCCGCAGTGTGGAGTCACAATGAAGGCTAATTTCAAGATGAAGCGGGAGCTGCCTCTATAGCTGTTACTTACTGGTGTTTCTTGTCGGCTGGACATCAGGCCGGGACTACTGTGAGTGGGACAGAAGGATAGAAATTTAAAGGGGACCAGTGTGGGCACATAGAGACCTCTCTCCCCTTCCCGAGCACCCCCTTCTCCAATGTATATTCCACACTTCGCACTTGGGCATCACCAAGTCTTACCCAATCACTACAAGGGCTGAAGGCAGAGCTGTCCATGGTTAGGAGGAAAAAAAAAAAAAAAAACACGTTCTTGCTGTTGGTTGAAACACCAGGCATTAACAATCTTCTCGGTGAACAAAACTTATTAGAGGGCTGGGGACGGAATGCTATCTCTCTGCAGCAGGCAGGAAGAAATTGCTGTTGAAAAGCTTACCTCTCTAGGGAGGAATCAGATATCAGACTTTGCCAAGCCTCAGGTCCAACCCATAAGGTCCCACCTACATCCCCCCCACACACACCCCCGCCCCGGCCCCATCCTAGCTTTGTTAGATTGCTAGCATTGATCGCTGGCTTTTTCTGACCCAATAGTGGGTGCAGAAAAAAGAACCAGGGAGACTTTAGAGCATGGGAGGTGGGGGTGGAAGACTAGGGCAGCTTTGGTAGGGAGGGGAAAAAGAAGAGAGGGAGAAGGAGGCGAGCTGGGTGGGGGCCATGGGGACTCAGCTTAACTGGTGTCTGCCTGCTTCTCTTTGATTTGATGGCCTTATTCCTTCTAATTGGATAAAATAGGAAGTCACTGGCAGTCCCGCCTTGCTGGGTATCCTGATTCTACTCAGACCAGCCAGCAGCCCCAGAGTGCGGATAGAGGGGTGGGGGTTGGGAGAGGAGGGAGGAAAAAAAGAGAGAGGGGAGAAGGAGTCTCTGGGTGAGGAGGGGGGAGGCAAGGGGAAGAGACGGTGGAGAAGGCAAGAGCCGCAGAGGAAGAAAGTGCACGAGCGCTCAGGAAGGACAAAGAGGAGTGGCTGGGGGTGCGGGGGGAGGCAGGGCGGCGGGCGCGGGGACCGCCCCTCCCGGCCGCGCTCTTGCCTTCGGCCCGCTCGGCGACGAGACGGTTCGCCGCGATGCTCGGAGGGCAGGCACCTGCTGCTCTGTGATGATTCAGCCCCTTTCAGCCGCCGCGCTCACACCACAGGATGCTGCCGCTCCTGCCGCCGCCGCCGCCGCCGCTGGTCCTGCTCCTGCTTTTACTTCTTCTGCATGACAGTTGCTTTCTCCATCTGAGCAGACCCCAGCTTCAGCTGCTCGAGGTGAGAAACATGCCATTCAGTTTGGGCTACTGGTTTACTTAACTGACCGCCGCCGCATCAGCTCCTGGGTTTCTCGGCTGGCCTCCCGTCTTCCTGACCCAGCCAGGATGGTTTGGAGAAGCATATAAAAGAACTGCAAAAGTGGCCCAGAAACAGCAGTCAAGAATTGCAATATACTTTTATTTGGTTATTGCTAGAGGCTTTTTTTTTTTTTTTTTTTGTTTTTTTTTTTTTTTTTTGGCCTCCCCTGCCTTCCTCCTGAACTCCTCTTGCTTTTGATAATGGCCTTGGACTTGGACGACTTATCGATTTCTCCCTGTAAGATGCTGTATCATTTGGTTGGGGGGGGCTCTGCATGGTAATGGACAGTGTGAGAGGCCAGGCCTCCTGGAGGTGAGCCGATGGAGATTTATTCCCCAGACATGTCCGAGGGAGCTGCTGAGAGGTCCTCGAGCCCTTCCACTCAGCTGAGTGCAGATCCATCTCTGGATGGGCTTCCAGCAGCTGAAGACATGCCGGAGACCCAGACTGAAGATGGGAGGTCCCCAGGGCTTGTGGGCCTGACTCTTCCCTGCTGCGTCTGCCTGGAAACCGAGCGCCTGAGAGGTTGCCTCAACTCAGAGAAAATCTGCATCGTCCCCATCCTGGCTTGCCTGGTCAGCCTCTGCCTCTGCATTGCTGGCCTCAAGTGGGTGTTTGTGGACAAGATTTTTGAGTATGACTCCCCCACTCACCTTGACCCTGGGGGATTAGGCCAGGATCCTATTATCTCTCTGGATCCAACTGCAGCTTCAGCTGCTGTGTGGGTATCAGCCAAGGCGTACACTTCACCTGCCTCCAGGGCTCAGTCTGAAACTGAGGTTCGAGTTACAGTGCAAGTTGACAATGCCCTTGGGTCCTCCGAGCCTCCGGCGGTCCCCACCCCCAAGAACCGTATCTTCGATTTTTCTTTCCGGCCGTCCACTGCTCCATTCTTCCCTTCACCCACTCGGAGCCCCGACTTGAGAATACCCAAGGCAGCCACTCAGCCACCATCAACAGAAACTAATCTCCAAACTGCTCCTAAACTTTGTAAGTAGAGAGAGACGGGTGAGGATGTAGATGGGTGGGCTTGAGGTCTTCCTAAGTGTTCTCTAGACCGCAGAGCCGGGTCCTTGTCTTCCCAGAGTTGAATGGCACGGTTTGCTTTAAGCGCATCATGTAACTGGGTTGCTGGGGGAGAGATGAGTGAAAAGACCTTGCAAACTGCTGGGTAGAACTGATGCTATCACAGCAACTCCCTCTTCCTGGATGGTGAAATCTGGGGTGAGTGACCCAGAGCTTCAGCATCTCTGAGCCATGCTTGACTTTCAGTTCCATCCCATTGATTTCTAACACGTTTTAAGATGAAAACATCAGACCATTATATATATATATAATATATATAAAAACTTTATATATATATATAAAACTTCTGTGCAGCAGGGAGTATGATCTTGATTTTTTTCCCAGTAAACTTTCCATCACCTCTACTCACCTTTCTATTATCCTTTGCCTTCCAGCCAACCCAAGTTGCCAGTTACCTTTCTCCATCTCTTCTTCCTGTTCCCTAAACCACTTCTTCCCACGTTTGTACTTTAATTGCTTCTTCCCGATACCACATGAAGTCTTAGATGTTTATAGCACTCACCTCTTATCAGCATCATAAGGTTGCTGTCATGCTCAGATTATAGTTTGAGTTGCTGAGAACTTGTTAAGGGCAGTTTTATTCAGGATCTGGTACAATTCTACATGAAAGGATTTCCCCCAAATTAGTTTATTTTTTATTCAAGTATAGTTGATTTTACAATGTTGTGTTAATTTCTTCTGTACAGCAAAGTGACTCTGACATGTATATATATTTTCTTTTCATAATCTTTCCTATTATGGTTTGTCTGAATTAGTTTTGCCTCCTGTAATCAAATATTTAAATAGCTTCCTTGACAGTCATTAGAAAGTACAAGATGCATTAGTAGATAAATCTTTTTTTTTTTCAGATGTGTGATTTTTGTCTGTCAGACTGTGGCAGTCCTATTCAATAATCTGTGAGTGAAGAGAGCCCATGCTCTTAAAACAATACAGAGCAGTCCTACTACCGTCTGTACTGGGTCGTTGCAATGCTTTACAATGGAAAAGTTGACAAGGATGAAACCATGACTAGTTAGGTCATTTTAAACATCATTATAAAAGAGAGGCATTTTCTGTAGTTTTTAAAAAAGTTTCTAATTTATTTTTGTTTCACTGTCTTCTCTTCTTTTCACAATTGAAACTGTTGCCTTAGAAAAAAGTAAAGGATCAGAGAATTCGGTTTGAATACCGTGCATAAGGTCTCTAAAGGAGAGGTGAGGTTAAGTAAAGATTTGAAATACACCTACTGTTTCCCTCTGGATGGTAATGAAGATTAAAAATATCTTTTGCAGACATGTTGCTCAGTATGCGGGAGAGCCATATGTTCTAGAAATGCAGAAAAACTTGATTTGTGCTTGTGATTCAGGCTCATTTCATACACACCAGTTTCAGTGGCAAAGATTTAAAGAAAAAAAAAAGAGGCTTGCTTTTCAGGTGTAATTAGGGAAGAACCTCTTTGCTGCAGACACTGCTTTGTATCTTTATCAAACCCCTGAAGCATCATTAAAGATCTGACAGCCATCACTGTATTCACTGTGTCTTCCCACCTGGCAAAGTGACCGGGAAATAATACCCAGATGAAATGACAGGCTATAAAAAGCAAGTACAGATCCTGCAAAGAGAAGCAAAATTCACTGTGAAGACAAGGTTACTTCTTTTGTCTTTTTATCATTTTCAACTTCAGTCTGGAATTAAAATGTGCCTGAATCAGTTTCGCTGTTCAGAAAAAGAAAGAAGACCTTTTGAAAAACTCTTCGACTCAATCCTATAATTTTGTCATTGGAGGAAAACAAGCAAACAAAGAAACCTCCAGCACATTTTCCTGATCTAGGACTGTTTTAAAAAGTATCTTGTGATGTTTTGAGAAATTCTTTTTTAAGGTAAATTCTTTTCCCAAGTGTTTTAGTAGATTATACATTCCATACAATTTCTTTTCTTTCTTTTTTCCAAGGCAAGACATTGATTTTTCTGGCATTTCTATTGAGTGGAAGAGATTTACTACTGTCTAAAAGCATCATAGTAGCCAGTTCTGGCCAGATACACAGCTGCAGCACCCTGAGTGCATTGGAGATAAGCTTGCAAAAGCTGTCTGGGATGGAGTTTTCTGGAAAGTTAGAGCTAGACAGTTGGTTAACACTTTACCGCCTATAGTGTTTGCTGTGTGAGACCCTTAGGCTTCCTTTTTTGAACTGGTGCCTGAAAACAACAAAAACATAAATATCCTAAAAATTATGAGTATATCATTTCTTTTATTTTGGAAAGGCGTTGGTCCAGGGAGCTTTGGTTTTAAACACTCTTAAGTGATTGATTAGCTGTTTAAGAAGCTTGGAACCATTAACTAAAGGAGGGCAAAACAAGAAAGGAAGAAAGAAAAGCTTGGCATTAGATAGTCATTTTGCAATCTCTTTCACTTTTTGCTCTTCTGCTAAGAAACTATCACTTAGTCACAGGAAGAACGGGGCTTTTCTTTCGTCATCCTGCATGCTTTTAACATGCCTGAAGCTGTCACAGCTTATGTTTTAAAAAGACATTATCATATCTGAACCATGCTCTTCTGTGGTCTCAGAACTTGATTCTCCGTTTCTATCTGGCTCAGCATATTCAGTGTATTATGCACAGAGCCGTAGCCTTCAAGGTCATAGTCTGTGGAGGGCTAATTGATTCTTCTTTATCCTGGAGCCGGTGAGAGTAGAACAGAGACAATCCTGGTAATTGTGTCTGCTGTGTTATTTCCCAAACCAATCTACCTATTAGCACATTAGGGTTTTAGTCCATAAATACTAGAATTACTCTCTCCCTTACTGACTCTACTAAAATCAAGACCCTCTTTCCTTTATTATATTAGGCAAAATGTCACCTTTTAAATAGACTAGAGGTATAGTGACTATGTCAGCTGTGTTAAAATGAGTGTTTCTTTCATAAGGCAATATAATTTCATGTTTTTACCATCTTAGACAATGAATACAAGTAGAGAACAATCTAATACAGGGCTCGAATTTAATATTTAGACAATACATAAAATATGAAAACATTAAAACATGTATATGTAATTCTTAAGTTTGTGTGTGTGTGGTTAGTGGTTTCCCACCATAATTATATTATCATGTTAATAGTTAAGTTTATAGTTTTCACCAAGGCAGTTCTGGAACTTTCATTTGTTTCCTTTGCCTGGGCTTTAAAATTTTTCTTACCTTTTGTTTATTTGGAAAGATCTGATGCTAGGAGATTGCAAACTTAGATGACTATAAAAAGAGCTGATTAATTAAGTTATAACCAGGAAACTAGGGTACCATCCTGAAAGAAAATGTATTTCTGAATGGTGCAGCCTGCTTGACAACTGACTCTTGGGTATAAGAATGTATCAGTATTTTCTGGGACTTCCCTGGTGGCCCAGTGGCTAAGACTCCATGCTCCCAATGTCGGGGGCCCAGGTTCAGCCCCTGCAGAGAACTAGATCCCATATGCTATAACTAAAAATCCCACGTGCCACAACAAAGACTCAGTGCGGCCAAATAAATAAATTATACACACACACACACACACAGAATGTATTAGTGTTTTCATCTTAGGCCAAATTTGTTTGCTTTTTCTTAAATCTTTGTACTGTTGAGTTTCTTGGCACACCACTGTTACCAGAGGGACAGTATGAATTACTACACTTTGCAAAATTTAACATGATCAATTGAATATACTATAGGATTTTTCCCCTTCTGTTGAAAAGTGGCATTTGTTTTAAGCTCAGTAGACTCTTCTGGTTCCTTGCAACTGTACCTATAGTCGTTTCAGAATGGTGATTCCAAAGAAATTTTCTCTGCTTTCACCATATTTGTTGAAAGCCTAAGACATTAAAAACTGGAAGAAACTGGTAGATCCTCAATGCGAACTAAATAATTTTATTAATTTACGGATGAGAAAAGCCAGACTCCGAACAACTTAGTAAAATGAATGCTTTTATTAAAATTCACAGAACTCTGAAAAGTTTAGCGGGACCCTAAGAGTAGAAAACAGAGCAATGTCCTATCTCCCAGAATTTAATCCCTAGCAGTGCTGTTTTCCCCTGTCATTTTTCCCCTGTTCTAGAGGATTAGATGGGAAGAGAAGTGAAAGTCCCTCAGTCATGTCTGACTCTTTAGATAAGGGTCTTCCCAACCCAGGGATCGAACCCAGGTCTCCTGCATTGCAGGCAGATTCTTTACCATCTGAGCCACCAGGAAGTCTGAGAGTTCTGGAGTGGGTAGCCATTCCGTTCTCCAGGGGATCTTTCCAAACCAGGGATCAAATCGGGGATCCTGCATCGCAGGTGGATTTTTTTTAACATCTGAGCTACCAGGGAAGCCCAAGAGAGTTAGAGCTGGAGACTAAATCTGGTAGTTTAAGTGGCGTCTGACTGGTAGTTAAAGGGAGTACTTCAAGTGGGACCACTGGTCATGTGTATAGAGTTCCCACTTAAAAAATTAAAATTAAATTTTCTTTTCACTCTCTTGTTCTGTTCTTACTGAATTTTTGGTGGTTACGATCTTTTTTAATTTCATTGCTTGTACAGTATTCAGCTTGCTTTTGAAAAAACAGCTTAGTTTTTCTCAGATGACCTCTTTCCTGACAGGCAGCAGATGGCTATATGGCTCACCTCTCTCCTGAACATCCCAATTTAATTATTTCTCCTTATTCCTTTATGATACCCAGTTTTGCTTCCTTCCTCTCCCTTCTAACACTCAATTATATTTCAAATCTTTATTTTCCTAATTATGCCTTGTTGGCTTTTCCATGTCAAAATTCCACTATACTGTAAGATATCAAAGCATTTTCACCTGTCTTTTCTTTCCTATAGAACCTTATTGCATTTTAATACTGAACAATACTTACATGTTTTACAAAAACACATACCAAAAAATGTCTTCATCTGATGAACAACATACGAGTTTGTTACAACCACCACTGATTCAAAATTCAGCCCTTTCTTTTATCTCACCTTCTTCTTTTCTTTTATATTAACACATAAATATACATATCAGCATTTTCACATTCCCAGAAAATCATCATGTCCCAGACCATACATCTCTGTCTTCCTTCCCTTTGAATAATATCGCATAGTATCCGTTTAAAGCATGAAGGAAGAGAGAATCTGTAGTTTGAGAAACAAAGGCATTAAAAGGTTATGACTTGTCTAATGGTGAGCTCGAAGCCCCTGAGAACTAGGTCTATAACTCTCATCCTGAACTTTCTACCAGGCCATAAATGATACCATGTCTGCTTTTATGATTGTTTTTCCATTTTTATTATTGTTGTTATGTTAATTTTCAGTTTGCTTCTGTTTCCTCTTTTTCTTTATTCAGTGAACACATATCAGGCGCCTACTATGTGCCAGGCATGGTTCTAAATGCATCATATCACCATAAAAATCAATAAAAGCCCTTGCCCTCATAAAGCTTATATTCTAGTGGATTTTTAGAATCAGTTATCACAATTCTGTTTCTTTGCTTTGCTACAGAAATACCCTCTGATTGCAGTGTTTCTTCTCCTTACCTTCATTTTATTCACATTTGACTGCCATTCCTGTTCACTAGTATTCCTTTTTGTGGAACTGAACACTTAGCCAGTGATATCCTCTATCTTAGAGTGAAACCACTTCTGTCTCTGCTACTGGTAACTTTGCCTGAATCCTGTTCGACCTCTATGACACAAGTTAACCAAACCATTGACATGGTCAGGAAGGTGAAATGTATTTAGCCATTTTAAGAACACTCTCTTAAAATAGGAAAGTGTGTTAGTTGCTCATTGAGACTCCAAGGGCTGTAGTCCTCCGGGCTTCTCTGTCCATGGGATTTCCCAGGCAAGAGTTGAGTGAGTTGCCATTTTCTTCTTCAGAGAGTTTTCCCAACCCAGGGATTGAAACTGTGTCTCCTGTTTTGCAGATGGATTCTTTACTGCTGAACCACCAGGAAAACCCTAAAATAGAAAATATTTCCATATTTCCACCATGTAAAGGTTGCAAGATGGCTTGTGGATTCTAGCAAACTGATAGCTATAAATATTTTTAAGTGATATTTCATATGTATTTTTATTGCTTACTGAACAAGATTATTAAAATATTCCCGAGGATTTTTAGTTTCATTGTCCAGAGAAAGGATTGAATCTGTCATTACGTTGTTTAGTTCTCAAATTGAAATAAAACTTAGGTTCATATCCCATTCACATGGGTAGGCGTGATCAGTCTTCATCATCTCAGACCTTGTTGCCATCTTTACTGCAGTGAATTGAACCCAGCGTTGTGTATTATATGCATTATTTATCAATAATCAAAGATTATTTCTGCCAAATGCAATTGATATTATGTAATCACAGAATTTTATATGTTGAACATTTGGAGAGATGATCCAGGTGTCTGCCAGAGGGAGGAAATTAAGATCCGGAAAAGTGAAGCGACTTACCCAAAAACACTATAGCTAAGTGCTGTCAGTGCTAAGACTAAAACAGAAATAATTCTTGTCTTCTCTACACTCTGCGTTTCATGTCCAAATTGGTTTTAACCTTTATATTCAAATAGTATGTATTGCCTTAATTCAAATGAGTATGACTTCCTATTTGTTATTTAAATGCTAACTAGTAAGACTCATCACTCCACTACAGATCTCTTCTTTAAAGAAGAGAATTTTCCCTTTCTGATTTTGATCCATATAGGAAATCAGTTTGGCCTTTCCCAAAAATGTAAGTATATGGGAGAATTTTTTAAATTTATCTATTTTTAATTGAAGGATAATTGCTTTACAATATTGTATTGATTTCTGCCTTACATCACCATGATTCAGCCATAGGTATACCTCCCATCCCATCCCACCCAACTAGATTGTCACAGAGAACCCTTTTGAGCTCCGTGAGTCATACAGAAAATACCCACTGGCTATCCATTTTACATATGGTAATATATATGTTTCCATGCCACTCTCAGCTCATCCCACCCTCTCCTTCCCTAACTGTGTCTCCAAGTCTGCTTTCTATGTCTGCATCTCTATTGCTGCCCTGCAGATAGGTTCATCAGTATCATCTTTCTAGATTCCATATATATGCATTAATATACAATATTTGTTTTTCTTTTTCTGACAGTTCACTCTGTATAATAGGCTCTAGGTTCAGCCACCTCATTAGAACTGACTCAAATGCATTCCTTTTATGGCTGAGTAATATTCCATTGTGTGTGTATATGTATACACCACAGCTTCTTTATCCATTCATCTGTCAGTAGACATCTAAGTTGCTTCCACGTCCTAACAGTTGTAAACAGTGCCGCAGTGACTATTGGGGTACGTGTGTCTTTAACAACCATGGCTCTCTCAGAGTATATGCCCAGCAGTGGGATTGTTGGGTCATATGGTAGTTTTAGTCCTAGATTTTTTAAGGAAACTGCATACTGTTCTCCAAAGTGGCTATATCAATTTACATTCTTACCATCAGTACAAGAGGGTTCCCTTTTCTCCACAAGCTCTCCAGCATTTATTGTTTGTAGACTTTTTGTTGATGGCCATTCTGACCAGTGTGAGGTGAGACGTCAATGTAGTTTTGATTTGCATTTCTCTAATGAGTGATGTTGAGCATCTTTTCATGTATTTATTAACCATCTGTATGTCCTCTTTAGAGAATTCTCTGTTTAGATCTTCAGCCCACTTTTTGATTGGGTTGTTTGTTTTTCTGGTAGTGAGTTGCATGAGCTGCTATATATTTTGGAGATTAATCCTTCGTCAGTTGTTTCATTTGCTATTATTTTCTCCCATTCTGAGGATTGTCTTTTCACCTTGTTTATAGTTTTCTCTTTGATTTCCTTTTCTTAAAAAACTTTTAAGTTAAATTAGGTCCCACTTGTTTATTTTTGTTTTTATTTCCTTTACTGTAGGAGGTGGGTCATAGAGAATCTTGCTGTCATTTATGTCAGAGTATACTGCCTATGTTTTCCTCTAAGAGTTTTATATTTTCTGGTCTTACATTTAGGTCTTTAATCCATTTTGAGTTTATCTTTGTATATGGTATTAGGAAGTGTTCTAATTTCATTTTTTTACATGTAGCTGTCCACTTTTCCCAGCACTGATTATTAAAGAGACTGTCTTTTCTCTGTTGTATATTCTTACCTACTTTGTCAAGGATATAGTGCCCATAGGTGTATTTATCTCTGGGTTTTCTATATTGTTCCTTTGATCTAGATATGGGAGATTTTTTTAACAATCAAATCTAACCCGACTGAAATGTGCCCCTTATTTGGAAAGAATTTACTATCTTCTTAATAGAAGTGACAGTCAGTGACACTGTTGAGGGACATTCATGCTCCTAGCAGGTTATTAGATATGTTTATTACTGATGTCTTTTACAGCTTTGATTTCTGTCTTGCCCTAGGCCTTAGCTTTCTAGTTGGGAATTTTTGAAAAATTTTTATTTTATATTGGGGCATAGTTGATTAACATTGTTGTGTTGGGTTCAGGTGTATAGCAAAGTGATTCACTTACATATATACATATATTTCTTCTTTTTAAAGTTATTTTCCCACTTATATTATTACAGAATATTGAGCAGAGTTCTCTGTGCTATTATATAGTAAGTCCTTGTTGATTATCTGTTTTAAATGTAGTAGTATGTACATGTCAATCCAAACTCCCACTTTGTCCCTCCACCCCTCCCTTCCCCTCTGGTTACCATAGATTTCTTCTCTATGTCTGTGAGGGGCAGACCGAAATTTTAATCCCATGTGCCATTCCCCATAGCCTTGAGCAAGTTAGATCATCCATCCGAATCTGTTTCCTCATTTATTCGTGAGAACAGTAGTGTGCATCTCTTGGGGATGTTTGGGGAATTCAATGAGTTAGTGAAAAACAAGAAGTCCAAAGCCTAAGATACAGTAAATATGAAACCAGTACCAATTTTTCTCTTTCATTCTACTTTGGCTCCTTTCTTTACTTTATTCTTTTCCCCTTTTTGATCTTGAAAATATAGTTTTATAACAAAATCTGGAGAATAAGTTTGGGAGTCTGTAAAAGCTTATGAAAAACTTGGAAGATGAGAGTTGAAGAAGCATCATGGTGCTGTGGAAACTGTACTGGAAACTTGTCATCAAGTCCCAGTTCTACCATTTATAAGCTGTATGACCTCAAGAAAATTACATCACCATTTGAGATTTAGTTTCTAACATTGGAACAAATGGGAATGTTAATCCATTAAATGCTCATGAGATTGTGTTAAGGGCTACATAAGTTACTCTGTGGGAAAAAAATACCTGCTATTAGGACAAGACTTAAGAAATATTAACTTCCTTTCTCTCTCTAGCACCATTCATATAAACATTATCTACATATGTTAACATTCCTAGGAATAAATTGTAGAGAGTCTTAACAGATGGATTAATTTGTTATGTCTTAGAATGATATAGAACTTTATTAATTTCTTGAACTCTAGTATCATAAGAGGGTAATTTTCCCCCATAAAAAACTGTTAGTATACATAGATTGATTCTCTTTGAGTAATGTCAAAAAGTCACATTGTGAGGGACTTTCTTACAGGGAGAATGATAAGGAGTTACTTGCAAGAGAGAAAAAGACAAAAGTTGTGTTTGTCAAGAAAGTACCTTCTAGGGAAGGCCAGGGCAGTGAACAGGAATTTATATAGTTTAAGTATGGTGCATGGGAGGAGCTGGACCCAAAGGATCATGTATCTTTATTTATGTGAATGGAAATGATGTTCACCAAATATTTTTCATTGTCCCAAACTGGAATTTCTAGACTCCAAAAGATAGCAATTCAGCTGCTCTCAGCATTTTTGCAAAATCCATAAAAATAATAATTTATGTAGAATAATTTTGGTGGTGGTTTAATCTCTAAGTCGTGTCCAACTCTTGCAACACCATGGACTGTATCCTAGCAGATTCCTCTGTCCATGGGGTTCTCCTAATTTTACAGGAGCCAAATCAAACATAGCAGTTGTTTTAACTTGGTTAAAATTATAGTATATATGAATTCTACAAATAATATATGTGTTTCATGTGTTCCCATAATATCCTGAGTAAAAGGAGAATTGATTTGATGATTACCTAATAACTAAAATTTGGTACATAAAATCATTTAAAGTGTAGAGAAGCAGGTTGTTTATCAATAAGTTTCAAAACACAAGTAAAATAAAAACTCTAGCCCTATATCTAAATGCTAGAGGCTTTGAAAAACTAAAAGAAGCAAGAAAATTGTTACAGCAGCAGAGAATAATTATATCTTAAATATATCCTGGAGATTCTGCAACAGTGAACTAAAATGAAGTCTTATTAGTTGGGATATTGGTCCCTGTACTACAAAAAGAAAAAAATAAGCAATTCTGGATGCACTTAAGGGCCTTTGATATTTTTGTAAATCTAATGATCTTTCTTGCATAAAGATGTAATTTGTAAGAGCTTGTCACTTACCAACATGTATAATAATCAGCACAATATATGTGTTTTCATTTATTCTTTACTGTAGAACCAGAAATATGGGGAAACATTTATGTGTTGGTCATTGTGATTCTTATCTATCTAGTATGATTGATTTGCTGCAGAAATTGAACTCTGAATCAATATTGGAGCAGCGAGGCCACCACTTCTAAGGGGAAAATACTGGATAACATACTAGGGCAGAGGCTTTTCTGACAGTGCAGTGAAAATAAGCTGATAGATCCAATGAAATTTGATGAATTATCATGGAAAGCTTCCTATCTACGATAAAGCATTTTTTATTTTTCATCACAAAGATAGTGTGACAAGACGAGACTTGATTTACTGTAATTTTCAGTGATATGTACTTGAGTATTTGAATTGCCTTCTTTGAGATGCTGCCATCCCAGCCAAAGAGGAAATTTATGAGCTCTATTTTAATCAAAAGTTAGTATGGAATTTAATACTGAAGTAACTCACTACTTAAAAAAGTGTCTTCCAAACTCATTTTATTTAAAAAAATTATTATTTAAAATTAAAATAAATGTCCATTTATTTGTATGCATTTGAAAATGGCAACCCATTGAAGACAAAGATGGTGGCCACTAAGGAAACATAATTAATAGGCAAACAAATGACACCAGAAGTTTCGAGTATTAGCTTTGCTATCTATGTTGGTGTCTCAGTTCAGTTCAGTCGCTCAGTCCTTTCCAACTCTTTGCAACCCCATGGACTGCAGGACGCCTGGCTTCCCTGTCCATCACTAACTCCCAGAGCGTACTCAAACCCATGTCCATTGAGTCAGTGATGCCATCCAACATCTCATCCTCTGCCATCCCCTTATCCTCCCACCTTCGTTCTTTCGCAGCATCAGGGTCTTTTCCAGTGAGTCAGTTCTTCCCATCAGGTGGCCAAAGTATTGGAGTTTCAGCTTTAGCATCAGTCCTTCTAATGAATATTCAGGACTGACTTCCTTTAGGATGGACTGGTTGGATCTCTTTGCAGTCCAAGGGACTCTCAAGAGTCTTCTCCAACACCACAGTTGAAGAGCATCAATTCTTCGACTCTCAGCTTTCTTTATAGTCCAGCTCTCACATACATACATAACTACTGGAAAAACCATAGCTTTGACTTGATGGACTTTTGTTGGCAAAGTAATGTCCCTGCATTTTAATATGCTATCTAGGTTGGTCATAATTTTTCTTCCAAGGAACAAACGTCTTTTAATTTCGTGGCTGCAGTCACCATCTGCAGCGATTTTGGAGCCCAAGAAAATAAAGTCTGTTACTGTTTCCATTGTTTTCCCATCTATTTGCCATGAAGTGATGAGACCAGATGCCACAATCTTTGTTTTTTAATGTTGACTTTTAAGCCAACTTTTTCACTGTCCTCTTTCCCTTTCATCAAGTGGCTCTTTAGTTCCTCTTACTCTCTGCCATAAGGCTGGTATCATCTGCTTATCTAAGGTTATTGATATTTCTCCCGGCAATCTTGGGATCCCAAGCTTGTGTTTCATCCAGCTCAGCATTTCGCATGATGTACTCTGCATATAAGTTAAATAAGCAGGGTGACAATGTACAGCCTTGACGTATTCCTTTCCCAGTTTGGAACCAGTCCGTTTTTCCATGTCTGTTCTAACTGTTGCTTCTTGACCTACATACAGATTTCTCAGGAGGCAGGTCAGTTGGTCTGGTATTCCCATCTCTTGAAGAATTTTCCAGTTTGTTGTGATCTACACAGTCTAAGGTTTTGGCTTAGTCAATAAAGCAGAAGTAGATATATTTTCTGGAACTCTCTTGCTTTTTCTATCATCCAGCAGAGGTTGGCAATTTGTCTCTGGTCCCTCTGCCTTTTCTAAATCCAGCTTGGTGTCTAAATGTTGTTGTCTGATGTTGACATAATCTTATTTCTTTAATATTCCTCTCTTCTCCATTCTCTCTCTCTCTCTTTTTTTTTTATTTTTGGCCATGCCACAGGGCATGTAGGATCTTAGTTCCCCAGCCAGGGATCAAACCCATGCCCCCTACAGTAGAAGCACCAAGTCCTAACCACTGGACCACCAGGAAAGTCCTCTCTCCTTGCTATCCTACAGTTACTCTTCTCTTTACTCTTCTCACCATTTCTTCTTCTCCAGTGGCCTTTCTGCTCATCCCTCCTCAATTTTCCCACTGTGCTCTGAAACCCGGGTCCCAGAGCATCAGAGGATGTGGAGCAGATGGTCCAGACCTGTGGTTTCTCCCTAGATGGAGTGGGGGATGGAGAGTGAATGAGATCCGAACCGCAGACTTGACCACGAACAGCCTGATGACTTTCACTGTTGCCTCTTCCTTTGCTAAGTAACAGGAAGTATTTGTTTTATGAAATATGTTCATGTCATGCAATAAAAGCTCCATAAATAAATGTAATGATCTAAAGACAGTGGAATTGAACTCTTGCTAGCATTTGTTTGTAATCCCTTGGTGGAGCTTCCTGAGTCATAATTGCTTGCTCTTCTGGGAGCAAAAGGAATCAGTGACCATTGATTGTTACATGATGCTAACTATTGCCTACAAAGCAAATCTTAAGAGTGATTAGTGGTAGCATTGAGTGTTACAGCTCTGATCTTTCTTGGTTATAATCCTTGAGCAAGCTGGGTTTTTACAGTTTTCCCATCAAACAACTCATGACTTTTCAAAGAGAAGAGAAAAAACAACATCATGTCATCTGTGAAGACTTGGGTTTACATAGAGAAAAAAAACACATTATATAAAATAATTACTTCAGTCTTTTTATCTTTCTACTTCAGTGACAACAGAGAGATATCTACATTCACTCCTGCCTAGGAAGTTAAGTTTCATATGATTGAATCCTCTCATTATAGTTTACATGCACTCTGAAACCTGAGGTACACATAGCCCATGACCTACATTTTACTAATCAGTAAACTATTTATAAAAACATTGGGATCAATATAGTAAGTCTTTGACCTCTCAAAATCCTTGGGAATTAGTTGTTCTAGGTTGCCTAGTTTTTTTAAATAGTTGATGCTTTGTCACCTTGAAACTTTAATTTTATCCATTTTGAATCAAAATCTTTTGATAATCTCTCAGTTCACTCAGTCCTGTCTGACTCTTTCTGACCCCATAGACCAGCACGCCAGTCTTTTCCTTTCATCACCAACTCTTGGAGCTTGCTCAAACTCATATCCATCGAGTCAGTGATGCCATCCGACCATCTCATCCTCTGTCATCCCCTTCTCCTCCCGCCTTCAGTCTTTCCTAGTATCTGGGTCTTTTCCAGTGAGTCGGTTCTTCACCTCAGGTGGCCAAAATATTGGAGCTTCAGCGTAAGTCCTTCCAATGACTATTCCAGACTGATTTCCTTTAGTTTTAGGATGAACTGGTTTGGTCTCCTTGCTGTCCAAAGGACTCTCAAGAGTCTTCTCCAACACCACAGTTCAAAAGCATCAGTTTGATTATCTATACAACTTGTTAATGGGATTTACTCAATATAGGATATTAATAATGGTGAATCCTGTGGTGTCTTGAGGACATAGTGGGTTAGGTTATAACTTTCTTGAAAACTGAGCTCATTAGGACATTTTGCATTATATTGGGTATTCTAATCCCAGACCTGTATATATTTTAAGTGCACTGAATTATTGCATGGATGCAGTTAGAATTTCAGAGCTTTAAGGCCTCAGGGAAAGTCTTTAAACCAAATCTTTTCTTTCAGCAGAGAGACAAATAATATAAACTGTCCAATTCCTTGTCTGTGAAGGGGCACTAATTATACCTGCCTTTTGTGGTTGTTATGAGTATCAAGTAAGTTAATGTAGGTAAATATTTAGAGTCACCTCTGGTATATAAGCCTTATGTATAATGTATAATAATGTAATCCTGAGCTGCTATTGTGCAGGTTTTTTTAAGTTAAATTGCATTTCTTTGAATTCCAAACTTGACACCTTGCTATGGCAGGCTTGAAGAAAGGAATAGGGACTTCAAGGAACATATTGACAAAGATATGGCTGTACTACCATTTTCATTTGGTTTCCTCATGTGGGTTTTTTTCCTCTGTGTGATTTGTGTTACCATCTTATCTGCATTGTTCTCAGGAATTAGAAGGGGAGTTGAGAAGGATAATCATCACTCCACCTGTCAGCCAAAAGTAGAGCTACGTGGTACAGATAGATAGGTTGAGACAGGAAACCCTCCTCGCTGGCAAATTGCCATCTATTGACTCAGCTGTGAACAAGCACATGGGTGCATGCTTAAATTTATTGCTGTGACTTCTTACGTTGTCAGAAAATGGTGTGCAGGTCTACAGGGAGGGAGGCAATGAAATTCTCTTCATTGCTGGAGAACAATTGCAGAAGCTTCTTTTAGAATGCTTTCATTTTATTATTTTATAATGCTTTCATTTCAGCAGGCCAGAAATCTACTCATTACCCAGATGTAGTAGTCAATAAATTAATGTGATGATTGGAGCTGTCCATGATGGGATAACATTGATTTGGAGATATCTGATTTTATGAAATAGGATCACAACAGAATCACTGACATTTCAAAGATGTTAAGAGTTCTTTCAGATAACCTGGTTGAAATATTTTATTTTACTACTGAGGAAATCAAGATATGGAAATGTGAAATGATTTGGCCTTATGTATTTTCTTAGTAAGAAACAGAGACTGACCTAAAAAATGGTGATGCCTCCTCATTGTGCTTTTTTTCCCGAAAGCTTTGCTACATTATGGTTTCCTAGGTGGTTTAATGGTGAAGAATCTCCCTGCCAGTGCAGGAGATTCACATTCAAGGGAAGATGCTAGAGGAGGAAATGACATCTCTCTCCAATATTCTTGACTAGGAAATCCCATAGACAGAGAAGCCTGGCGGACTATAATCCATGGGGTTGTAAAGAGTCGGACATGACTTAGCTACTAAACAAGAGCAATGCTACTTTACATAAATTAGTTAATTTTTTAGAGTTATAAAAACTTCAATTGTTCCATTCTTGCATATTCTTTGTTGAGTGACTCAATAGACTTTGTTCCAAGAGTTTATCTCTAAAGGGAGAAAACAGACAAAAGGATAACCAGTCAGTCAGTCAATCATGTACCATTTTAAAAGATGGCAAGTTGTATGGAGGAAATAGCGCGCAGAGAGAAGCACATTTATTTTAAATAGAATGATTAGAGTAGGCTGCCTCAAGAAGAGAGCAGTTAATAAAGACTTGAGTGAGGGTACTTAGTTCATTTAGGAATAAAGGAATCACAGTGGGCACTAAAAGATATATACAATTTTGTTGGGTTTAGTTTTATTTCAGATTAAAGGAAGGTCAAGAGTGAAATGGGCATGCTGGGCACAGAGTCGACCAGTTTGATTGGCATGAGGGTTTGGTTAATAGCCAGTATTTATGAATCATGCACTGTTTGCACCATCTTTCACATGTATTATCCGGTCATCACGAAAAAACACTGGCTAGATGCTAGCCTTGTCCCTCTTCTGTACAAAACTATGGTGCAGAAGAAACGGATGGTCCAGACGTTAAAACACTAAGAAGGATGATGATAATGACAGTGGTGATGATCTGAATAGTGCAGGAGAGTGGGGAGATAACCATAAGAGAGACTACGACCAAGAATTCCTCAACACTAATTGAATATGAGAAAGGAAGGAAATCATTATGCATACTTGAGTGATTTAGAGGTTGTTAAATTAATGAGTTTCTGAATGACAAGGTCATATATTTTTTCAACATATATTTACTGTGTTCTGCTACGTCATTTACAGAATGAAGTAGATTTATAATAAGTGACTTGTGCTTCCAGGAAGAATTCATTGTTGCTTCCTGAAGTGGCCAATCAGTTAAATAATATTAATTCTTCCCTCAATAGTATTTAAAAATTGAAGTGGATAAAATTCAAAATTTAAAGGCACTTTTATTTCACTTTTTATTGACGTTACTCACTGACGCTGGTGAATCAGAATTTGGGGGGAATATATTAAATCTATCCTCTTTAGTAAGTGCCAGTAATTTGTGTACTGAGGTTTATTTTGATGTAGAAGTTACATATGGGATTGCATATTGGATTTAGAGTTAGCCCATTCTACTATAGATCTCTATGTATTATCTCCACAGCATACTACTTAGCCTTACAGATTCTTTTATATTTAGTAGTGCTATGTGTGAATTCTTAGCTTATAATTGTACAGCTACTTCAGGAAGTACTGTTCCTCCAAAATCATTATTAATATTTTTCTCTTTTTTATTGAATATTCAAATAAGGCTCTATATTCATTAAATTCCACAAGTTCGTTCCTTCAGTTTATTCAAAGTATGAGCTCTGAAGTACTGCAGTTAATATGATTTGTGGCAGCCTATTAATAATATTCTCAATTTGTAGCTCCTTCATCCATGTAATTTTAGTGATATATATGCTATGTTCCTTGGAAAGGAATATTTCAAGACTAAAGAGGCAGTTCACATGTTGGTGCTTTAATTCAGTTTTTCAAAACTGGCAAATGGAAAGAGACAATATAATTTCTACCTGCACTGTTCAAAAACAAGCCATGGCTATTAGAGGTGCATCATACATAGCTTGACCGCAGATGTAGGCAGTTAATGTTGCAAACATTTCCCTCTTGAGTTTACTAAAATAAGCAAATAATTTTTAGAATCAGAACTTTTTAAGTATGATGAAAATATTTGTATTGGTTTAAACAATGAGGAAAAGCTTGAGCAAAAAAATTGCATGTCATGTTTTAATATGATTAGAATATTTAATGTTTTCTATTCAAAGGTACATTCTCATTTGAATTAAAATTCATTCTGCAATGCAAAAATTCTGATTTCTATTCCTTCTTAGCTGCTGTTTGATCTTGATCTTGTGTTTCTTGAAAGGGAGCTTATTTTGTTAATAATTCTTTGACTTTTGCACCAAAATTTCTTAGGGTCCAAAGCAGGAAAGAGAAAGCTGAATTTCTTCAGGTTAGCTTGGAAAATAGGATTTCGTTTTACTTACTTCCTCTTTATGCATATTGAGTACATAAACTCTATAAGTTTATGGAACTCTGTCAGAGAAACTTCTAAATCACTTGTTCAGATGAATATGAACTGAGACTTGACTGTTCTTTAGCATTTCAAGTCTACCCTCTTGTCCCCTGCTTCCAGGAGAAGGGATGGAAATCACTCTAAGTCCAAGTGAAAAACCCCTCCAGGAGCAATGCACGAATGATTCTACTTATATTCACTGATTTCCATCTTTGGTTTCAGATAAAAGCAACATTTTCATATTTTTCAAGGGAAAAAATGAGAACCTCATTCCCTGTTCCTATTATATCAATTTAAACTCTGAAAACCTCACCCAAATTCTAGATGATTTTTTTCAGTCTGTTTTTGTCCATCTAAGGTGTAAAGATAAAAACAAAGGTGTCTTTTTAGTCAAATTTGTGAAAAGTAGAATTTCCTAGGGAAATGTAGTGGTAAATATTATTTCTTTATCATGTATTAAAATTACCCCTGTTTCTATGTATGTAATATATGACTGATTCATTTTAGAGACTAACACAACTGTAAAACAACTATATTCCAATAAAAAATAATTTCAATTTTTTAAAGTAAAAGAAAATAAAATAGAGTAGATAAGATAAATAAATAAAATTATAAAATAAAAGTACTGTGGATAGGTGGAGATGAAGTTAGTGCTTGCTAGAAGGAAGTGTTTTAGGGCAAAGATTTAGATTTCACGCTTTTCTTCCTCTTTCTCTACTGGATCATTTATAAGGTCTTCTCTCCAACTTGATCATTAAAACTGGTTGACTGATGTTGATGACTGACACACCCAGACTATTTCAAACAAGTTATCTGTTCTGAAATGCATTTGCTGCTTTGAATTTTTTATAAACGGAGTGTTCTCTCATTTGGCCATACATTATAAGCAAGTTCAGCCACAATAATTCGACTCAAATGTCAGTAGAAAAGAAAGGTGCTTTAATTAGAAAATCTGGCAATCTAGGGAGAAAGTGAACTCATGTCCAGAGACCAACAGAAGATTCTGCAGAGCCAGGACGGTTTGTCAAGAGGGAAGAGGAATCTCTGTGAATAGTCAAGGCAAGAGGTTGGCTTCTGCATTATTTTCCATTGAGTGCAGACTAGCTCCCTCTTCAGAGGTTATCATTCCTGCGTGATCTGCCTGCAGAATTTCTTGTCAGGGGAAGGCATTTGGGGGTGGAAAACTAGTCATCTTTTTAACGGCTTAATTTTTCAGTCTTGCTTCGTTTTCTCTAGGAAAAGAATCAACAGGTTGGACAAGGCATGGTGTGCATTCAGGGAAGCATTATTGGGAGTTAGTTTCAGTCGTTTAGTGATCTCTGTCCTGTTGGTGCTCAGAAGGGAGGAGAGGCTACGATGCTGCTTTTTTAAAATGTGGGGTCTTGGATAAAGATCCACGTTCCCCCTTCCTCAGCCCCAGCCAGGATTTCCTGGTAAAATGCCTTGTGCTTTGTGTTGTCAGCAGAGTGTTCTGTGCAGCCAAGCTCGTGAAAGTCATCCTGTTTATATCAGTCATGGTCTTGATCAGAAAAATAAGAGTGTAGGTGATTGAAGTGTCAGGTTGTGTTGGTCTTGGCTCCTGTGACGAGGACCAAAATCATGGAGGGAGTCTTGTTAGCAAGACTCCTGGATTAGCATTGTCACCACCCAGCTGTCTCACCTGGTGTACTGGGACTGCTTCTCGCTGTGTGCTTGCCAGAGGCAGAGTGTAATCCCAGAGCACGTTTAGGCATCATTAATTATACCAAGCATCACTCTTATATTTTGCTGTTTTCTCTTTCTTTTTTTTTTTTTACTTTCCAGAACAAAACATTAGTCTTCTCTTTAAATTCTGTACTATTAATATAAGATTCCTGCTGGGTTTTTTTTTTTTTTTTGAGGACATAGATAAATGACTTGTCTGTAAGCATTGTTGACTCTGACAAACCTACATACAACTTTAGAAGTAGAAAAAAGGAGAAGGACATGTCAGTGTCCATGGCCCTTATTATGATAATCGGTATGAATTCAACTTCTGCCACCAACGATAAAGTCCTTTTCCCCCCATTTAATAACAATGTTCTTTGGGTTATGCAGAGAAAATAGAACCTTTTTCCTTAACATTTCTTGATAAAGACTATTCTCTGTAGTGAAAGTGAAGTGAAAGTTTCTCAGCTGTATCCGACTCTTTGTGACCCCATGGACTAGCCTGGTAGGTTCCTGTGTCCATGAGATTCTTTCTCCAGGCAAGAATACTGGAGTGGGTAGCCATTCCCTTCTCTAGGGGATCGTCTCAACCCAGGGATCGAACCCAGATCTCCCACACTGCAGGTAGATTCTTTGTCATCTGAGCTATCAGGGAAGCCCATTCTCTTTATTTATTTATTTATTTTTTTATGGAGCTCAGCAAGATATAATATTTATTAATTTAAAAATATACATACACACAGTAAGCCCATTTCCCCCACCAGTACATACATATATTTTCTATTAGTAAGTGGCTTAATCATATCCTTGTAGGTGAGAAAAAGTTAAAGTCATCTCAAACTGAAAAAAGGGATTATTTTGGTTTAGTATCTATGGCTCCAATTTGCAAAATCTTCTTTTTCAAGTAGTTCCGCAAGTTCTAACTAGATAAGATCCTCAAGTCTCAAACTGGACTTAACGGTAAATCATTTTTAGTTCCTTAACTGTGAAGTTCACAATATGTTTTAATAAACAAAAAAATGCCCAAAAGCAAATATAGAAATGAGAAGGTTATTGATCTTGGATCCTCAGATACTGAGATGATATTTTCACACTGATCCATAAATTAAAATAGCATTCCCTTTAATATAAGAAGGTAAAATATACACAGCTTGCAAGGCACAGTGTACTGTTGATGTATATGGAAACATGAGTGATGTTTTAACAACTGAATGCGTCCTGGAAATGACTTGTTTAAGCCTCAAAAATGTCCCTGTTGTCATACTGCTTATTTTACATGATTGTAGATGTTCATTATCAATTTTTCATTCATAATGAGGATGAGATTGATAAAGAGCCAATATGCAAATTTATAGAGAAAAAGGCAGAAAGTGAAAGAATACGGCATGCATGCCACCTGATGTTTTTGCCAATTGTATTGATTTGGACCCTTTCATCGTGTCTGAGATGGGTTGAATCATCAGCATCTTTAGGCATTTCCTTTGGATCGAGGTCCATTCCAGACCTCCCATCCCATCCTCGGCCCCCACCTCCACCCCAGGCCCAAATGGAAATAACAAAAAAGTTCTATAGATCAGCAAATCCCACATTTTATAAATACAGAAAACTTTTCCTATGGAAGTTTTAAGAATAAAGAAAAAAAAATAAGAACACTGAAGGCTACATTTATTTTGAATTGTTCAAGGTGTTTAAAATCCAATGGTCCACTGTCCAGAAAGCAGTGGATCAGCCAACTCAAGTCGTATTAGAGCCAGGTATCTGGTTAAGTGGCTTTTCTTTGCTGTGTACTGACATTTGAGGTAATAGAGTGGTTTCTAACAGATTTAACATATTACAGTTCATCTGACATGTGGTTACATTCATTACTTTGGAGAAATGATTGAAGTTAGTATTATTGAATCAGGGCTTTCAAAAATCCATAGCTTTGGCTCATGGCATGTGCAGATACAGGGAAGTTTGATTTATCTAGCCAGGATGAACCCTAAATCTGTCGTTTAGAAATATTGTTTATGTTTTTATATTCATTAGAGAAGATTGGAAAAGTGAAAATTGCAAAAAAAGAAAAGGAAAAATGAGAGTACATGCTAATGTCTCTTATTCGTATCCTATGAAATTATGTGTATCTACCAAAATGATATCTAGCTATATATTCAATATCCTATCTTTTAAAAATTTAATATTCTATTTTGAACACTTTTTATGTCATTAAATTTTCAAAACATTGAACTTTTTACATTTGATGTATGGTAGAACCAAGTGTTCCTGTTGATGTAGAAAGATTCTCTTTTTTAATTAAAACATTTGATGCCCCTCTTTTGCCTTGCTGGATGAATCATGTCATGACACTCCAGCGCAAATAAGCTCTTTGGCCCTTTGATTAAGTGCAGATATACTCAGGGTTTGAAGCAAGGGGATTTTAAGACTGAACCTTGTGCCAGTTTGAGGACCAAGAGAGAGAAAGGGTTTGGAAGCTGAAAATTCACTGAATTTTGAGTCAACAGAAAGTCCTTCCAAACTCAGTCTACAGCCTTCCCTTAGCCTTTTTCACCTGACCCCCAGTCCGCTCTCCCCAACTCCATCTCCTAAGAGAATGGTTGTAAAGGCTGTCAGTGATATTTTGGATTATTCCTTTCTTTTTTTTTTTAATGGTTCAAGTCTTCTGTTTGTTGAAAAGAGGTTGTAGGTCTATATTTGCCTTAACTATGCCATTTTTTAGAAAATGAAAGAATAGAAAATTCACTTTTCCCCCTAACTTCTGACCTGAAGGGAGTCCAGGCGATCTCCCTGTGCCTTTGGATGTGAACGTCCTGTCTGGTCTTCCATGGATTATTCCATTCGTCTGCACCACCCTGCCCACTTCCACCCTCCTGCTCCCATCAAAACTCGGCATCTCTGAAAACAGGAAACCATATCAAGGTATTAGAAGTCATAAATGTGATGCATGCAGGAAGAGTGAAAAATCGGCAGGTTTAGAAAAGTTAAAAATTGTTGGGGCAGCATCTTAAAAATATTGGAGTGCTGTGATACATACTCCCTCAGAGCATGTGGAGAAGGTTCAGAGAACGTTTACGGAGGGAGTGAGCCCTGACCGAAGCTGTTTGGCCCGGGAGCCTGGAGCCCTCATCCGTCCCAGAGGTTCTGTGTTTTGCTTCAAATCATCCATCTCCCAGTGAGAGGAAGGCCCAGGCCCTCTTTCTATTAGCCCCTGAGGACTGGGACAGCTCCAGGAGGAGGCTGGCGGTGACAATCACTTAGGACATTTGTGTTATTTAGTTGTTATCCCTTCTCTCCTGAACACTCACTGTTCATGGGTTTGTTTTCCTGCTGCTGTATTCTTAAACTGATTAAAAGGAAAAGTCATCCTTGAATCTTTTCTAGTTTAACTCTTTTGACTAGTGGTGGTTGGAACAGAGCTCAGTGACAAAGGCCCGGGTTTATTTTGCTTTGCTTTAGGTCTTCCTTTGTTCATCTTCATTGTGCTACAGTGAATTCTGTTTCAGGATTCTTTCAGCTTTTTTAAGCAGTTGACAAGTGCGGCCTTGTCCGGAAATGCAAAGGCTGATTTGATTAGAGACTTCTTTGTTCCAGGTATCTTGCATCAGAGAGCCTTTATGACAAATGAGAGAGGCGGATTAAGGGTTTCCTGGAGATAATTTGTGATCTACACTATAGGGAAAACCTTGCTTTTATTAATTAAAGCTGAGATGGAATAATGAAATAGAGTCATCTTCATAATCAACAAGGTGATTTTCATCTTAAAATGCTTAATAAATGTTAAAATAAATGTTATGCAACATATGTACACACACACACTCATGCACATAAACAATTTCTTCAAATCTTTTTCTTATTTTGATCAAATCCAAAGAAAATCCTCAAAGTAGAAACTAACAGTGTCAACATTTCATGGATTCCTAAAGAGTAAGTGTTTTAAGATAGACTCCCTGAAATCCTTCTATGAATAAAGTACTTTTATTTAAGCAGCAACTTGGTTAGTTAATTCAATAAAAAGCTAACTAATGAGACGTAAATGTATTTATGTGATAAGATAGTCATCACATACATTTGAAGTGAAAATAAAAGATGCCAATTTCTACATTGTGTTTTCAAACTTTCTTTTGACATTAAGTTGTACAAGATACAGGTATCTTGTCTTTTTCTCCCCCCTGAATTTAACTTCTCCTCCGGCTACCTTGAAACTAGAACCATTTTTTCTGACCCCTATTCCAATGTGTGATTTTCATCCACTTCTTTTTTTATTGTCAATCATTTTGTATTCACTACTCCCATCTTCTTTTTCTTCATATTGACTTCATCATTTTGCTGTCATTTCTGTAATCCCTTCATCATGAATCCCACATGAACCCCCAAATTCTAGATTAGACAAATCAGTCTACAGTTAATGTTACTGTTTATAACAACAACTGTATAAACAGTTGACAGTGTCAACCAACCCAGTGTCTATCATTCATTAGTTCAATGGAAATTCAATTGCATAGATACACAGTGGATGGATTGGTACATTTTTTAAAATTAAAAGGTTTTTTCACTTATGCAGTATCTTTCATCTGAAGATAAAAAAAAAATAAATCTTGCATTATTGACCTTACAACACAACTCTTGTGCTACCCTATTAAAATAACACCAACAGCTGTGGTTATTATTATTATATTCTTTGGAGTAATGAGCCCAGAGAACTTAAAGAAATGAGTTGACAGAGTACCCAAGTACTAACCCTAACCCATCCCTCCTCTTCTTAGGCGTGTATGCAAAGAACTCATTTTTCCTTTTTTAACTAGCTGCAGATGGCCAAGTATTTACTTTATAAAACAGGAATGTGCAAATTATTCCCACTGAATTGAAAAGTTAAAATTAAATTGTGTTTAAGAATAAGTGCTCAATATGACCATACTATTTACCCATACAATTCAAACAACCAGCCAAAAACATTTCTTTCACATGCCTTAGTGTCAGTCAGACACTACAAAGCAAGTTATTTTAAAGCAGCCAGATGAACTCAGCAACAGAATAGATAACCACCCTTCTTGTCAATGTGATTTGATTGTATATCATACTATATAAAGTAAAATCTCTTTCAGAGGTTCATAAAGTTTTCATTTAAATTGATTCTTTCAGTAATAGATGTAGTACAATTCTAAGAAGAGTTAGATGAACCAGTTTATCTCTCATTTTATCAGGTAAGACATCTCTAAGTATAGTAGTAATAGAATCTGGTATTCTGAAGCCTTCTAGTTCTTCTGTTGTTGAGCAGATGAGATGATATTCATGCAAGAAAGATAACAATTGTTTTAAATAGCAATTGCTAATTGTTTAATTACATAGCAAATAATTATAAAATGGTTGTGTTTTACAAATCACTGTCCTTCACTGTTGACTCTTCCTTTGAAGGGCTTAGTAAGTTGCGATCTTCAATTATGGCTCTTGACAGTGGAAAATGGATTAAAAAAAAAACAAAAACCCATTCAGCCCAGTATTTTCTCCCACATGGTCCATCCCTATCTAGACACAGTAAGCCCTTAGAAAAAGAGCCTACTCTTGGCTGAGCGCTACACTGAACTGGTGACTGTCTTGCTCTCGAAAATCCTTCACATCCCTCCACATCATTTTTAAGGACCCGTGACTTGGGCAATGAGTTGAAAGTGTTCTGTTTCAGAAGTGAGGTTATTTGACCTTGTACCACCCACTGTGACATTTGAGCTGAATGTTCTTTGTCCGCTGTCATAAGGACACAGATGAAACATGTCACTTATACATGTAAGGTTTCCATGTGTGGATGTTAAAATGCTATGACATGCCTTTTACAAGGCTGAAACTTACTGTATCATGATGAAAATTGAAGAAAGCAATCTTAATTCCTTTTAATATATTTTACACATGTGTGACTCCAACTCTATGTATTTATGCTAATACACAGGAACAAAAGGTACGTCTGTGGAAGCATCTAATATTTGCCTCTTATTTCTAACCCTATACAAATGTCTTAGAAGAACTAAATATACTTTTGTATGTGTTTTTGTCTTAGCACTATAGTTCAGTATTATTTTTTAACTGTTGTTTTCACATCTAATGCTGTGAAATTTTATTTTATAAAACAAACCTGAAATCATCCAAAGTCCAAGAGATGCAAAAACTAAATGGTACTGTTTAACGAATAGAACAAAGCTTAATTGAAGCTCATTGATATTGCTGGAAAGCTCATGAAAAATTTCACCAGAATCTCTTCTCACTGAGAGTCTGGATTTCCTTTCAATTTTTGCGCCATGTTTAAAGACTGTTGAGGAAATTAATGAGCAAAGAGTGAAGGCAATGATTTTCAATGTATTGTAAAAAAAACTTCTCTAGTAACTTGGCATGTGGTAATTGAAAAAAGTTGGGGATAATTTCATTCAGTCCCCAGGAAACTGCCTGGATAAATTCTCCAATGTTCTTTTAGAGTGATTGCTACAAAAGGAAAGCATTGACTATCCAAGGACCCAGGCAAGGTAGAAATTACAGAATGTAATATTAAATACATAGGCCTTCCCAAGTGGTACAGTGGTAAAGTCTGCCTGCAGTGCTGGAGACCCGGGTTCAATCCCTGGGTCGGGAAGATGCCACGCCAGTGTTCTTGCATGGAGAATCCCGTGGACAGAGGAGCCTGATGGGCTAGAGTCCATGGGGTCCCAAAGGGATGGACACAACTGAGCATGCACACACCCATGATACTGGATACCTTTTTCATTCACGACAAATATCATTTTTAAAGTGGTATTCATTTTACCTCTGTAAAAAATAGCAAATGATACTATTTAGTATAAACAGTTCCTCCTCTCTCTCCCTGGCCTGGGACACTTTAAAGGTGATGAAACAAAGGCCCAGAGGTGTTGAGCAGTCATTGCCTTTCACCCCACTAAGAGATGGTGACATGTTTCAACTGAGTCCAAGTCTGCTTCCCAGCCTAGCACCATATCTGCTACACTAAGGTATTTCTCAACCATATCTGTGGGCCAAACATACAGAGCACTTGGATTTTGTATTACATGAGGTGTCACTGCAAACAGTAAGAGTGACAGTTTTTCCTTAGGGTGCATTCCATGCTTTCGCACTAGTTCACTAAAATATGTCATGAAGAGAGAATGGTTTTCCCAGTACTGACTTGAATGAAGACTGGACAGCAGCCCAGTGCTATTGCATGCATGCTAAGTGGCTTCAGTCGTGTCTGACTCTTTGCGACCCTATGGACTGTAGCCCACCAGGCTCCTCTGCTGGCCGTGAAAAGAGCAAGACCACAGCCACCTGTGTTCTGGTTGAAATTTACTCTCTCACCTTCCTTTATCACCCACTCAAACTAAGCTGTCTGTCTGTCTTGAGAATTTTGAATTCAAAGTGTTTCCTAATTTGTTTGGGTTTTTTTTTTGCACCATCAGGGATTGCATCCTTCTTCATGTATATCTAGTTATTTGCACTAGAATTCTATTGTTTTAATCAAAAAAGACTTATGAATTAATTAAGAGAATGACCGTTGTGGTCTTGACTTTGCTGAAGTCTAATTTGCTCTGTCTGAATTTTATGATTTCTGCTTAGTTACGAGTTACGACATATTTTGTCCCTCTTTTATTGAACAGTAGCTATATTACACAACTATTTTAAGTGCTTAAGAGGCGTGATTAGAAAGAAGAAATCACCTGCTTGACATGGGTGGGTGTATGTGGTTATTGAGGAGAGTAAGAGCTATGTTATATTGAAGGCAATTACAATGAAGCTTTAAGTGAGGGCAGGTACAGTGACTAAAATATGGTATTTAGTATTTGATAAACATATCTTTTGTTTGTAAAATACTCAAGGGTTACTTTAGTATGTTCATTTGGACTTCATTGAGCTTCCTCAACAAAAATAAATTTCTAGTCCTTTTCTGTTTAATTGACTACAGATTAAGAGGATCAGAATATTTGCATTCTTGGCTAACTCTTGTCACTAACTTGTTCAAGGTGTATAACTGAGAGCATGATAGTAATAGTAACTAATAAAGCTGGTAATAATAGCAATGATTATTATTTTAACAGCTGTAATAGATAAGCAAAGCTCTGAAGGGCTTCCCCAATGGCTCAGCAGGTTAAGAATTGGCTACGATGCTGGAGACACAGGGAGGTATGGTTTTGATCCCTGGGTCAGGAAGACCTCCTAGAGGAGGAGATGGCAACCCACTCTGGTATTCTTGCCTGAAAATTTCCATGGACAGAGGAGCCTGACAGGCTACAGTCTAAAGGGTCACAAAGAATCGGACACCAGTGAACTAACTGAGCACAGAGCACAGCTGTGAAGGGCAATATTACAGTAGAGCTAAGCCCATCTGTCTCGTTCAGGTGTTTTCACTACCATCGATATCATTGGAAAAGGAATGCTTAAAGGGGATTCTTGGGCAGGGGATGGAAATGAGGAATGGGATGTAGATTTGGGAAGCAGAGACAAAGAATAATATCAACGTCACCTGTGGTCCAAGATCACCATCAGCACTGGGGATTTGGGCTGTTGGTCCTACAGCTTCCTTTTGGTGCTTCTTTTATTGGTCTTCTTTGAAATATCTCGTGTAGACTTTCTTACTCTGATTCCAATTAAAGTTTCTTTAAAGTTCTCATTTCTAGCATTATGCGGTGGTCAGCTTTAATGAGTGCTCAGAAGTACTCTCATTATATGCTAGGCTTTTCAAATAATCTTCTGTCTCCATCAATTGCTTCATCTCCTTCAAAGCAATTAACATAAGAATAAAGGAGGTCAAAGTAGACTTCCGGGCCTTGGTGAAATTAATTAATATCATTTTACCAGTGGGGACAAAAGGTAGATAACCACTTTCATTACTTTACTTGCAAGAGATTGTCACCTGTGCAGCAGCCAGACTAGTGCAAAGTTACCCCGTGCTGAATATATTTTCAATCAATATATTGAAAAAGATATGTCATTGATTGTAATTGCTCAGGATTAAAAAGTTTCAATTCATTGGTGAATGGAGCTGGGTAATAACACTGGCTATTAAATACTGACAACTGCTTGAGCAGGATGAAGATTCAAAAATATTTTTTCATAGTGTAGAAAAGGAAAAAGGAAACACTTATACTCCATTAGAAAATAAGCTCTCAGTTCTACACAGTCATTGTATTTTCTGAAAGTACAAATCAGTGATTTGTATTCTCATGCTTATTTTTATGCATGAAAGATGAAATGGCTTGTAACCATTATGGTTTTCAGAATTTCAGAGCTAAAAGTGCCAGCAATTTAAATTTATCAATGAATAGTTTAGTAAAATTCATAACAGTGTATATGTTTATTCTCTAGATAGTAGTTCTAATGTTATAAATGAGATTTAACTTTTCAAAATTCTAGCCATTTTCCTTTTATTTATTTCTGTGACCCAGTAATCATCTTAGTATGGTAACTTTAGTCGTCTTTCTCAAAAGAATTAAACTTTTAGCTCTCTCAAAAGCAGTCACACTTTAATTTTTACCCTAATACACTGACAAATCAAATGGATTACTCACTCTCCTCTTCCTGGTGATGTAGCATAATACCAATTTACTGTGCATTACTATCTGGGGTTAATTTGATTATTGGAGCACTTGTTACCAAAATAATCTGCTTCTTATTCTTTAAGTTGACTAATCAAGTCAGTCAAAATGGTTTTAATTAAACATATAGTGAATAAGGACTAAACTGCAGACCTAATTTATTGTATTTCTCCAGTGTCACACACTCACTTTTTTGAGGGTGAAATAGTAAGTTCAGAGGTTCTTGAATGAACACATGTCCATTTTGATTAGAATGAAAGGAAATTTTGCTAATGAATTTCTAGGTATCTTTACTTCTGTGAGCTTAACAGTCTAACAAGGTTATAACCTTGCTCCTTTCTAATTTCTTAGAGATAAAGAAAATGTGATAGCTTTCAAAAGAGTAAAAATGTCAAATTATTTTAGACATTGATGGTGTTTTATAAATTAACCTATGATATTTTACCTTTTTGTTAATCCTTAAGATTTACCTTCAATAACATTTAACTATGAATTAAGGTAATGAGTTTAATTGGGTACAGTGTCTAACATAATTGCCATGTCCTTAGTAAAAGGTTATTACTGTTCATGGGTCTGATGGTTGGTTGACTAGAAATACTCTCCAGTTTCACATTTTCAGGATGAATACACTGTGAACAGAATGGTAAATCCACTATTTACATCATATTTACTATTACCGTAGACCTAGGGTGACCAGTTGCACCTGTTTGCCTAGGCCTGCAAGGGTTTCCAGCCCAGAGATGTTTCCATTTTAAAACCAGGACTGAAAGGGTACAGGGGCTGCTGGACTTTCAGCAGTAAAACCAAGAAAGTCCCAGGCAAGTTGGAGTGAGTGACCCCACCTAGCTTACTGCACAAGATAATTCCAGTGAATTGAGTTTGCAAGCCATCACCTGATTTGTCACTACTGGAACATGATTTCTATGAACTTGTAGATTTAACCACTGAAAATTAAGATAAAGGATTTTCCTTAGTGAAGGGGACAGATGATTCAGATTCCCATGATGATATTAACAAAGGACACCACTTAGTACTCACTGAATCTTTTTGAAATTTAGCCAAAGATGACTATCTCTGAAACCTTTCTTGATATTCTTCCCTCAGACAGATCTCAGCTTTTCTTCTTTTTTACACCCAGTGTGCCCTCTACCTAAAGTTTATTATAGTGTTGGTGAACCTCACTATTTGTCTCCTTCTACTAGACGGTAGGACTTCCCAGGTGGTGCAGTGGTAAAGAATCTCCCTGCCAATGCAGGAGTCTCGGGTTTGATCCCTGGGTTGGGAAGATCCCCTGGAGAAGGAAAAGGCTACCCACTCCAGTATTCTTGCCTGGAAAACCCCATGGACAGAAGAGCCTGGAAGGCTACCATGTGGTCACAGAGGAGTTGGATGCGACTTTGCAACTGAGCACTACTAGACCTTGAGGAGGATGGACACCTTCTTTTATTTATCTTTGGACCCCAAGTATGTCTAATGAACGAATGAATGACCTATGTATTTTCTACTTTACAATATACTACCTATGTTTCTTCTACTCTACAGTAAAATACATGGTTTTTATTATCCCTATTTTACTTATTAAGAACTCAGAGATCCAAGGTGTTATATAACAAGCATTAAGGACACAGTGTTAATAAATGATGAAGCCAAAGATGGAAAATCAGACCTGTCTGATCGCAAAGCCCATTCTTTTTCCACTGTATGTGCATGTTAAGTCGCTTCAGTTGTTGTCCAAGTCTTTGCGACCCTGTGGACTATAACCTGCCAGGGTCCTCTGTCCATGGGATTCTCCAGGCGAAAATACTGGAGTGGGTTGCCATTGCTTCCTCTAGGGGATCTTCCCGACCCAGGGATCAAATGCGCGTCTCTTGCAGCTCCTGCATTGCAGGTGGATTCTTCACCACTGAGCCCCCAGGGAAGCCCTCTCTTTCCATTAACTCTGTGTTAAATAACTGGTCACTGTCAGTGCTTGGAAGACCCCCTTCTTTCAGGCAGAAGAATAGGAATCAGCAATACAGATGAAGTTCCTGTTCGTCTGGTCATGGATACTGTTTAAGCTTTGCTGGTAATCTGCGTAATAGATTTTATAGATTATTTCTGTGGAAAAGAAGTGACTAAATGTAAAATACAATCAGTGCTGGTGTGTTTACACAGAGGAATCAAAATGCATGCTACAGTCATGCAACTAAAACAAAAGATTCTGTATCTGCTTTCCTGTGTCACCAGTAAAACTTTTTTTCGAATTGAAATATAGTTGATGTACAGTATTGTGTTAGTTTCAGATGTATAGCAAAGTGATTGGGTCTTTTATATTATTTCCATTATAGATTATTAAAAAATATTGAGTATTGTTTCCTCTGCTATACAGTAAATCTTTGTTGTTGATCTATGTCCTTTGTACTAGTTTATATCTGTTAATCTCATATACCTAGTTAATCTACCCCTACTTTTGGCAACCATATTATGTTTGTGAGTCTCTCTGCTTTGTATATATAAATCCACTTGTATTTCATTTTTAGGTTCCACATATAATTAATATCATATTTGCCTTTCTCTGTCTGACTTACTTCACTTAGTAGAATAATCTCTAGGTCCATCAATGTTGCTGCAAACGGCTATATTTCCTTCTTTCTTATGGCTGAGTAACAGCCTATCCTGTGCATAGCTTTTTAAACCCATCATCTGTTGATGGGCACTTGGGTGCTTCGGTATCTTGGCTATTATAAATAGTGCTGCTATGAATATTGGGGTCCATGTATCGTTTCGAATTAGAGTTTTCATCTTTTTTGGATATATGTCCAAGAGTGAGATTGCTGGATCATATGGGACCTCTGCTTTTAGTCTTTTAATAAATGTCTGTACTGTTTTTAATAAATCCTTTTATTAGACACAATGAACCAGATCTACATTAAGAAACCTTTGTTAACCTTAACTCACTGCATCCTCCTATGTATTGCATCACATCTTTTTACTTATTAAATTGGGATTCAAAATAAGAAAGTATGTCAGTATTATAAAGTATATTAAGATAGCATAGACCTGCATGAAGACTATATTTATACTAGCACCTTTTCTTTCACACAGCAATGAACTGAAAAATAAACCAAACCAAACAAAGAGTTTCCCAGTTGCTTGGAAAACATTTGTATGCAAACCTTCATAATAATAAGCTCTTGGTATAATGTTACCATAGAAGTGTGACAATTCAGGCAGATTCAGGACATTCACCAGAAACTATCTGATAACAAACCTGAAAATATGACTTGTTTCTATGACATGGAAACAAACAGTGGCCCATTCATTAAGGTTCATTATGCAGTTGTGGTAGGGGCTTTAAAGACATCACAATATATTTGCCAGGAATTAAATGTTTAAGGTTTCAGATCTTCAGTGCAAAGTGAGATACAACACATAAAGGTGTACACAGAGTAAATACATTATTTTGGTACCCATATAGTGAGGACTTACTATGAGCAGGGCACTGCATTCCAGGAATGTATCCATGGAAATTGCAATCAAATAAAATTAAACTTGTTAGTATGTTCATTTGTTATATTTTACATTTAGAAAGAAAATGATTATAGATAAAATGTATTGCCTGTGACAAGATCACTGCAAAGTGTTTCTGTTTAAAATAATCAAAATTAGTATAAATTCCTTTTGGGAGATAAGGTGGCTTAGACATTAAAAAGTCCACCTGCAATGCAGGAGACCTGGGTTCAATCCCTGGGTTGAGAAGATCCCCTGGAAAAGGGAGTCGCTACCCACTCCATAGTATTCTTGCCTGGAGAATCCCATGGACTGAGGAGCCTGACAGGCTACAGTCTTTGGGGTCACAAAGAGTTAGACACAGTTTACTGACTAACACTTTCACTTTTCACTTTTACAGGTGATTTGACATCTTGGGAAATAATGCCATTTTATTCTACTAATGAAGCTTAATTCATGTGAATTAAGCAAAATTAATAATGTTTAGATTTTCAACACTGTACCTTAAATATCTAATTTTCAGCACTTTAACTTAGGTATCTGTGTCTTACTCATTTGCAGATCAGTTATCTGTCTTCACATGAACATCAGTAACACACAAACTTGAGAGCTACTGATGAGTGTAATCTGTTTTACTGAGTCAAATTATATAATAAGCCTGGAAGAAACCCAAGCTAGCTAGCATCCTGTTTAGCCCCTGCTGGTAGGCTAGTAAATATAAATAGGCAGCAGTTCTCTGTATAAAAACAGGTCTAAAAGTTGGTTCTAAAACATAAAAAATTCAAACAGTAGACTTATATAACCCCCCAAAGTAACTTCTAAAAGCCACAATTGCTTCTCACTATTTAAAGCTATATTCTATTGTGTACTTCCAATAGTGTTTATGCATTTTTAGTTTTGCTCTTTTTCTTCAAAACTGAATGTACTGTAAGCTCCCTTAAGTCCACTCTACATTCATTTAATAGATGTATATTAAATTTGCAGTTCCACATAAAAAATGAGTCAGTTTGTAAGAGTCAATGATTACCTGAACCTAAACCTTATATAACAATGGAGTTTTTGATCTTTGAACTATTCTGAGATAGTTTTTCCAGTTTAATAAATCTTGAACACATTTATGTATCAAGCTCTTTCTAAAGATGTGATGTTTGCCATCTAATCAAATCCTTTTATCTACCCTATGAGTTAGGTTCTGTGACTAACCCTGTTACTCTTAAATGAGGGATAGATTTGACCTGGTAAGTAAGAAACCAGGCTTCTTCCAGAGCCCACAGAAAATAATAAAATTTAAACTTAATACCTTGAGAGTGACTTCAGATGACTTAAGAGAGGCAGTGCAGAGAACTTTGTAGTTGTTTGTAGTTCAGTGTTTAACACAGTTCAGTAGTTCAGAATTTCACAGTTCAGTGTGGACAGAGAAAGAGTCAGAGAAAATGAGTGCCCCATAGTATATCGTACCTGATTGAACAAGTCATGGGAGATCGCCACAAAACAGTCAAATTTTAAAAAGGAAACATTATTGGAATGAAAACAGAATTCCAAGATTCAGAGATAGAAGAGTCTGCAGTCATTTTTCATATAGCAAGAAGGTACAGAATTTCAAGAAACCACATAGGGACAAGGAGGAGGTAAGGTTAGAATCAAATTTAGGATCTTCTTCTAAAAGATATGAAATGCTGGGTTGAATAATCAACTTAATTGGATAAATATTGGAGACTGTGTGATGCTATGTTTATTTAGTAAGGGAGTTTGGAGTATTTAGCCTATTAAGCTTAACTGGACAGGCTATGTAAGAATTATGTACTTGGAGGATATAAATTTAAATATATTTTCCCCAAAGGGAAGTATTTAACCTAAACTTGAGTAGTGTACTTTATTCTACCAGGTAGAAGAAGTGTATTATTTCCATTGTCTCCCTTTCAGATGGACAGTTGACTATTGTTTTCATTTCCTCGTAACTCTTCATAGGCTTGCGAGTACTCACTCATTCTCCACTGTCTCTTTTCATGGGAAAAAACATCCAGTGCCTTGACATCAGAACTTGCCTTTTATCTTTGAAATAATTTATTTCCCTGCACCTCTAGTTCTTTATCCAATCTTCCTAAATAAAGAACTAAGATACAGTCCGTTCCTGTGGACTGAATGCAGTATGCCCCAGTCAGTGACTGGGAGCGTTTGAGAGTGTGTCTCAATATCTTGAGTTCTTCTCTGTCCTACTGACTGACCACTGTTGACTTGTAGTAGTGATGTCATAGAGGGAAATTCAGAGTAGGGGTAGCCATGATCAGATGCCTCTGTTGAAAAAGTCAGTTGTAGGCATGGACACTCAAAACTAGTGTCCTGCTGGGTTTTGTTTGTTTGTGCCAGTTCAAAAAAAAAAAGTGTTTTTTAACAAGTTTTTAAAAATAGGGCAATCATACTTCCCTATCATGTCTGTGTAACAAAAAGATGTGTTTGTTCCATGCTTGGATGGGTTATGCCCTATTTACCATGGCTGGAGATTAATAGCAGCCCTAATGCTGTTATTTTCAGTAACAGCAGCAATACCTAATTTAAGCCCACTCTAACAGCAAATATCTTTCTCTCTTATTAGTGTACATCATCATTTTACTTGTTTCCACTTGAAAAAAAAATCTTTTCTGAGATTTGTTTTTGGTTTTCAGTTGAATTTCAACTGATGTGAACAGACCACATCCACTGATTTGTTCAACATCTTGCATCATTTGCATTCATTATAGCCTTTGCGTGTTTAATTTATATGTATAATCATACACAGTTACCCTGACCCCAGTGAATCAGATGAAAGGCATGCTTATAGCAATTAGCTGAGACTTTCTACTTTTTCTTTTCTTTTCAGCTATTATACTGTTACTGCATAAGTAAGAGTAGTATCGTACTCTGTGTGGTTATGCTTTCTTATTTTATATCATATTTTCATATATGATTATGAAATTATAGATGACATTATTGTCCTTTCAGTCCAAGATCACAGACATCAACATATTCTAGTATACTTGAGAAAATAATTAATTTGTAATGTGCAAAAACACTTCTATACTTCTATGATATATTGACCATTATGCTTCCAGAAAAAAAAAAAAATTGTAAGCAAGTATGATCCATGTTATTTAGGGTCAGATTTGTAAAGTAGTCTTGATCTGAGAATAGGTAAGAAACACAAGTTTTGCACCAGTCAAGAATTTTTTTTTAATTAAAAATACAACCCATAGAAATTACTCACTCAGAAACTGGATTATCATGTATTACTTGTTAACATCTTATTTCTGGCATTTTTATTACTGGCAGAGAAATATGACTTCAGCATTGGATACAATGGAAATGACATCAGTCTATATTCACTGATTAATTAACTGTCAGGCATTGACTGGATAAAGAAATACTTCCCTGGGAACATACATATGCTCTTTGCTATTGCAAGAATCACCAGGGAAGAGCTACAGAGACTTTTAGCTGAACTTCCTGATATTAGAGCAGAAAACTACTGCCTGCCGGAGTTAAATGATTCCTCAGAGCCACAGAGCTTGTTAGAGGCAGAACTAACTGACATTGAACTCAGCTGTTCTGTCTCCCAGTCCAGCGTTGCTTTCATTCCAATTCTTTTCATGTTCTCTAGCAAACCTAGAGTTCTGAAGTTAGGTGAGTAGTCAGTATTTAATGCAGAACACTACTTTGATGACTCAAATTCAAAATTAACAGCCAAACACAGAGCAGCCTCACAAGGTAGCAATTTTGTGATTGAAGAATTTCAGACAATGAGTTCATCAGAGCACACCTTACTAAGGACACTACAGAAAAATAATGAAATTTGCAATGCAAAATTTGGCGGGTTTTCCCCTTTGTTGGAGATTCACAAAGCACTCAATCATACACAAGGTAGAATTCCTGAATTAAAATAATCTACTGACTTTTTAAGGCTTCCCAGGTGGCGCAGTGGTAAAGAGTGTGTTTGCCAATGCAGGAGATGCAAGAGATGCAGGTTTGATCCCAGGGTTGGGAAGATCCACCCCCCACAAGTAGGAAATGGCAGCCCACTCCAGTATTCTTGCCTGGGGAATCTCATGGACAGAGGAGCCCGGCGGGCTACATTCCATGGAGTGGAGAAGAGTTGGACATGTCTGAGCACAGGCACACACACTTTTTTAATTCCAGTGTATCTCAAGATTTTTGCCAATGATGTTTATTTTTTCCCCAAACATCTACTTACTTTTAGAGTTAAAGTTCTTTTGGAAATAGTAAACTAAACACAAATGAACAAACAAAAAGGAGCATCTCAGAATAGGAGTCTTGTAAAGTTCTTTTGCTTCTATATTTCTAGTGATATAATGGGAGCAGTCATACCTATTTTTCTTAATTGAGTTAAAGCTTATAGTCATTGGCTATTACTTTTATTTCAGTTCCTCATAGAATAAGGTGTTCTTTTCTTAAGTTTCAACAAAGTAAAAGTTGTCATCACTATATTAGAATTTGGGATATTAATTATATAGTTTAGTGAGACTTGTAGCTTTCAACATGACATGACTAAAAAGATTTTATGATGCTTAAAAGATGGAATCAGTGTATTAAAACTTAGTCACAAGTAAAATAGTTTTGTGACCCACCATTAGTTGCACAATACCTGCGTGCGATGCTCCCTTTTCCTTCTCAGAATATATCACTTTCTTTCTAGATGTCAAATCTCAAATGCTCTAGAGCTATACAAATGATTATTTTGCTACCTGGAATACCTCTCATGTTGTCATGGGGAAGGCAGCTGGTGCCATCTCCCAAGTGTATACTGGTTTTTATCTTCCCATATAAAAAATAATAGAATAATAAGTAATTATGGGAAGGCTTATGGAAATGAAAACTTTTATAAATCTGTAATTGATATAAAATTGATGTAAGAAAAGTTATTACTCTCCTTGAGGCAACTGTCCTTTGTCATAATTTAGAATAAAAAATTATGTACCTTTTCTAAACTGGTACATGATTTATAGAACACATACTTCACAAATATCTAAGAAAATTCATAGATAAGTTTTGGAGCTAAAAAAAAACCAATGTTAACAATACTTTCAGCATAATTTATACTTAACCTTTTACTTTTAAAATAATAATTTATTCCAGCCAGTTTGAGCAATTTAATTGGTCAAACCCTTCAGCTATTGTTCACATATAACAAGAATTCTGACTTGAAAATTAGCTTAACATTTGGGGGGTCAGCTCCATCAAGAAACATACTGTCGTTAAGTGCAGACCATTTAGAACCTCACCATTCCTGCACGTATGACCAGAAGCCAACAGAGTCAATTTCCATGTTTATTTCCTCCTTGTTTGACTGTGTTTTGTCAGTTGACAGTATTCAGGCTTATGTTGATGTAAATTGCCATAAAGCAGGGAAACGCAGGCTATTGCGCTGTCGGGGAGGCTCAGCTGTGCAGAACAGCACAATTTAAGAAAAGCATCTGCAGGAAGATTCAGTGTCAAGTTTTGGAAATTGACTCTAAATGCAAATTGGCCTCCACTCCTCAGGCTCTGGAACAAAAGTGATGGCAAGGGAGGAGCCATCAAACACGCAGAACGCAGTTAGGCGTAACTGCTTTCCCGAAGACAAAACCAGGATCCCACTTGTTCATTCACAATAGATATTCAGACCCAACACTGACACTCTGCCATCCCCCTGTTTTATTGGAGCCTGCCACGTTCCCAGGAGAAGGATTGCCTCATTGTAGTTCTTTTTAATGTTTCCCCTCCTTCCTCCACTGGGAAATCTTCCAACCCTTCCCACTCTGCCGGGTTAGAAGAAAAAGCTCCCTCTGATTCCAGTCTCTTCTGTAACTGCTATACCTTCACGCTGACGAACGGCTGTGATGAACGGCTGTCTGTCCTGTTTCTCTAGCCTTTGAATCTTGCTGGTGTCTCCTGCTGATTTATCATGCCCTGTAGCCAGGAACCTGGGTCTAAACTCCTCTTACAAACCCCCAGGTTCTTCTGATTTGTTTCATGAAGAAAAATGAATTCTGGAGTCCCTAGCTCAGAGGGACAAAAGGAACAAACCAGAAGGCACATAGCATTTTTTCATTTTTATTTTATCAACACATTCATAAAATGTCTTGCCCACATTTGAGGAGTTCTTTCATTTATGAGATAAATGCATAGGAAAAGAACTTTTCATCACTACAATTTTTGCTTCTGCTGTATCTCATCAAAATAGAAGAGTTTTCCTTTTGCTTTCTCAAGAGGTATTCCACTTTTACAAAGAGTTGTAGGAAAGAAAGCCATCTCAGCAGGAGTTTACTTTTTCACTTGTTCTAGTAAGCTATTTACATAGATGAATTACTTTTTGATGGAACTGAGATTTCCTCATCTCCTGTGTATATGTTTCTGCTTTCCTTCTTCATAGATTTTCTGTTATTCAGAAAGCAATGAGAAGTATCATTTTGGGAAGTAATCCTTAAACATTGTTTTTGATAATTAACCATTTCTTCAAATGTGCATGGGAAAAACCTGTTTCTCAAATTCAAACAGTCTTCTTTAGTCAGTACTGAATATTGATTTTTCTCTTGACAACATATCAATTTGAGCAGTGTATTGTGAGATACCTACTAAAGTAGCTGTGAGAATAAAGAGGTAATTCAGTAAGGTGGTAAAAAATTTTTATGTTCATTATCTAATTATTTTTTAACTTTTTATTTTGTATTGAAGTATAGCCGATTAGCAATGAAGTGATAGTTTCAGGCGGACAGCAAAGTGACTCAGCCATGCATATACATGTATCCTTTCTCCCCCAAACTCCCCTCCCCTCCAGGCTGCCGCATAACATTGAACAGAGTTCCCTGTGCTATACCGTAAGTCCTTGTTCGTTAGCCATTTTAAATACAGAAGTTTGTACATGTCAATCCCAAATTTTCAATCTACCCCTCGCTCTGACCCTTCCCCCTTGGTAATCATAAATTCAGTCTCTAAGTCTGTGAGTCTGTTTCTATTTTGAAAATAAGTTTATTGTATCATTCTCTTTAGATTCTGTCTATAAGGGATATAGAAAGATATTTTTGACAGTTTTGACCCTTGCAGAAAAACATACCCATACCCATACCCTAGGTCTGGGTGAATCCAGCTGATAATTCAATGAATTTTTGTCTAAAGTTCATTTTTGAATTTTAAATCACTGTACATCCACATATGAGTTTAAGAAATAACACACAGAGATCCCATGTACCCTTTACCCAATGTCTCCTCCAATGGTAACATACTTCCGAATTATAGTGGAATATCACAGGCAGGACAGTGACCTTGATTCAGTCGAGATTTAGAACATTCCTGCCACCAAAGGAATGTGGCTATAAAAGAGCACTTTAGATTTTGAGGACTGTTTCATCTCTTAAATTTTTTAGTACTAAATATTCTTTCATCTGGGCAAACTAGCAACGAGATTTATAGGAAAAATGATATGACTTGGGGTCAATGACCCTGAATTCAGTTCTCAGCTCTGCCACTATAACTGGTTTCATCACATCTGGGGAATCAGAGCCTCATGATGCTTTAATTTATCGTTTCATAGGGACTTGCTCTAAATCAGTGATTCTCAACTGGCATGAAAGGAAAGGCTGTCTCCTCCTCCTCCCCTTGTGGAGACTTTTCAGGATCTTGGGTTGGAGGAATTTTCCAGACACAGTCCAACACCTTTTCCTTCATCCTTCACTTCTGCCTCTGTCTCCTGCTCCTTCTCCATCACATGCAGATGCTGATTTGTGTTTGCCCCTAGACTTCCAGGATTTCAACTCCCTCATCCTCCACTGAGAATTGCTTACGAAATCAGATATGTAATAATTAGATAAGGTACTAGTGGGCTGTAGGTTTACAGTTGGCCAACAACTAATCTCAAGCATCTCTTCGCTACTTTTCAACTTTAATATAATGATTTAAAAAAAAAAAACCTTCAAAGAACATGGAAAACCTTTCCACTTTATAGCATCCAGCTGATGACTCATAGGAGTGGAGGAAAATGTGCTCGATCTGTGAGCCAAGTGGGGTGTCTGTGGAAGACTGCCTCCAAGAGTGAGTTAGAGAAAGGGGATCTGAGGAAATGTGGTTGTTCCTGGGGAATTTCCGACAGAGACTGAATCACCCAGCTTGAGAAAGTAAGGCAAATGAGTCCCTCAACAGGAGATTTTGACCCTATTCAAACCCCTCTTCAGACCCTGTCTGATGTCTGTTTTCAAAGACATTTTAGTATTTATAGTTTAATTTTAGAAATAGAGAACTTTCTCTATAACTTTGGTGATATATCTCCAAAACAGATTCATTGTAAATTTAAAGCATAAAAGAAAGATACCATTGTTTGTGTCATGATGACTGTCTTAAATATTTCTTTCCAGGACTCAGCCTAGCTTATGAAACCTCCTTAGTTTTACACTTCAGGTGGGTGCTCTCTCCTTGAGTGTGGCAGATACAAGTTACCACTATGACTCCTTTCTATTTCTTTTCTTAAGAAACCAGGGCATATGGAAAAGGGAGAGAAAAAAATCTAGGATTTCAAACTACAACTAACTTATTGGAATGTTGAACCAAAAAAAAAAAATTATTCTGAAGTCAGAACCAAAGAGACAAGGAAAAGAAAAGGAGATAAAGTTTTTCTGTATCCCGCTAGGGATGGTACATTAAAGAAAAATTAAGAGATGCCAGAAACCATCATAGAATCTCCAAAATGACAGCTAAATGAGATTTCTAGACCCACATTAGAAGGAGCCAAGACTGAGAGGTGAAGCTAGGAATAGGGAGGAGAGAGAAGTATTTGCCCAGGGGTCAGCCTCCAGGTGTAGAATAACTCAAAAGATGTATAAAAAATAAAAATCTGTATGTAGATACAGCATTGTTTGTGACACCCTTGATTGCAATTTAAAAGCTATCCAGAGCTTAGGGGAGGCAGTGTCAACCTGGGGCTCCTGCTTTCAAGTAAGTTCCTCTAATTCTTGAAGCCAAGTGACACAGCTGTCCTCAGAGATGAGATGCTCCGTGAGAGGTCTGAGTGGGGGAGCCCCAGAGACTAGAAGGGCAGACCAGCTCTGGGCTCGAGAGCATCCTGTGATGACTCAGGGGAAGTGGAGGAACACGTGCTCGATTTATGGGCAGCATCAGAGTACTGCCTAAGACAAGCCATTTGATTTTACTGACCCACTGATACTTCAATAGCAATTGCCACTGAAGTAAGGAGCTGATTTGTATTACCCAGTGTCTGTGTCTGGATGCAGGAACCTGGGTGGTGCCAACTGCACAGCCCTCCATATTCTCAGTCCTGAATGAGTGCCAGATTCGGGAGACTCGGGGTTGTTGAAGTTTCTTTTAAACCTCTGGATCTATACAAAGATGTATCAACCACATTCAGCCATCTTCAGCACACCACTCTATCTTAATAAACTAGAAAAGATAGTATGGATCATTAGCAGGGGAGACAAGAGAAGCTAAGAAGAGCTGGTAAAATCTAAAATGTATTATCATTGATCTTTGTTGTACTGGGAAGAAAAAAAAAAACGCCAGCTCTTGGCTCAGGAGAGAGGCACAAGATCTATTTTCCAAGACTGCTCCCTATATAGTACAGCTGAGAAAGTAAGGAGGAACCCCCAATGAGCGATTATTACCTCTGGCCACAAGAAGCAAAGAAATGCAAGGGGCCCATAAAGGATTATCTCCCAACACTTAATAAATGTGTTTTGATAATTATTAAATACATTTCAAAACTATAAAAATAAATAAATAAAATACATTATCACTACCAGCATTTCATTAGAGGCCTGAAACAATATTGCCCTGGTATCATCAGTGAGAATTTTAGATGAGCTTATTTTAGGAGGAAAAGAGGCAGATAGATGATGGATGGATGGATGGATGGATGGATGGATGGATGATGGATAGATGGATGGATGGGGGCTAAAGGGTTATGTGCACTGAAAGAGAATGTAACAGAGCATCAGCCTCTAAAGTCACTTCAAGTTATTCTAAAAGAAAAGAGAACAAAGGAAAAACCGGAAACCACGTATGGGATTAGCCAAGCTGAGCATGAGCCTGAACTCACGGGGAGGAGGAAGAGCTATTAAGGAGCTTGTCAAACTAGACAGATGATCCATTACCAGTGGAAACCCAGCAGCTCCAAACCATTAGCCGAGCCTGTAATCCTCTCAGCCTGGGACCCGGCTCAGTGCCTGGAGAGGCGATCAGGGTCCACCCAGGAGCAGTTACAGCTGCTTACATGACGATCCTGAGAACATCACTGGGTCCAAACCACAAACTCTTCTTGTGAAAAATGGAGCACATGACTCGAGAGAATCCTAGCTGCAGCCAGCCCGCAGCTCCTGAGTACACACAAACCTTTTTTTTTTTTTATAGCAGTTGTAATTGTGCTGGACTTTGATGATCACAGCATGTGAATGAGATACTTTATTAAGTGTTCGAGGGAGAAGACGAGCTGGTGTCGTCACTTTTAGAAGTGGTGTTTTTCTGTGTTTTATGCCACCACTGGCCCTGACTCATCTTGATCAGAGACCACATAGGGAGGTATTTAAGGGAACAGACTGAACGCACACTGCCTGGGTTCAATTCTTGCCTATTGGCCCTAGACAATTTACTTAATATTTGGAGGCCTCAGTTTCTTCATCGGTAACACAGGGATAAAAATAGCCCTTGCATCAAGGAGTTGTTGAGATAAGTAACTATATGTAACGCACTGTGATGGTGTCTGCTGGTGCATAGCAAGCACCACCACCAGAAAAGCCTTTCTCAGGCTTCATCACTTCTTCTGTTATCCTCCGGGCAACGTGCAGGTACGCGTGTGAAGTAATGTATCACAGGCCTGGGGCAAAGGATGATACGGGGTGGTTACGTAGCTGTAGCAGCGGAGAAGCAGAAATGGGCCTCCTAACAACCTGGCCAGTTCTTACAAAGTAAATAACAGTTCACTTTGAATGGTATATAGGACGGGAAATTGTGACAGGGTAGAATAAGGCTACTCATCTCTTTTCATTGGCGTATAGTTGATTTACAATATTGTGTTAGTTTCCCATGTACAGCAAAGTGTCTTTATATGTATAAAATATATAAAACATGTATTATTGGGGCTTCTCTGGTGGCTCAGTGGTAAAGAATCCACCTGCCAGTGCAGGAGACACAGGTGCAATCCGTGGGTCGGGAAGATCCCCTGGAGAAGGAAATGGCAACCCACTCCAGTATTCTTGCCTAGAGGATCCCATGGACAGAGGAGTCTGGTGAGTTCCAGTCCACGGGGTCACAAAAGAGTCAGACATGACTGAGTGACTAAACAACAACAAATTCCACATATAAGTGATATATATTAATAATATTTGTCTTTCTTTGTCTAACTTACTTCACCATAGTATGATAATCTCTAGAGCCATCCGTGTTGCCGCAGATAACATTTTTAATGAAAGAAAAAAGAGTGAATTGACTAAAATATTCAGTATATAAAAAAGTCGTATCTTGAGCTAAGACTCATGGTCCTTCAGGGCTCATTATAATTTTCAAATGCCTTGTTTCTTTCCACCTGTGTTGCTCCTCCTACCTGGAATACATAATCAGTCTCTTCGAATTGGCGTTACACTCATCTTTCAAGGCACAGAACAAAACTGCTTTTATTCCCAGCTACAAGGATTTGCCAAAAGCTGCTTTTTATAAAGGTTCTTTTAAAATTTGCCTTATTTTCTTAGTAGACAGTAACCTCTTTAAGACAGAAATCCTGTTATCACTACCATTTATTAGTTTTAATCTTCACCTGTCTGCTTCCCCTTGGGCCCAGTCCTGATCCCTTGTGAGATATGTGCACACGGTATGGTTGTTGAGTGATGATCAAATCCCAGATCTATATATCCAAGGAGTTTCCTCCCTGGTAAAAACTCTAAGAAAATCATTTTCTTAAGCCCCAGGAGCCCAGTGTAATAATAGTGACAGCTTTTCCCCAATTTTTTAAATTCCATATGAGGTTATTAAAATGATTGTTGCTTCAGGCTGTTAGTTCCTAAAGACAAGTAAATATTCTCTTTTCAGTTAAATCAGTTTGATTCTCTGTGAATTCTGGTTCCTGTTTTTATGATACTCCTGAACGCCCAGCTTGTTGCTGGTTCATTTATTAGGCTTTTGAAATGCTGAATTACTCTGCATCGCATTTGTTCTTGTATTGTCTAGGCTCTAGCCAGCCTCCTAGGGTCGTCACACCATAATCTTAAACACAGCATGTGTCTTGTGGTCCAGATGTTTTCCAAGAGGGGATGCTGCCGCCAAGAAAAGCAAGATAGTATCTTGAATACCCAAAGGGATCGATAGAACTGAAAGAGCAACCAGATAGCCAACTGTATAGTTGTCCAAGAAATAGTGAGCCTATTCTTTGTATCGTTGGGGTTTTTATGATCAAATAGTAGGAATTTGAAACAAATTTTATGATAAGATACTTCTCTTCACAGATTCTCATAATATCTGCTTTTCTAGAAGGGACGTGGTGTTTGGCAGTGTATAGATAAAACTAGGATTATAGCCACAGCAGGAGAAACAAAAAAAAAGAGGAAGAGCTCATGAGCTGAGTGTGTATTGTTTCTGCATCCATGCGACGTGATAAAAATCAGCTTTCCCGATATTTGCAAGTAATACACAGAATGAAGAAAGATCGCTTTTGGAACTATAGACCATTGCAGCTGTGAATAAGCTGCTTTTCTCGTTCTTTCTGTTTTTCTCCCTGACAGGGTTTGCCTTTTGGATTTTCTCAGTCAGCCAGGAGTGTTTGCAATTGTGTTTTGTTCTTTAACAGCTAAGTTGTATCTTTCTGTGGTGAGGGTACCCTCTGGATTGTTGTTGTCTAGTCACTATGTCATGTCCGACTCTTTGCAACCCCGTGGACTGTAGCCCACCAGGTTCCTCTGTCCATGGGATTCTCCAAGCAAGAATACTGGAGCGGGTTGCCTTTTCTTCTCCAGGGGATCTTCCCAACCCAGGGATCAAACCCATGTCTCTTGCATTGGCAGATGAGTTCTTAACCACTGAGCCACCTCGGAAGCCCACCCTTTGGATTCCCTACCTATTAAGAAAGAAACGTGTTAACATTACATCTGTATTTTCATTTCATTATCTTATGAAATGATTCGTATATTTTTCCTAACTATTAATATAGTTCATGGTCATGAGTAGAAAATCTTAAAGAAGTGTGGGATTTCCTGTACATCTCATAATACCCTAGTCAAATTGAGTCCAACCTCTTGCCTCTGAAAATGTTTTGGCTTCTGTCCTAATCTCAATCATTTGAATTGTATTATTTGTCTGGTCTGGCCTAGGAGAGGGGATCCAGTAGGAAACTGATCTAATTCTGGGGTCTGTCTAGGACTGTAGGTCTATCTTAAGTGGTCTGAGATGTCCATGACCTTTTCTGAGTCCAAATTTAATATATCCTCAACTTTAAGAACCTGGATGTAGTGTCACCTTGAATGAGTCAGTTTCCGATAGAGCTAGCTACTCAATGCTAGTTTAGGTCCTAGTGCTTTTCAGTTTTTTTAAGTATCGGAATTCTTGTTTTCTGCAAATGAAATCCTGTGGTTTTGCTTTAAAACAATAGAATCAAATTTCCTCTTGTCAAAACAGTGATGGGACCCCAGGAACCCATAATGCCATTGGCCCTATGTGTACTAGACAGCATATTAAAAAGCAGAGACATCACTTTGCCCACAAAGATCCAAGTCAATGGCCCTGAGTTTGAACAAACTCCTGAGAGAGGGTGAAGGACAGGGAAGCCTGGCGTGCTGCCGTCCAAGGGGTCGCAAAGAGTTGGACACAACTTAGCAGCTGAACAACAGTGAACCACAACATGTGTGCTTCCTTTCTGCGGCAAGTTTCTTGGCTCTTCAGCTTGCCCATAACCACGTGAAGGTGTCTGCTCTGCTCCAACCAGGCTGGACGCCCTGCATTTTTGCAGTTTAATATGGTCGTCCATCGTTTCCACATGTACAGTGAGGACAACACAGATCCAGAGATCCCAGCTTGTCAGGTGCCTCGTGCTGCCTTCCTCAGAGCCCTTGGGCTGTTCCTACAGGACCCTCAACCCAACATTTTAAGCCCTGTTCCATTTTCTCGGACAGTTCAGTAAAGCTCTGAGGCAGTAAAGACCCAGGGCACCAAGGCATTAAAATCTCCAAACATAAGTCTCCTGGTGAAGGTCAAACTCCATGGACACCTAAAGAAAGCAAGGGATGCACACACGTGGCCCTTTTTTTTACTTTTAAGAAATTACAGTAACCTTGAATGGATGACCCTTTATCAGGGATCTTGACACTGAATCTGGGGTATGATCACAAAGGAAGGAGGAATTTGAGGTGATTTTATTTTCTCTTAGATTCCTAGTAGGGGTCATCTGACTACTATTCGAGAGGTATCCTTTCGAATGTTCTGTGGAAATCTAAGGATTTTGTCATAATCTCTGTCTCTTCCCTACTCCTTCCTTTCCTCCCTTTGTCCCTCACCTCTCCGACTTGCACTAGACACACTGTTAAGAAACACAGAACCTGCATATTGTCTGAGGATACGAGAATTTTAATTGCAGCCACCAATTTTTTTTAATGTACTACTGAGTCAAGATGTTTATTGTGACCAATTAAGCACTTCTTTAAAAGTAGTCATCTGTTCTTTTTTAAATTCATATACATTATGATAGACTTTTGGAAAGCTTATGTATTGACTTATTTTTGGCTGCACGGGGTCTTCGTTGCTGTGTGTGAGTTTTCTTTAGCTGCGGTTAGCAGGCCACTCTTTGTTATGGTGTGCAGGCTTCTCATTGTGGTGGCTTGTCTTGCTCTGGAGCACAGGGTCTAGGCATATGGGCTTCAGTAGTTGCAGCACATGGGCTCATGAGTTGTGCCCCCGGGCCCTGGCACGCGGGCTCAGCAGTCCTTTGGACTGCAGTGCATGGCGTCTTCCTGGACCAGGGATTGAACCTGTATCCCTGCATTGGCGATCAGATTCTTACGCACTTCGCCACTGGGGAAGTCCTATTTATCTGTCCTTGCTTAACTGATTAAAACTTTGGGAAAAGGTAGTGTTATTATGCAGAAGTTAAATACAGGAATAGCAAAAAACGTTGGAATTGTCGGCATGATTCAGTGGTAAAATTTATATTTATATTTTTTCCTGCTAATTAATTTTGTGCATTCCGATTTGGTGTAAAAGAGAGACTTTAGTGGCATTCTTCTTTTAGATTTTGATATTAATAGTTGATCATGATAATTAAATTAGATATCTCGTTTTTTTCCCTAAAGAAAAAAAAAATGTTACTGAGTTTATCACACCATCATCATCTTCATAGTTAGCAGCAAAACACCTTTATTGAGCAGCCCCTGTATACACAGTACTGTTCTAATGGAAGACAAGGAAATAAATCAACCTTTGAGGTCTAATTCCTCTTCTTCCTACTTTATTTCCATAACTTAATTAACCTCCAAAGTCCAATTCTAATATGCATAAGATACTTGGCATATTATGCATTCTTTAAGTATATTTCAAATTAAATCAGTTGTTTTTTTTTTTAATGTTCTCCAGACAGAACCAGCTCTACCTATTACATACATCCACTGTGAGAATTTAGCACAGTTGGCCGCTGGCAACAGACACAAAGATTTATCCTGTGCAGCTATTTTTCTGGCCTCTTGGATGCCAGCCAGTTGCCTAATGGATCATGAGTGAGTCAGTTTCATTCAGCCTCTTAGCAAAGTCATTTTGTCCAGCAGCACACGATTTTCTGTCATGTAGGTTCTTTGCCTGGGACAGCTGTGACAAGCAGAGTCTCCCTGTTTCTGCATTTCTAGATTCCAACTGGGCTTTTGGCCCCAGAAAGTTGGTCCAGGGAATCAGAAGTCCCCTCTAAGGGAAGAAAGATGTGTAATGAAAGCTTCCTGGAAAAATTAGTCAGACTCTGCAATTCACCGATATTCCAGAGTGGGTCACAAACATATACATGTATGAATAAGTTGGCTTAATATGTGTCTGTACAAGAAACACAGCATTTGCCTTTTGATTCCTTGAGGCCAGATTACTCTTAAGTTGCAGGAGGATAATGAATGCAGGGTATATCCGGAAGGAACTGAACAGCTTCTGCTGGTAAACCTGAGTCACAGTCTTGAATTGAAGCGTCGCTGTGGCTCCTCGTAAGAAATTCCGCCCCATGCGTTTGACAAGGGACCACGACTAAGCAGGGCTTCCACTGTCATTCAGATGGTGAAGAATTTGCCTGCTATGCAGAAGACCCCAGTTTGATCCCTGGATCGGAAAGATTCCCTGGAGAAGAGAATGGCTACCCACTTTAGCGTTCTTGTCTGGAGAATCCCATGGACAGAGGAGCCTGGCGGGCTATAGTCTATGGGGTCACAGAGCCAGACGCAACTGAGCAACTAACATTTTCACAGGACTGAGCAGGGGTGAGAAACAGTCTGTGTCCACGCCCTCTCCTCCAAGATGGTCATGTATGAAATTTCCCTTTCAGGGGCCATTCCGCTGACCTCCAAGTGCAGTTAGGTGTCTGGGAGGGAGACATCATCACCCATGTATAGGTTTTAAAATACAAGCCAGTCATCATGGTCCTTGTGGAGGGGAAGCCTGTGCTTTTGCTGATAGCTGCCTTGACTCGTTGTGAACCACTGGAAAATCTTTTTTTTTTTTTTAAAGAGGATATTGAGGTGGGGGCTGCTCCTTGCACATATGCATAATCTTAGAAGAGATTTCATTATGCAAAAAGCTACATTATATGCAACAAAGGATCGTTAGCTAATGGCTCCAAGGACAACCTGTCTTCTCTATAGGTCACTCATTTTTAAATGGATAAAGTTTCAAAGAGTATACATCCTTTAAGTGGCCCTGGTATCACGAACAGAGCACAAGACAGAAGGAACATGCTCTTCCTTTTTATCCAGCATTCTCTGTTTCAGAAATCATTAGATGGAAGGTGCTGAAGCTAACTACAAAATGTTGATTCCCCTTGGAGAAACTGTGGTTTCATGTGTAGATTACTTTGTTCATTTTCTTCTCTTTGATCCAGTGAAATCAAAATCTTGAGAAACTTTGTGGCATAGAGAGAGATGTTCCCGTGGATAAAGAAAGTTTTCTGTTCCATTAGTCCTACATGACACTTGTTACGAGTATGTAAAAGACAGCTGAGCTGTGTAGAGGTTCCACTTTCATTTGTGGAAAGAACAAGAGCAACCCCTTCACACTTCACTTCATTTTTTAACATAAGGATGCATCTCTCATGCTGGTCTGTTTTGGCCTTGTGTTTTGTTTCCTCCTGTCTGGCTCAGGGAGCAGATTTGGCTCCATTTCAGCTGTGCTTTCTAAAACACTGTGCATGGAACCCATTCAACCAGGTAGAGACAAGTGTCTTCTTTTCACAAAAGGTAGTGGGTTGTAACTTAATCTTCTATTCTGCCTTTCACCCCTAGAATCTATCTAGTTAAAACTCTTATTTAAAAAAATATATGTCCTAGATTATATCCAACACTTGTTAGTATCAATTATTATCATAATTGTGAATCCTAGAATGCAGATGTTCATCCTCAGACTTTGCCAATATTCATATGTCTGTTTTCTTCCCATAGATGAGTGTTCCAATTTCAGTGTGTTTTCTTTTCAAGAGTCTCCACTATGTAACTATTCTGACATTTCAGAGGTTGCAGTCTTCCTAATATTTAGTCTCATGAGGTGCTTCAGTGTTTAAAGGACTCTTTTTATTGTGAGTTTTCTTTTTTTCTTGCTGACCCATCATTGCACTAGATCAGTTCCTTATTTTTCTTTTGAGCATGACTAATGGTAATAAAGTCTGAGCTCCGGTCTCATATTCCATATTTTAATTGTATAAAGCAACTCTGAAAACCCACACTGAGAAGATCCTGAGCCTAAATGAAATTAGGTCATGTCTCAAAGAAATGATCCTGTGAATCAAGCAAAATGTGTGTGGGTGTGTGCCCATGTGAGCAGGAGAGAGGGAGAAAGAAAGAATTTGAGCACCCAGCCTGTGATACTAATAATACTTCCTCAGACAGCTCCTATGCAGTGTCCTTGTAGTAAAATGAAAGGAGCTTTGCACTGTACCTGGTGTTCCTTTTACAGATAAGGACCTTACGGCCCGGAGAGAATATGGGATTTGCCTGAAATCCCACAACAGTGAGCACTTGGAGCTAGAACCTTTCTCCCATGGCTGCTGTTAATCCCATCCTCTTTACTTTAAGCCATCTCTGCATCAGATCTGCAGTACTGCCTCGCAGTCACCTGCCTAATTACTGATGATACCCAAGGAGAGGGCAGGCGAAGTCTTAGCCTACCAGTCTATCTTGAGATGGTGAAATTCACCAGCAATAATGGGAACTCCAGAGCTGCTAGACAGAACTGGAGACTACCAGTGTCTATTTATCATAGTTCTATCGGGAAATACAGACATGACTCAAAAGCAAAATACTGGTACTTTCTGTACCTGGTAATGGAGATATCACAGAGCGGTCAGGGAAGAATTAGTTCCTGGATGGTGTTACTGAAAAAACAGAATTGTGGAAATCACAGTTGTTTGAGATCCTCTTTGAAGTTGGGTGACTACCTAGTCACTGTGATGCTGAGTGGTGATGCTCCCCTGAGCGTATGTGAGGCTCCAGATTCATGAAATGCCATGTGGTCAGAAGTACCACTCCTTTTTTTGCTAATATTATTAAACGCCATCTGTTAAAAATCAGATGCTTACAGACGAGACTACTTAAATAATTGGAGGAAGCAAAATAGTGTACGTCCCATTATTATCAAAGTAGAATAACCAAATAAGGATGTGATCAAACAACTCGAAACAGTCCAAGAGTGAAGCAGAGGAATGTCCTCAGTGTTTGAAGCCAGTGTCTGGATGCTGTAAAAATCAGACTGACTAGTCAATGAGAGTGACCACAAAATTAGATGATTTTGACCCAAAAAACGCATTAGCCTCCTTTCCAAGAGTATTTTCCAGTTTTCCATTGCTGTGTTTCCCCTCTTCACCCCCAGCCCCAGGAGGAAAAGAGGATGATTTTTTCAGTTGTTTTGTTTGAAAGAGAACTTGATGTCACTGAAGTATAATGTGAAGGAAAATGTTCCCATCAAGACCAGCAGTCTCAGGGAGACGGGAAAAAGGAAAAGACCACTCATGTCTTAGAAAAGCTTTTCCAGGAGCTGGATCAAATTGGATAATGTCATGATCCTCTTCACTTTCAAAGTTCTTTACTTACCTTAGAGAGGCAAAAATAAAGACATGGTGGAAATCTACATGTCTTTTTCCTTAGTGAAAACCTTCAATTGAAAACCCACCTCAGTGTCTCAAGTTGTTTTGCATCCACATTTAACTCCATCCACAGCCATTCTTGGGCTTCCCTTGTGGCTCAGCCAGTAAAGAATCCGCCTGCAATGTGGGGGACCTGCGTTCGATCCCTGGGTTGGGAAGATCCCCTGGAGAAGGGAAAGGCTACCTACTCCAGAATTCTGGCCTGGAGAATTCCGTGGACTGTGTGGTCCATGGGGTAGCAAAGAGTCAGACACGACTGAGCGGCTTTCACTTTCACAGCCACTTCTGGGCAAATAATAGTCTTGAAAATTATTGTCTCAGAAATATTGAGATTGTGATTATGATTATATTGATTATGTTAAGAAGCTGCAAATATTTTCTGGCTTTTACCTACTCCTGTCTTTGAAAACTTTTATTTTCTAATTGGAGGATAATTGCTTTACAATGTCGTGTTAGTTTCTGCTGCACCACGACATGAGCCAGTGATAACTATATATATACACACACATATACATATATACACACACACCCTCTCCCTCTTAACTATCCACCCTCTCACGCTCCCCTCCTCACCCCCACCCCATCCCACCCCTCTCAGTCGACGTAGAGTGCCAGGCTGGGCTTCCTGTGTTATATGGCAGCTTCCCACTCATTATGTTTTACACACAGTACTGTATGTATGTTGATGCTACTTTCTCAATTCCTCCCACCTTCTCCTTGCCCCTCTGTCCACAAGTCCATTCTCTATGTCTGCATCTCCACTCCTTCCCCACAAATAGATTCATCAGTACCATTTTTCTAAATTCCTTGTATATGCGTTGGTATAAGGTATTCGTTTTTCGCTTAAAACTTTTTTCACAAGTTCTCATTGCTCTTTTCCAAGAACCTGGAAATGCAATGGAATCAATCCTTAATGATTGTTTCATATGTCTGACTCGTGTACTTGATGTGGGTTAATAGAGTAAAAGTTCTGTAAACTGTAGGTTGCATGGATGTCACCTGCCATTCCGTCTGGAGAACCGTCTTTATGGTGGCATTAAACCTTAGAGCTGAAACAGCAAGTTCTTTATAAACGTGGACTGAAGTACGCAGCTCATGGGCAGAGCCTGAGTCAGTCTATCCCACTGAAGAATTTCTATGGCACTCCAGAGGAGACAGTCCTGGACTCGTCATCAACCTGGTCTTGGCCATGCCTATAATTTTTAATCATAATAATTCAGAGAAATTCTAAATTTAATTATTAAATGTTTCCAACTTCATATCCAAAGTTAACCATTCATTTTGGCTTAAGAAATCAGAAGACTGCTTGTGCTAAAGAAGTACTTCTTCAGGCTATCAAAAGAACTGGAAAAGCTTTCTTACTGCCTGACAGGATGACGTTGAATTACCCTTAAGTGTCAAGGCTCTTTCCTGGGACTGATAGAGTCCTTCAGAATAAATGGACACTGAAGTAGAACTTAGCTCAGTTACATGACTCAGAGAGCTGATTCAATTGAGAGCTGAAAAGCTAACCTATATATGTCTGTGTTGGAACTGGTTGGTATATATCAACAGGCGACCAATCTAAAGGCATGGCAATCAGTTTAAAACTGTGTTACAAAAAATAAATTGCAAACGCTGATATGATTTTCATAAATCAGGGAAGTATGGCTCTGTTGCTTTTTATAGCATCTGAATTATGGCTTAGGCTTATTACAATTAGGAAAACAAATTTCAGTGCTGTCAGTGATACCTTGGTGTAATATGGCAGTCTGTTAGACTTCAATGTGCTGAAAAGACAACAGTGATTTTCAATGAGTAAACATGTAAGTAAAGCACATCGAATAAAGTTGTCTTTTTATATAGCATTCAAGGGACAGCTGGAAGGTGGAAGATGGGTTGAAGGAGTGTGGCATCGAGAAATACATATTGGTGATTCAACTGTAAGAGAAATTCATTGCAGGAGAGTTATGAGGGTAGACAGGATATTCTAGCTCTACAGGAACTGTCTGGGAGGTGCCCATATTTGAGCAAGGACATTATAAACATGCAGCCACACCTGTCTCCGATTGCACTAGAGAGAAAACCCAGATAGTAAAAAGTCTTAGGAAATAAGGGGCCCAGGAAAGAGCCCTGAGCATCTATAAGAAGGAATAATGACAAAATTGGAGCTTCCCTCGTAGCTCAGTTGGTAAATCATCGGCCTGCAATGCAGGAGACCAAGGTTCGATCCCTCAGGCAGGAGTATCCCCTGGAGAAGGAAATGGCAACCCACTCCAGTATTCTTGCCTGGAGAATCCCATGGACAGAGGAGCCTGGTGGGCTACAGTCCATGGGGTCACAAAGAGTCAGACACGACCTCACGACTAAAGCACCACCGCCAGTGACAAGACAAAAGTCTCAGAGGAGGTCAGCTGGAGACCTGGGTAAGGAAGGAAAGCACGCACCCAGTTAACTTTAGGAGAGCCTTTGCATCCTCTAGTGTGTGAGCGTTAGTCGCTCAGTCGTCTCCGACTCTTTGTGACCCCGTGGACTGTAGGCAAGGAATTATCCAGGCAAGAATACTGGAGTGGTTGCCATTCCCTTCTCTAGGGGATCTTCCCAACCCAGGGATCGAACCCAGGTCTCCTGCATTGCAGGCAGATTCTTTACCTGCTGAGCCACCAGGGAAGCCTTTGCATCCTCTATGGCATTCCAATTTCCCAAGGCTAATTTCAGAGTATTTCTCTTCTATCCTTTTCTGCCCAAATATAACATGGAGGTGAGATGATAAAGCTAGTTGGATTTGACTTTTCATACAATACTTCAGTCTTAAGGCTAGGTAGGAGGGATTTCCAGAGGGCACTGAGTCTAACCAGTACCTTCAGATACAACTTTTACCTCCATAGACCAAGGAAGTACAGTACCCACCACATCCATTCTCAAATAAGGCATAAATCTTCCCAGGAGAAATTCCACAACCGCTGATATTAATGCTTCTAGTGATAAAACCCTAAAGCTGGGACTTCCAGGTGATCCAAAGGTGAAGACTGCATGCTTCCAATGCAGGGCTTGCAAATTCGATCCCTAGTCAGGAAACTAAGATCCCACATGGCATGCGGTGCAGCCCAAACAAAACAAAGCAAACCAACAAAACTGTTAAAGCAAACTCAGCCATTGTTATTTTGCCAAGTATATTTAAATATCAGATGGTTGGATGGCATCACCGACTCAATGGATATGAGTTTGAGCAAGCTCCAGGAGATGGTGATGGAAAGGGAGGCCTGGCATGCTGCAGTCCATGGGGTTGGAAAAAGTCGGACATGCCTGAGCGACTAAACTAAACTGACTGAACTGACTGTAATAAATGATATTCATTCCGACTGTTTCATCCCCATGAATTCTTTTTTAGGTACCCACTTCATATAAGTGCATGTGTCCCATAGTCAATTAGTTTGAGGCTTTGTCTGAGTAATTTTGCATACATAGAGCTGCGATGCAAGTGAAACTCAGCCTTTAATTAAGTAATCATTAAAAAGGAAACTCGTCTACTTTATCCTATTCTGTAGTTGACAGTGATTGAGGAGCTTGATGGACCCATGGTGGCACCAAAATGGAATCAATAAATTAGAGCAATTGTCAGGCCCAGATTCTGATTAGTTAACAGCTTGCCTGAGTTGGTGAGTAATACAGCTGTAAAGAGTAAAATCTATTTTCCTAGAGAAGTCAGAAGAAAACCTTTAAGACCTAGAGATTATCATACTAAAGCGAAGTAAGTCAGAGAAAGACAAATGTCATATGATATCACTTATATGTGGAATGTAAAAAAATGATACTGATGAACTTATTTACAAAACAGAAATAGACTCACACACATAGAAAACAAATTTATGATTACCAAAGGGTGAAAAGTAGAGAGGGATAAATTAGGAATTTGGGATTAACAGATACACACTACTATATATAAAATAGGTAAACAACAAGGACCCATTGTATATAGCACAGGGAACTATATTCAGTGTCTTGTAATAATTTATAATGGAAAAGGATATGCATATATTAATATGCATATATATATATTTAGTCACTGTGCTGTACACAATATTGTGAGTCAACTATGTTTCAATTAAAATTAGGAAGGAGAACCTTAAATGTGATAGTTATGTGACAGTTGTTGATTGTGTGAACCATCTTTGAACTTAGTCAAAAGTAGATGTAATTTAATGTTGGAACTTGAAGAAAGAGTGGAAAGATGGGTCCACATGTAAGAGAAAAAAATGTTATGGTTTCTTTTATTTTTTGTTTTATGTCACCCTGTGAATGTGATTATTATGGCTGAGAGTATTCTTTTAGAATTTGTTGCCTTTTGTTGTCTTCAGCCATCTTTTCTCTGGAAATGTGCCCATATTATTAGTGGTTCAAATCTTACTGTAATATCAGTGTGGGAATCCTTATTTGGAAATATAGGGGTTTTGTTATCAACAGGATAAAGTATATAAGAAAATATTCAAATGTGCATATCTCCCTTAAGAGTTTAATAGTTCAAGTAGAAAAAACAAGATTTTTTGCTAACTACTTCATTGTGATATATGACAGTACCATAAAATTCACCCTTTTAAAGTGTCCAGCTCATTGCTTTTAGTGTTTTCACGAAGTTGTACAACCCATAACCTACTAATTTAGAATATTTTCATCACCTCAGAATAAATCTCATAATGTGGTTAGTTCCTATTTCCTCTTTCTCTTGCCCCTCAGCTATTCTGGATATTTTTGAAGCAGGTGTTCTCACTGAAGCCCTGCATCTGCCTTTTGCATTTGTTACTAGCAAAGATTTTATTAATTCAATGCAATTGAGTCCAAATATTTATTGGTATATATAGTGTATTATATTATTTTCCATTTCTTCTGTAATTAAATGAGATAATGAATAATGGAATATTTTCATAGGTATAACTGATGAAATAATTTAGCCATATTGTGGAGGAAATGAAAGAAAATAAATGCTGTATGTAACTCAAAATTGACATAACAGAAATCAAGTGATCTAGGTAAATTAAAGATAAGTTCTCTTCAAGAGATAAGTAATTACCTTTTCACTCACGTACAAACTATTACACAAATTGTTTAACTATGTAAACAGACTATAGATAGAAGTGCCATTAAAAAATCCACAGCCATTTTTTAAATTAATTCAACAAATGCTTTCTTTTCACCACAAATGCAATAAATCCTTCTTCTCTTCACCTCTGCTAGGTGGTACTTTGGGTTAATCCTGAACATCAGCTAAGAGAATTGCGGTAGTGTTTATCTCATCTTTGAAACTTGGCTTGCACACCTAATATCAAATATGTTTGAATTCTTTTTTTTTACTGTAGTAATAGAAGTAAATTATGACAAAAAAAAGTAAGAAATGGAAACAGAAAAACCTGTTCTGCATTGATCAGAGACTGCCCATGTAAAAAATGACTCCAGGATATCAATCTCAATTATTTCTCTCAGGAAGCTCATGGGAAAACATTTGTGCTTCCAAAAAGCATGTCCATCTAAGTTCAGATGACCCTAATGGTCATCCATGAAATCATACATGTATAGAAAAGTCAAATAAACCTGCTGAAATAGCCTATGTTTGGTCGTTTGTGTTGGTAGGGTTGAATTTTCAGAGGAGAATGGATTCCTGGGTATGTTAGTAGTGTTTTCAGTATTATCTTGAATTTTCATTTGCACAACAGTCAGCTCTTGGAACTTGAGGAATGGAAGAATCAAGAAAAGGAGGAGAATGATAAAACTGCTGAGACTATTTTAATTGGTCTCCCAGTCCTATTTTTGTTTTTATCTTATGCTTTCCTCTCCCTAACGGTTGGATTTTTCAAAAGTAATGGAAGCAAGCATAAATATCACCACCTAGACCTCAGAAGTGCAAATTTGTTTGAGTGTGATGTTGATTTACTTGAATCAATAGCTTAACTGGGTAGAATTTAATTATATTTGCTCTCTATTTACAGAAATATTTTTATATTTGGATTTCTTTAGAATGGTATTTATCTTGGTCAAAGGATGAGTGGGGTTCAGAGATACTAAATGAAGATTATAGCAGCATCCCCCACTTCTGTAACCTTGTTGGCTGGCCCTGGAGCCTCACAGGATTTTAAGCCAATTAGAAACTGAACACAAACAAGACTGATCAGAGTAGGGATTGCCCTGACCTCCTAGGAGTCTCCAGATTTTCTCTTTTTTTCTCTTGTCCTATAGAGGCGCTGAATACTCTCATCAACACTACTGGTTTTGAAACATCTTTTCATCTGTTTCATTCCCCCAATGAGCAGAGAAGTGCTTTGATCTCTTTTGTCCTGTGATACTGTGGAACTGTCTTGATGAGTTTTTTTTAATTTATTTTCTTTTCACAAATATTTGACCTGAGCTATAATGCCATACTTATAAAACATACGTGCAAAGGAATACCATTATTCTGATGCCTTAGGCGTTTCTAGTGGGATCTGAGACATCAAATCGAAAGCCAGAAAATCAATAAAAGAATCAAATAAAATTAGTCTTTTGCCCTCTAATAGCGGTAACCCAAAAATTCTGCTCATGAAGGGACATGCAAAATTCACTTCTTAGTTTAATATTCTTAATTGTACCTGATACCAGTATCCCCCCAAAAGTGGGAGGAGCCTGCAGTGAAAGAAATCTCTGAATTTTTCATCAGCTGGCTATCAGGTGTATATCTTTGAAGTATCGATAGTATTAATAGCAATAGCAATACGATTAAGAAAAAAGAATTTTTCCTACCATATACACACACATAAACAAATCTTACGGCTTACATACAATTGACTTACATACATTGTATTACTTTCTCGTTAACATCTACTTATTTTTCTTCTAAAATAGTTTCTTTCAGGGATTGCTAAGGACTCTTAGGTAATAGGCTCTTCTGATGGCACTTTTTCATGTCCTTTTCTGATACGTTGATAGATAAGCAAAGTGTAATTTATTTCCTTCTGGTCAGTTTATGCACAAGAAAGAAATGAAAATGTACATGATAGAAATGAAAATCTGCTCCTATGTACAGGCTTCTTTTGAAAAAATCTTAATAAAGCAAGTTATATGAAAAATCTGGAACCAAGAATTTGGAGTAAAAATATTCACACGACTTAAAGTTTATGTTCTGGTCTTTAACTGGGGGACTTTGAAGATAATCAGTGACTAAATACCTATTGTTCGCGTTGAGCTATTGATAGAACAAATTCAGACACTGAAAAAGGAAGTCTTCCATAGGAACACACTGGCCTCCTGCAGTAATGATTCCTGATAAAGACGGTTTCACTGTCACTGTCCTTCTGACTTCTTTGCATGTGCTGATGGCCATACACTGGTTCGTTTCAGATACCATCAGCGAAAATGGAATATGCTGAAGAGGCACTTTTAAACTAATGGCTCATTATAGAGCAGAAATGTGGCCCTTCAGTCACAAAGAATGATTCCAAGGAAATGACTTAATTTAACAAATTGCCAGTTGCCCACCAGCCGTCTTAGAGAGGAATGATTTATGCAAAGTGGGCAAAAAAAAATCTTTTCCTTAATTTTTTCTTCCCCTATCCTTTATTTCTCTGAGGAGTCAGTTCAGGTTAGAGCAAGGGGTGTGGGGGGGTGCATATTAAACGAAAAGTGTGACAGACTGTTGAATTTTTATGGCCATTTATTGAGCTGGATTGAATGAATTTAGAGTTGCATCTTCGAAACGATCATTTCTTTCTTTGTTTTTTAAAGAATCTATCTATTATCGGGATACTTTCCTTTGAGGAGCTATGATACCATCAGGCTGAAGTCTCCTAAAGTTTACTTAATTGTATAAATAGCTTTGCAGAAGACACAAGAAAGGAACTTTTGTGTAATGGGTAGAACAGACAAAGTTAGAAACAACTTCTCATGTATTTTATGATGAGACAGCAGCATAATAGACAAGCAAACAAAAGGAGTTCAAAATCTGTATTAAAAGGCAAAATCTGATTTCCCAAGGCTCAAACCAGCTTATGACTTGAGAAAAATGCAGAAATACTGCTTGTGCTTTTGTAGAATGTCTGATTATTCCATGCTTTATTTTGCCACGACTGTCATAAAATTAGTGGCGTGAGTTCAAGTATCTCTGCTCGAAAATCAGCACTAAAATACAGCATTCTTCAAGTCAGAGCACAAGCAAGTTCCTGTTTATCATTTACAGGAAGGTTTTATTGGTCCTGGTACATTTGGTCACCCCAACCCCCACTCATCTGCTGATGGCCAGTAAAAGCTATAGGAAGTCTCATCAATGAAATTAGTAATCTGTGGGGACAGAGATGCAGTTAATGCCTGTCTTTCTAGATTTGTGATCATTGGGATGTACTTTTTATGACCACTGAAAATATAAGCTTGACTTAATAAGATGTAGTTGTTTCTATTGTTGTATGTATTTTGAAATTCTGAACACAAAAAAAATATTCTTTGGTAGCCAAATGATTTTGTTTAAGGTTAATAAAGTATAGCTTTTAAGAATACCCATCAGCATGTGATAATGACAACATATTTTAACTGGCTTCTGCTACCCTTGACCTGCTAAAATGGCACAGTTTTCACTTTAGAGGTTTACAGAAATAGGAAATATGTGAGGGGCTTCCTGTCCCAATATGTACCAATTGCAAGTTGAGGAATTAGAATCAGGACACTTGAAATTAAGATTAAGATGTAGCACTTTGTGATTTGTAAAAATCATGTCAGATCGTGCTTAAATATGAACACTGTTGAGTTTAGTCCAAACCACTAGTGTCATTGATATATTGTTTAATCCCCTTTCTAAAATCATAGAACCCTTAGGAGGGAGGAGCAATATAAAAGTAGAGGAATAAGGGGTACAAATTTTTAGGTGTAAAATAAAGTACAAGGATATATTGTACAACATGGGATATAGCTGATATTTTATAAATGGAGTAAGTAATGTTTACAAATTGTGAATCTATATTGTACATCTGTAATTTATACAATATTGCACATGAACTATACTCCCATTTTAAAAAAGAACAAAAGAAGTGTTAGTGCACTTCAATAAGTTCAGTGTCAGAAATTTACAGCCTCTGTTTGTGCCATTGGCAAATAACTGTGGAGAGTGAAGGTAACCTCAGTAAAGATGTATGAAAATTATGAGAAATGTAAATTTCATTGTCCATAAGTAAAGTTTTATTGTAACACAAAAATAAAACCATAGAACCTCAAAGTTGGAAGCAATCTTGAGTTTGAATGAGTCCCATTGGCAAACAGTTGTCAACTGGTCTGCTGTTTTTTGTTACAAAAAATGACCAGCCTACATCTATTTTATCTTTGATTAGCTCTACAGGGTTTTTTTTTTTTTGTATATTCAGCTGGAAATTAGTGTGCCTGTAGCTTCCATGAATTGAACCCAGTCTCTACCACTGTAATATATAATCGTTCCATATGTTCAACTTTGATTACCGCTAGCAATAAACATGGAGAAGGAAATGGCAACCCACTCTAGTATTCTTGCCTGGCGAATCCCATGGACAGAGGAGCCTGGCAGGCTACAGTCCATGGGGTTGCAAGAGTCGGACACAATTTAGCTACTAAACCACCACGACCAGCAGCAATAAACATCTACCTGAAGATAATTTCATCTACCTTCTGCATATGGTAAAATTTGAGCCCCTTAATCAAACAAATCTCTGTCCTCTGAACCGGTTCCATTTATCCAGTGTTCTTTCTACTCTTTTCTGTCTGAAGACTATTTCTGGTTATGACTGTATCCATGGCATGCATAGTGACTAAGTGAAATAAAGATGTGATGACTGAGGCATTTCACCTCCTCTTCTGGGCTTCCACTCCAGGGAACCTTGGTAGTTATGTCTGTAGCATACAGTTTGAAAAGTTGTCTCTGCCTCTCTTCGCCTTCTTCCCTCTGACTCCAACACAGGGTTACTCTCTATTCTGTGGTCCTTGTGCTGAGGGCGTAACAGTTCCATTGCAAACTCAGCCTAATTTGTGAGCTCCAGATGGGCTTGCATGTCCTCATTGTGAGCACTGTAAACATGGAATATTGTTGACACTAAGAATTTGGGCATGACCCGTCCTTGGACGGCGTTATAACCCGAAGTTAGAACTGCCTTCGGACTTGAATCCTGAGACCATGAAAACATGAAGGGGCAACCCAGGGTGTGTGGAAGGTGCAAGAGTGGTAGATTTTGTCACCTTGGAGGGCATTTTAATTCGAAAGCTTCCACTTGCTTTGGTTCAGTCACAACAAAAATGAAATGACAATCCCTAAGGTACGGCCACAATATAGTAGAATAGTTCTAACTTCTGTGCCAGTTTGATAAATCAGATTCAGGACTAAATGAAAAAGATACAGCCTCATGGTTCATTCTTGTGACTCTGTGTGTGTGTGTGACTGTACATTTTCTTAGCAAAGAAAACACTTAAAATGTCATGTACTATTTGTTAGCTGCCTGATAAATTATGGGACACCCAGTTAAATTTGAATTTCTGATCATCAAGGCATAATTTGTTTGGGTATGTTCCAGATATTTCATGGTGCATACTTACACTAAAAAAGCATTCAAATGGCATTGGGTATCCTGCATTTTTGTTTGCTGAATCCTCCAGCCATCTTGCTTTCAGGTGGGGCATCATGGCTTGATCCAAGAAAAGGCCTGTACTTCTAGACATAGAGATGGAAACTGAGCCCTGCCTTTGAGAGATTATCTTTTAAGAAACAAGGACTATTGATTGTTAAATGGTGGAAGAAGTCTCATGCCTTCTTATGTAACCCACACTGCTGGGAGGCTGGGGCCAAACAGAGGAGCCAGCATTTAAGATTTTTCCTTTCCTGAGGGCCGTGGCTGAGTTGGACCAATGGTTTTACAAAGCAGTTGGGAGTAGAAGGAGCCGGAAGTCCAGGAAGAATGAGAGGAGATCTGATCCGAGCCAGGAATGCCAAGTTTATCATTAAAGATAAAAGGTTTAGTCCTAGGCTGTAAAATAGAGAGACGAAAAGAAAGGATGAGATTCCTTCAGGAACCCAAACACATAGGAATGGGTACTGAACAGCACGGGAGAAGGTTGCCTGAATGTAGACCACGGGGATGGAGAAGACACCCACGGATGTAAAGGATGTCACTTGAGTTGAGAGGAATCGGCTTACAGAGAGATGCTCTAGCAGAATGAGATAAGCAGGACTCATAATGACCCAGGGACTTCTCTGGTGATCCAGTGGTTTAAGAATCTGCCTTCCAATGCAGGGGACCTGAGTTCAATCCTTAATCATGGAAACTAACATGCCTCAGCACAATTAAACCATGCATCACCAAAAGAAATATACCAAATTTTTAAAAACTTATCCAAACCAAAGTTTAGACACCTAGCCTGGATTCACAGAGACTAAATCTGTCTCTGAGACTGACTGAGCTCATAGCAGGGTGATGAGACAAAAAGTTTGTGATTGATGAGGGAGAAATCCATCTTGAATGAAAATTTCACTGAAGGTTTTCAAATGTTAACTCTGTAAGTCGATCTTATGTTGGCATAGATGTATTTGAATAATTTTATATCTTCACTCATTGATCTTTGTTCTCCTGGGACTTTTAAGAATCCTGAGTAGGTAAACCAGAAAAAAATGTACGTATAGTTTTCTTCTTTGATCTGAAGCATCGTGTGGTGTCCTACAGAGCAAGTCAAATGAATCATTTTAGCCTTATGCCTGTGAGAAAAGATTTCGATGCATTGGATGGCCAGTACACTGTTTATAAAGTTAAACTTGAAAATTAAAGCTTTTAAAAGAGGCATTGCAAGTGTGCATAAGTGTGTGTGTGATTTCCCAAGATTATAGAATTATAAAATAATAGTAATTTAAGGAAAAGATAACCAGCATTTTATCTTAGGAATTTTAGCCTTTAATTATGACAAATAATGTGTGATCCTCAAAAAGATTTTAATAATTCCTCTGTAGTAGTCCTAAACTGAAGACCTAAGGAAGGCTTGGCGATAATTTTTAGAATTTTAAATTTTTTCAGATCATGTTTCACCAAATATTACTCTCACTTGTATAACTTGATTCAGTGGGTCATTAAAACTGATAGTCAGAATTAATCCTGTGGACTAGGATTTCAACAGAAAGAAGGCTTTAGAAATGAACCTTTTTTTATAGATAAGTGGTATTTATTATCAAAGTGAATATAATTTCAATTATTCACTAAGTTTACAAAGTCCTATTGTGAAGGCAGTTTTTTGTTTCTTTTCTTCCAATGTTATCTGAATATTCTGGAAAAATTAAAAGCAATCCATATAAAGAGAAAGCAATACATTTCAAGAAAAAGTGAATTTTGTGCTTGGATGCAAAGCTCATTTATCACTTGATAAACGATACTTTGCATTCACTTAATTAAAGTAATTTATAGCCAAGTATTAGATACAGCAGACTTGCCATCTATTTCTATAAAATAAACATGCAGTGTTATATTTATTTTGATTAGCAGTAATAACAAAATATGACCTAAAATTAGTTATAATAGTGTCCTGAGGTAAGAAAGTCAAACAAACTCAAGAGCTAGGTTCTCTTTCCACTCTTGTCATACTCTTGAGAGAAGGACAGTAGGCACAAAAGTCAGTAAGGCAAAATGCTTCCTCAAAATTGTTTTCAGAGAGCTTCAGAAGAGAAAGAAAAAATTAGAGACTATTCCAAACTGGATGTGAAATAAAGGGTTACCTTAGGTCAGGCAATAATGTTTCTCTTTCATGGCCAACAATATTGGAAATTACATGAGTGGATTTCCTGTACTGTATGTTAAGATAATTCAACTTCAATGTCTCTATTAAAAATATATTGAAACAGAAGTTTTAAGTACAGCCCCTTATTTTTTGAAGCTGTTTGCTTCAAACCAAACACATAAGTAAAAATATGCCTAAGAAGCTCATGGCCTTTGCGTTTTGTTCCTTTAGAAGCAGTGTGATTTTTGTTATAGTTATTGCTGTAACTGCCTTTTAGAAAATTGGGTTTCTGTATTAAATAAGGCTTGGTTGGTTGGTTAGCCACTACGACGTGTCCAACTCTTTTGTGACCCCATGGATTGTAGCCCACCAGGCTCCTCTGTCCATCAGATTTTCCAAGCAAGAACAGTGGAGTGGATTTCCATTTCCTTCTCCAGGGATCTTCTTGATCCAGCGATCAAACCCACATCTTCTGCATTGGCAGGCAGATTCTTTACCACGGAGCCACCAGGGAAGCCCTAGGTAATGCTAGTCCCATATCCTTAAAAATAAGGATATATAGAAAGCTGGCAAACTCTTTAATCTCTCTGAGACATCATTTTGCTTTCTGATAAATAGGAGAAATAATACAGAACTTTCAGGCTATTGGGAGAACTCTGTAAGGTCATTTTTCACTGGCCTCTTGAAGTCACTCAATAATTATTTCCTTTCCTTCAATGTCTTTGCTCAGAGATAGTAGAAATAGTTACTCAAGCATCTGTGTGTTAAAATGATACTTTCTTTGTTGTCTGTGAATGGGCATGGGTACATCCAGTTACTTTGTGGAGGAATCAGTTCTGCAAGACAGTTTCAGCTATGAATTTTTATAATGGAAACTGCATTAACTGCAGTATGGTCCAGGGTGACATTTGGCACTTATATGGTTATTTTTTAAATAAAGTAATTTACATGATTGCCTTTTCTTTTTATTAGGTGGGGGGAAAGAGAGTAACAACGTTGACTGTTCACTCCGTCAAACCTCCCCTTTCAGCCTTCAAAGCTTTTCTCAAGGACATTAAACACTCCTCCTAATTACTTTTTATTGATTTCTCGACATTTCTGCTTAACATTGACTGCTTATTTTTAGGAAACAAAGGATGCTAACCTAAAAATGTTAATAGTGCATTTGAAAGTACAAATTCAATATTTTAGTCGTGCCTCTTATAGCTTATAGCTTGAAAAACTGTCTTATCTTACTGCAGAAATATAAAATCTTCAACTGACTTTGAGCAAATCTATAATTTGCAATATTTCAAGTTTTTAATAAGTAAAGATAAGACTTGACAGTGTCAACTGAATAAAAAAATTAGTAAAATAGCTACCATATTACTAATAGAGAATAAGTTGACAAAAATTAAGTAACTGCATTCCTCTTCAATTTTGCAGTCCTTTGTCATTAGTGAACACTTTAATTTTGTCTATCACTCTCTGATATATAGCATTCATTTTGTCAGGGATGAATATGTAAAGCAGTTTTGATTAGATGATTATTATGTGAAATCTAACCAAAAGAAGGTGGTCTCATTTAGAGACTATTTAGAAAGTCCATTTTTTTAAATAGTTACTCATTTAAACTAGTTGGTAGTCAGGATTTTCTTTTCTGTTTTTAAGATTGTTTTGATATGCACCTTTTAAAAAATCTTTACTAAGTATTTCTTCTGTTATATATATATATATATATATATTTTGGCCTCAAGGCATTTGGGATCTTAACTCCCTGACCAGAGATCAAACCCATACCCTCTGCATTGGAAGGTGAAGTCTTAACCACTGGACCACCAGGGAAGTCCCAGTGTTTGACTTTCAATTAAGAGTGCTACCATAGGACCCATTTTTTTAAACCTTCTTGGGGGTGATTTGTATGTTATGTGAAAATGAAGTTAGAGAAAAATTACAGGTCAACAAAATGAGCCTAATTTCAACTGTCACTGTAGATAATTCTCATTTTACATAATTTATGTTCATCTCTTATAGATACTTTTTTTTGTCTTTTCTCCATATCTCTTTACTGAATTCAATCAACTTTTAAAGGATCTAGTGGTATTAAATTGCATTGAGGTCAATCAGATATCATATGCAAATATTAAATATTGCTCAAGCATCATAACTAAATTTGGTATTTCATTTAAATAGTTCCTGCTGCCATAATTCTCCAATGGTGTCTATAAATCTGTGTATTTTTGTTTGTACATGCATTTGTAATATGTACCTGCATAATTTTCTCTTACTTTGGCTTCAGAAAGAAATAAATGAGGTGGGTTTTTCTAACTTGGAGATTATCAATAAATGAAAGTTAAATTATTTACAAAAAAAAGAACTTTAAAAAGAAAAATAAGGATAATTTGAATGGAGGTTAGATAAGACCCGTTACAACACTATCACATCGGATGGTCATGGCACCAAATTTTTTGATCACTTTCCTAATTCAGCCTAAACTATTCAGTTTAGTCTTCTGGTTCTTAGAAAACTTTAACTGAAAAGACAACCACTTTATCTGCATATTATGAAATACACAGTAGAATATTAGAAAACATGGACTAAACATTTTACCTGAATTAAGATTAGGTAGCACTGATGTGACTAACATTGTCCTCCTGTCTTCTGCTAAGAATGCATGATGTAGAAGTAATGTTTTGAGTCTCGTTTTCAACATACAGACGTACTCAGAAAGTGATTTTTTATGGAGGGTAGAAGAATATTACTTCTCAGTCTGTGGAAAGGATGTTAGTTTTTTATATGTTTGTTTATTTTTTACTAGATGGTCACAGGTAGTTCTGGACTGAAAGAATCATGAGACAGAAAGCTTTAGTGGATATATTATGGGCTTGCAGTCAACCTGCCTTAGAATTTCTCTCCACTTTGTTTATTGCTCCGAGAACACGGGCCTGTAGTTCATTTTCTTTCAACCTAAGTTTCTTCATCTGTAAAAAGGATAGTGGTGGTTTAGTTGCTAAGTCATGTCTGACTCTTTATGACCTGGTGGACTGTACCCTGTCAGGCTCCTCTTGTCCATGGGATTTTCCAGGCAAGAATACCAGAGTGGGTTGCTATTTCCTTCTCCAGGGATCGATCCTGGTCTCTTGTATTGAAAGCAGATTCTTTACCAACTGAAGCACCAGGGAAGCCCATACCTATTTCTTAGGGCTATTTTGATGACTATGGGGCTAGAATATCTGACACTATAGAAAGTTAATGAATATGCACCTTGTTCTTTGCTAAGGATTGTATTGCCTTTACCCTACAGATAATTTTTGAGATTCTTTAGCATTTATTTATCCTTCTCGGAAAAAAAAGAAACAAAGAATAAAAGCAAAAGACATTCCTTACCAATTTATAGCCAATGGTACCAATGCTAGATACCTGCTGGGTTAGGTAGATATGATTTCTACTTCAAGAGACAAAATAACTAAAGAAAAGGATGAAGTTTTATGATATCAAAAGGAAGATGCTTAAAATAAAAATATCATATCTAGAGAATTCTTCCATGTTTGGAATCATAAAATGTCTTCTCTCTCTGCTTCTCATTTCTTTTGTGCTTTTCCCTTACCTACCTTGAAGATGACCTTAAAGCCAGAACATGGTAAATAGCTTGCCCAGTAAAAATGGTTAGTTGTGAGCATATTTAATGTGTAACTCTTAGCTTCATTGGGGTATAATTTATCCTGGGTCATATTCTAGAAGTATGACTGTTAATCATGGATAGATTTGTTTCTTCTGTTGATGAGAAAGGCAACAGAAGGGTTGTATTCCCAGCAAAGCACTGCTTTTTAAGATTTCACACTTGGATATTGGGCAAGAGAATTCACTTGAGTAACTAGCAAGTCTGACATGACCCTTTTCTTTGTACTTTTCTCTTTGAGCCCCTAATGAATCTGATGGGTTTTTTTGTGACATTATGTAGAAACTATTTCCTAACAGTGCTTTGTATACCTCAATTCTACTGTGTAAAAGGATCAAGACAGTCTTTCTAACATTACTGCTTCTGGGACAGAGAAGGGCAGTTCCTATCACAGGTAATGATGACAATCCAATTTAATCTTTTACAACCATATTTTTTTCCATTTTTTATTTCCCTTTTAGATGATCTATGTAGTAGGAGTTGCCTGTAAAGAGTCTGGGAGCCTTATTCAAAATGATAACCAAGCATATTTGTTATTATCACTATATATATATTTATTATATATTACAAAATATATATATTATAAAATATGTATATATATAACAAAAAGGATTTGAAAGTAGAGAATGAAAGAAACCTGGTAGAGAATTTAGTATTTGCTCCCTAGTTAGCCACAAACCATGCCCATTCTTCAACTTATGAATAACTTTAAGGTACATGTCTCTTATTTTAATTTATGCCTGAGGGACTGGAAATGCTAACAGTTGCAAGTTCTATATTTGGATGTGGTACAGATGCCTGTCAATCTTGCTGAAATGACAACTTCTCTCATCCAACTTCAAGCATATCATTTTTACCTTCTTAAGTCATCAGGTTTAGCTGAGCAATAAGGGTGTGATCTCTCTGTTGTTGGGATTATAAAATGCTCCTGATGATTTTTCAGGGTACTTGTGACTAAGACATCAGTGCCAGCCCTGGTATTTCTTGTCATCAGTTATGATAGTGATGGATCCTATCTGTCTGGACCTCTGCTCCCTCGGTCATCTGATCTAAGAACAGTCGGAACTCGTTCTGACCTCATTTTATGCCTAGTCACAGAATTTCTGGTAAACTAGAGGAGACATTCAATAAATCAGATATATTTCGTATCTCTAGAGTTGGGTCATGCATGACTTCTTTCACCGAGTTTCTCAAATGGACAAGAGTGTCATTTTAGAGCCTGGAGCACTGCTCCCACAAGTAAGAAGACTAACGTGATGCTGGGAAAGATTGAGGGCAGGAGGAGAAGGGGATGACAGAGGATGAGATGGTTGGACGGCATCACTGACTCAGTGAATGTGAGTTTGAGCAAGCTCTGGGAGATAGTAAAGGACAGAGAAGCCTGGCGTGCTGCCGTCCATGGGCTTGCAAAGTTTGACACAACTTAGCGACTAAACAATGAGGAGCAATTCCTTGCTCAGTCCCCTTCTCTCTTTGACCTGTGCACATATCCTAGGGTTCCCTGTCTCTAGAATATGATTCCAGCAACATAGATCACATTGCCTGTTTAACAGACTCCATTTCATCACTTCTTCAATTTCTGTAAGTTTTCTTATGGCCATGTTGCTATTATTTTGCTTCTGAAAATAGGAAACTTCAACTTCACATCAGAATTGGAAGCTAGATTTTACCATAAATTGCAATTTTACAGTCTCTCAGCCCAAGGAATATGGTGCATTCAACAGGGAGGAAGAAACCAAGGAAACTAACCACACTTCACTTCAGCATCAAAAATCCTTCCATTTGCAATAAATCCTCCTATGACTAGGTCTAGTCCCTGGAGGATGCTACATCCTTCTTTACATCACAGAACTGGTATCCCAGACCTTCCTAATTGAATTGAACTTCAGATTCACTTGTAGGGCCCAAGAAGTGCCAAGTTTTCCCAGAACCAACAGCATCCTTCTTGTTTTCTCTTTCTCTTCCATCCACCATCAGGTTACTTTTTGTGTACTTTGTCTCTAACATTCATGGATAAGATTTTTTTCTAATTTTAAAAATATGTGTGGCCAGCATTTTCTGTGGAAATTACTGTGGATATGCCAATGTCTGGTTCTGACTTTAGAAGAAATATTTTGACACTATGCATTCGCTTACAGTTTCCATCTGTTCCTCCATGTGTTCTGCTTGTTCACCTTTGAGCGACTAAAATTTGTTATTTACAACTGAAATAATTCACAGATGAAATGGCCTTCAAATCCTGAAAACAAACAAACAGACAAAAAATGAAAGCAGACAGAATCACTAGGTGGCTCTCTGAAGGATTGCATCGGGCAAAGGATTAACACTGAATTTGAAATACTCTAAAGAATAATCAGATATTTCACTAGTATTGGTAAATAATGAATTAGTTTTTATTCAGTCTGCTGAAAACTGTATTTGGCCTTTTGATGAAAAAATGCCAACTAATTAGACTAAAAACAAAGTAAGAAGTCGAGATAACAAAAATGGGGGGAAATCAGGGGCTATCTTGGGCACTTGATAAGCTCCAGGAAAAGATCTTTGATTCCAGGATTGATGAGATTGTGTTAAGGACAAAATAGCCTCCGTCCTTGTTTACAAATGAATTCTTCAGGTCCTGGCATTTTTTCCTACAAAAAAAAAATTCTAAAGACAGAAAGCAACTTTAAGTCAATGGGTAACAGAGTGCAGTTTGATTTTCTAAGGAAGGAAAGCGATAGTCACAAGCAAACACAAACACACACACACACACACACACATACACAGTGCTCTGGCAAGTGGAGAATTAACTTCCCAAGCTTGGGCCTCAGGCCTAGTCTAGTGGCTGTGATAGATCCTTGCAGCCAGTTGACAGGTTGTGATAACCTTTTAATGGAAAACAGTGTGAAGGGGCGGTGAAGGATTACTGAGTTCTAACAACATCTGTCTGGTAATTAAGATCCTTTACTCATTATCACCATGTAATTCCAGGAACTTGTGTGGCATCTGTAAAATAATGACTCACTTCCGTGAGTTCTTTAGACTCTGAGAAAAGTGGAAGCACTCAAGCTCTGGGCATAGAACATGAGGCATTAAGGTACAGGGAGAAGCGAGTTTCTCAACAGAAAAGATCACCCATCTGGGACTGATGTCTATGAAGATATTTACATCCCTGGGATTAAGTGTCGAACACACTAGCAAGGTGTGTAATCACACACACACACGCACACAAAAACACAAGCTCTCTTTTAACAAAAGCATTCTATATTTCAGTATTAGTAGGAAGTAAGGCATCCTTAAGGGACAAGCCATGAAACAGGTCTTTTGAAAGAACAGGGTTCAAGCTCTGGTTTCTTCTTATTAACAAAATCTCCTTTGTCTCGGATGGCTTGTTTCCACTAAGAAATATAACCAGAACTTGCCTGTGGTCTGTGAACTTTCCCTTAGTGGAGCTCAGAACCATGACTAACACTGCCTGGATTTCCCCATTACGATAGTCACTGGATTCAGTTTTAACTGAACTGGCGAGTTCGCACTAGGCATTTGGAATTGCTTATCTGAGTGCAGATTCCTACTGAGACCTACCATTTGGTTCTGCAAAGTGTTTGACTTCTTTAAAGCTTTTCCTAGATTTCCCTGACAGTCCAGGGGTTAAGATTCTGTGCTTCCAGTGCAAAGAGTACAGGTTCAATTCCTGGTCAGGCAACTTAAGAGCCACATGCTGCACATCAAGTGCTAAATAAATAAATAGCCTAGCATCATGTGATATTTAAAAAAAAACAACTTGTGCATAAGTGACAAATTTCAACTGAAGACATTTGGTGCCTCTCCAAAGACTCCATGGAAACGGGAGGAATTAAACTGGCAGAGTGGACGTGGGCTAGGGTTGGGTTGAGTTCTACCTGCTTGAATGTTGGGGTGGCTTTGCAGAGCCATGATTCCCTCACAGCTAGGGGGCTACACAGCCCTGATTTCCTGCTGTATGCTCTTTCCTTCATCAGCGTTCAGGTGTGGAGCCCTCAGTGAGGGATGGAAAGAGCAAAGATCTGCATTAAATACAGACTTGCAGTGTCTACGGTTTATATTTGAAAGGTGGGAAGACCATACCCATTCTGAGTTATTACAGCATCGGGAGATGGAAATGCTTCATTGTCCAGCTAGATATATTACCTCCAGGGAAAAGAAAACTTGGGGAGGGAGATGGGAGGGAGGTTCAAAAGGGAAGGGGTACGTGTATACTTATGGCTGATTCATGCTGAGACTTGACAGAAAACAACAAAAAGCAATCATCCTTCAATTAAAAAATGAATTAAAAAAAGAAATGTACAAAAAAGCCAGTAAATTATAACTACGACCCTACATGGGAACCTTCTTAATATTCTCTGTTTCTGGCAGAGCAGGCAAACAGCCAGGCAGCTTTGATAAGACCCTGACCTCTCCTCCACTTTTCTTCTACAACGCGTTTCAAGGTGCCCTTGTTTGGTTTAGCTGTAAGTGGAATGATGATTTCCATCGAGTTTTTCCAACAAGCAAATGATGTCAATATATAAAACAGTTCCACCAGATGATGAGAGTAGGACACTGAACACATGGCTCCAGTTTTTTTTTTTTTTAAATATATTGTGTACTTTGGAAAAAGTTCGAAGCATGCACCTGTCTGCTTCCTTTTTATTGAACAACAAGGTTTAATGGCAACAGTAGGAAAACAGGTGTCTGTTCAGCTTGAGCATGAAGGCCTAGAAATTGAAAAACAAAATAGAACAAAAATCCCAAGTCTTGAAGGAAGGCTTCTTTAAGCATAATGTAGTGGAGGTTAATTTATAATTTTGGCCCAGTTCCTGCAAAGGCGCAGGATTTGCCTGTCATATTTCCCATCCCCACCTCTAACCTAAAAAGAATATGTTCTTTAGAAAAACAAGACCTAGCGTGAACTAAGTATTATGAGACCAGCTAGTCCTCTGGGCAGCAGGGCAAAGTGTTCTCTTGAGGTGAAGCATTTAAAGTTATGTGTGTTTCTCAAATGACCCTGTTTATGAAACAGAAACAGAATCACGGACATAGAGAACAGAGTGGTGGTTGCCAAGAGGGACGGGCTTAGGAAGGGATGGAGTGAGAGGTTGGGGTTAGCAGATGTAAGCTTTCATTTATAGAACAGATAAATACCAGGGTCCTACTGTACAGCACAGAGAACTATATTCAGGATTCCTTGATAATCCATAATGGGAAAGGATATTTAAAAAAAAATACATATATGTATAACTGAATCCCTTTGCTGCACAGCAGAAATTAACACAACATTGCAAATCAACTACTTGTTGTTGTTGATGATGATGATGTCTTCTTATCTGATTCTTTGCAAACTAATGGACTGTAGCCCACCAGGCTCCTATGTCCATGGGATTTCCCAGGCAAGAATATTGGAGTGGGTTGCCATTTCCTTTTCTAGTCAACTATACTTCCATAAAAAAAGAAATAGAAGAAAAATTAAGTTGTGTGTTTGAAATTGTTTTCTGGCCATAGGTAAATGGCCATAGTGATATTGAAAAAAAAATTTCTGTGTGTTATTTGGTGACCTAGAATTTCTGCTAGGACTCTAAAAACCACAGAAACACATTTCATGGACACATCATCCTACAGGAAAGGATGTTTTGCTATTCTGGTCATGAATCTGGGAACAGGGAACTCCTGGGAGTTCTGGGGAAATCTGTGCCTTGAAATTATCCATAATACAGCAAGATTCCTATCATCAAATGTGCTTTTACTGCTTCATTACTTTATACGCAACAACCTTTGGCCTCCGTGTGGAAAATATTGAGCTTGTGGAACTGGAGTCTGGCTCTTTATGTCTATAGCCATCACACAGTCACAGAATTGCTGTAATTTGGCTAAATGGCGTGAAGCGATGGACAGTCTAGGGGTTTACAGCTGCCAAGGTTCTGTTTGAAGGGATAGTCTTTAGGTCTGTTGTGTTAGAGAGCCACTGATCAAAGAGGTCTGACTCCAACCTGAAACCCTTGGAAGATGGTGTCTGTGTTGTCTGGACCTTGTTTTTTGCCTATACTTTTAAAGAGTCTCCTTTATGCAAAACACCAAACATGTAGATTACTTAAATTGATTTGTCAGGAGTCATTTCCTGTCAAAGACATGCTTTCATAAATCCTAGGACTATCACTGCCTACATCATCTGTATACTTAGAATTTTGGGCGAACTAGAGTATTGTCTGCTTGTAACAGGTTCCTTGATATCAACAGACATGTGGTAGTTACATTAGGAAAGCATCAGTCATGTAGTTTTGGCTGCAAGACTTGACATTTTAATTTTACCAACAAGTGTTGAGTATTCAGAATGGGCTTCAGTCCCTCTGTCTAATAATATCATGCATAGTTCCTAGATTGTGTGAAGAGTGATGAGAAAATGTGTGTTTAGGCTGTTTGAATGCTTTAGAAAGAGGTGCAATTCAAGGTGTGAAATACAAACTTCATCATTTAGTTCTTGCTTAATTTTAATGTATATGCATACAAAATAGTGTTAATTCTTCAATATGGCACCAGTTCCTCTCCCATCATTTCCATGCTAGTTTGAGCAGTCTTCCTCTCTTATTTAGGCCTTCATATCAGCTTCCTCATTGATCTCCTGGTCTTCATTTTTCTCCCCTTCCAAATATATAGATGGACCATTAATTTCATTAATTATGGCCCTAAGCAAAAACCCAACTCCCTCCATGACCTACAGATTAAACATTAATTCCAGCCAGGGCTGTTTTAATATGGATGTATTACTATTTTATAGCCTCATTAACTTCACCTCCCTATTTACAATTTCATCTCCAAAACTGAACCACTGCTTTTCATTGAATGTGAGATTTATTTTTCTACATCCACAAATTCATTTGCTTTTCCCTCTAATAGAATACCTTCTTCTCTTCTCCTTCTATATCATCCTTTCAAAGTATCTCCCATTCTGCATACTTATTGTTAGGATCACACCTACATGTCCTAATTGATTTATATTTACTCTTGCTGTTGTGAATATAATCCTTTTATTTTATTAGATTTTCTTGCTAGTTGATGTAGGTGTCCAACCACTTCTTCCTCAGTTGCTAAGTTGTGTTCCATTCTTTTTAATCCCTTGGACTGTAGCACCCCAGTCTCCTCTATCCTCTACTGTCTTCCCAGGTTTGCTCAAATTTGATAAAGTATCCACCTGCAATGCAGGAGAACCAAGTTCAATTCCTGGGTCAGGAAGATCTGCTGGAGAAGGGATAGGCTACCCACTCCAGTATTCTTGGGCTTCCCTTGTGGTTCAGCTGGTAAAGAATTCACCTGCAATGCAGAAGACCTGGGTTTAATCCCTGGGTTGGGAGGATCCCCTGGAGCAGGGAAAGGCTACCCACTGCAGTATTCTGGGCTGGAGAATTCCATGGACTGTATAGACCATGGGGTCGCAAAGAGTCGGACACGACTGAGGGACTTTCACTTTTACATGTCCATTGAGTTGGTGATGCCAGCCAACCATCTTATCCTCTGCCACCCACTTCTCCACTTGGCCCTCAGTTTTTCCCAGCATCAGCGTTTCTTCCAGTGAGTCAGCTCTTTGCATCAGATTGCCAAAGTATTAGGGTTTCAGTGTTAGCAGTAATCCTTTTAATGAATATTCAGGGTTGATTTCCTTTAAGATTGACTGTTTTGATTTTCTTGCAGTACAAGAGACTCTCAAGAGTCTTCTCCAGAGAAGGAAGTGGCAACTGACTCCAGTATTCTTGCCTGGAAAACCCCATGGATAGCATCCAATTATATCATTTTCCAATAATGATTATTTCATCTTTCCTATATTTGTACCACAATTTGTCATTCCTACCTTGTTGCATTGGCTAGAACTTTCAAAGCAGTAGTCAACATTCTTGACTTAGTCTTGATATTAAGGAAACCACCTTCCCAAGAATTTCACAGTTAAGTATGACTTAGGTTGGTGGCCAGAAGTCAATATTTTATGTAGTATAGAGTATCATTCTAATTCCAGTTTATAAAGACATCTCTTTAAAAAGCCTGAAATTTATATTTTGCATTTTTAAGTTTTAAACATTGGTAAGCATACATTTAAACATGTACCTATAGATAAACATGCCTACTGAACATATGAAAGTGCAGAGAATAATGCAACGAATTGCCATGTAGCCATCATCTGCTTCAGCAATGATCAGTTGTGTTTTGTCCTGATTTCACTCACTTTCCTTTCCTCATATTGTTTTGAAGTAAATCACAGGCATCTTATTATTCAATGTAGAGATACTACATATATCTCTGAAAGATAAGGACTATTTTTAAACATAACCATAATACATTTGACACATATACCAGTTAAGGATAACCCTTTAGTAATATATATTATCTAATCAATGATCAGATTGCCTCTTTTATCAGGATCTAAATAAGTTTTACTCATTGTGATTGGTTTATGTATCTCTTCTTAATGTCTATATTTTAGCTTTTTCTTTTCTCTCACCTTTGGATCTGTATCTAGTTCTAGTTGTCTTTGTCTTTTTGTCTTCTTTTAATTTTTTTAAAAGAAATCAGGTTATTTGCCCTGTAGAGCCTCCATAGTTTGGGTTTTGCCAGTTGCCTCCTGTGATGTTCTTTTATATGTTCCCCCTGACCTATGTTCTTCCTGTAAATTAGTAGTTGTATCTGGATGCTTGATTAAATTCAGGTTTGATTTGGGGGATAAAAATGCTTTATAGATACTTTTATAGAAATTGATTTTCAGTCTCATCTGTGTTGATTATCTCTTGAAATGACCATATGACTTTTATTTTTGATATGCCATGATTTTTTTTATTTGATGAACAAGATAATGAATTTGCCTCATGGTTTCTGTCTTTTAACCTTTCCTCTACTTTCATTTCATTTACTTGATGAATAAATTAACCTATGTCACTAAATGTCACATGGTAATTTCAGCAGCTCCCTGAGTAACTGAATCCTTGATCAGTTCCCTTTGTTTTGATGTGATTTGTTTGGTGCTCCAAACTTTTGACCAATTTGGAAGATGACAGTTTAACATTTTCTACAATGGCATGACGTTCTTCCAACCAAATTGATCATGGTAGAAAATGCAGAATACAGTAAAGAATGTGCCCCTTCTAGATTTAGCCTGGTGAGATCGATAAATACATCAAATTAAGCCAGTCAAGTGAACTGCTAGTATTTGCTTTGTAGGCTATATGGATTTTACTCCCTTAAGAAAAGTATTGATAGGAAAAGAGTCAACAAACAGCTGGAAAGTTTGTTAACTTCTGGCTATGGAAATTTTATACTCGGATAAAACTGTCAGCAATTAATAGAAAATATACAGCAGAACTGTATATCTGGAGTGGCTTCTTAGCTATAAAAAGATTATTGGCTTAAGGAAGAAAATGTAGCTTTCATGTAACTCCACCCAGCCAGCAATCCACTGTAGGAGACTCCTTTAGCAAAGCTAAGACATCCTAAAAGGTGTTTATGCCATTAACTTGTTGCTCTAAGAAGTAGTTGACTAGAATGATCATCCCATGATCATTGTGAGTGAAATGTGCTGTAAGAAAGGGGGGGGGGCGGTGGAAAGCAACATCTATTGTTAGAAAACTAACCTTTCTTGACAAGCTTTATTTTTCTAAGGATAACACTATCTAATGACACCCAAGCATTTGGTCAGCAACTGCTGGCAACTTAGAATCTGTTTTCTGTTCAGCTACAAATGAGCTCAGGGTTACAACAAAAATTAGAATTTTGTTTTACAAGGAGAAACCCCATGGGTCACTTTTCATTCTGCTGAAGAAGAAATAATACTAGAGTCTTCCCAGAGATCTTGTAAGAGAGGGAGGAATCTAAAGGCAATCTTATGAATCGACCTCAGCCCCAATACGCTGCTGCTGCTAAGTCGCTTCAGTCGTGTCCGACTCTGTGCGGCCCCATAGACGGCAGCCCACCAGGCTCCCCCGTCCCTGGGATTCTCCAGGCAAGAACACTGGAGTGGGTTGCCATTTCTTTCTCCAATGCATGCATGCATGCTAAGTTGCTTCAGTCGTGACCAACTCTGCGCGACCCCATAGACAGCAGCCCACCAGGCTCCTCAGTCTACGGGACTCTCTAGGCAAGAGTACTGGAGTTGGTTGCCATTTCCTTCTCCACAACCCCGATATACATATAAGAAAATAGAAAGTAAGTGTGCACCGATTCACTTCTGTGACCTCGGGCAGGCTGTACAAACTTGTGAATTGCTTGAGGAATTTTATGAAAGGCTGCAGAGCTGTTCTTTTGAGATGGTTTGTATCCTCTCCTTCAATATGGGATAAGTGATACAATCTGAAGATTCTTTTTGTTCCACCATTCTACGTGTTCATTAGATGCTAAAACTCAAGGCCATCACTTAAACCAGTTAACCTCCATCAACTCTTTCAGCTTATTCTTTGGACAGATGCTTACCTAGAAGGCTAGGTAATCTGCCAGCTTCTAAGTATTTCCAGCCTGGGACTTCCCTGGCAGTCCAGGGGTTACAACTTCACCTTCCAATGAGGGGGGGTGGGTTCGATCCCTGCCTCAAAGCCAAAAAACCAAAACATAAAACAGAAGCAATATTGTAACAAATTCAATAAATAATTTAAATGATGGTCTGCATCAAAAGAAAAGCATCTTAAAAAACATTACTTCCAGTTTATTAGTGAGTGCTTCGGTCCATGAACTGAGATGCTCCAATTCGACTTTAGAAGGTCCTTGTTCCATTTATGGTCTCATCATGATGTTTCTTCCCTTATGAAGAAGGAAGTGTTTCTATAGCAGAGTTGAGGAGAGGGGAGGCCAAGGAGATGGGCTCTGGGAATACCCAGGTCAAGATGGGTTTCTTTGGTCTTCTCTTATCACTTTTTCCCCCCCAAGTATCTATTTGCTATTCAGCAAAGGATTGAATTACTATTTGGAAAAAAAAAAAAAAAAAGCCAACCCAGAGCAATGATGCTTCTGTGGTTTTGTCTGGCTCTGGATCTTGATTTGGAGAACAAATGCCTTCCCCGCCCATCCGTTGGCAGCTATACGAACTGCTTAGGTGGTGTGGCTTTTCCTGCCATCTTCTGAGCAGAGCATCATTTTCAGGAGCCACATAAGCATTTTTTCCTAGTAGAAGTTCAAAGTGCTCTGGTATATAATTGCTCAGGAGCTATATTCTAAGCAAAAATAATAATTTCAGATTTATTTTTAAAAACTGGGAGATCGAAGATCAAGGAAACATGCAGATTTCTAAATACATAGCCACCGAGAATATCACAGGTAAGGACTGGAAAAAAACAACAACCCTGCAACTTTGCAGGAATTTGATAGTTTCATGTTGGAATATAAAAATTGTTAGTATTTGTGTACATTACTGAGAAAACTGCAGGGAGTGATTTAATTTCACCCTCTGCAAGTAGATTGTTAAGAATTGTCCTTAAAACTCCTAGTCGGGGCTTATTCCCTCAGGGAAGACAGGATCTAATGAGCCTTCCTTGGGGTAAACACTATACACTCATACTAATTCCTGCTAATTGTCAAAGAAGAATAGACTGGTTTCTTATCAGCAGTTTGCTTTTGTGCAATAGCATGGTCAGTTGGTGCTATCTACTTCAGTGATAAGGAAAACACCATTTAAAACAAGCAAGAAAGTGAACCATCCCTTCCAGCAGTATTTTCTTTTTAGGCTGTCTTAGAGCAGAAAAAGCCTGGTATTCTACAGGAAATACACTGTGTGATTCCATGGGAAAATATTTAATAATGAGCAGCCAACACTTAATTACTTCTCAAAATTTTATTCTGTGTATTTACTAAAGTGCGCAATGGTATGAGATTTCCAAAATGTTTAGTTACTGATTCTATGGCCCATATTCTATGGACATGTTGCTGTTAATATTTTTAAATATTTTAGAGTTTTAAACTGTTTAGATAACACATAAGATTATAAATACATTAAATTTATGTAACTTGGAAGCTCAGTCAGAAATGTTAAGAGAATTACACCTGAAACTTACAATATATTGTAAATCATATTCTTCAATAAAAAAAAATTTCAAGAACTATTATAGAATTATGTGGATCTGGAAAGTTGAAAATAATTACATATTTGAGATAGTTTCTTTTAGCTCAGTTGTTCTTCAGTTTTATTTTATAAGCAAATTGAATAGGTATAAATTATTGACAGTGATTTTTGAAAAAGAATAATTTATTAATATTTACTTCATGTTTTGTAATCACTCAATGGTTACCCCTCCAATGTTGGAAAAGACTAATTTACCCAGAAACAACATTCGCAGCTGATTATATGTAATTAGAGTCCGGACAGAAATGTTTTTGCTTCTCTCTGTTCCACGTCTGTGCCATTAGTAATGGAAACATGTCATCTCTTTGTGTGTAATTTTGCAGCTGGCAAAGCGTTTTATCAAACTTTGCAGCAACGCTATGATAGCTCATTTTTGTAGCTGAATACTCTGAGGCAGGTAGCTGGGACTGGAGTCCTGCAGACAGTGTTTGGCAAAATTGTGCCTCGCACCTGATTCTTCTCAGCTAACTCCAGGGCCCTTTCACTACCTTTTATCTCTAAAGATCTCCTTTTAGGGAGAATTGTTTGCAGTCTTACAAATTTCCACTGCAGTGACTTTAGTTATTGTTATGTCTAAGTGGTCATTAAAGAATTGAGGATAGAGGGAAAGGAGAAAGGGAGGGAGGGCGGCAGGCAGGCTAGAAAGGAGGGAATCGTATTGCATGGTTCAGGATTTGGGGAGTCTTTAAAATGGTAATTTTAGTCTCCACATCCTTGGTTAAGTCAGAGAATTGTCCAGACCTCCTCAAAATGGTCACTGGCCACTAGTCCTGACAGTCACTTGTCTGTCCTGACAGACAAGGCTGAGGCAGAAACGCTTGAAAGCAACTGCTGTACTCACGCAGTCTTCCTTATAATTTTGAAATCGGTAACATCCCAGAGAAGGTGTGTTTGGGGTACAACGTCCATATAAATGCCAAACATAAAAGTAATGAAATCATTGTTACATATCCCTAATTGCTGTTCAGTTCGCACTTAGACTTTTTGTTGGTATTGTTTAGTCGCTAAGTAGTTTCTGACTCGACCCTCAGATTTTGACAAACCAGTTACAAAGCAGAAGGAGGCAGAGTGTATTAAGGACTGAGGAAGTGAGAGCTCTGTCCCCTACTTCTAAAAGCATCTATGAAGGTCATCTTTTAGATATCAAGAGCACCTTCTCTTCGCAGAACTGTAATCTTTACCTCTTATAAATTCCTGCCAGCTGCCTTAAAAAGAATGCTGTTTCCAGTTTGGCTGAAGAACCTGCTTTGTCTGTTTCATTAATTTCTGACAGAATTACCAAACGGAAACTGACTGAGCAATATAGCATGTATAGGCCAAAGACAAAGGATATCACTGCAAAATTTATAGATCTGCTTAGGGCTGACTGTGCACAGCGATTGACTAAGGAGAATATAAGGAAGCCTGGCAAAAATCTGAAAGGTGCATTTATCACCATTTCCATCCCCTGTTCTTCTGACAATTACAACTTATTCCTGTGTTTGGCTGTTGATTCACAACAGCTGTACCCAAGTCAGTCCACACTTTGCATCTCCTGGGAGTTAATTTCTGCTTTGTAATTCCGTGATCATTTTTATTCTTTCTGCTGCTAAAGGATGTAAGCGCTAAACAGGATAGTCCCTGACTGCATAAGAGAGTTGCTACTTCATTTTCTCCAAGAGTTATTATCAACTATTTTATTCCTATTCCTAGTGATCCTATTCCATGATCTAAGAATTTTTCAAATCATTGTGTCGTAACTCAGGGTGTCATGCAAAGGATAATGCAGGTCAGAGAGAATACTTTTAAAGGATTGGGAGGAAAATGGATTATTTCACGTTTTCTTAATGCTACTTAGTTGATAATGCGAGATCAGAATGTCCAAAGAATAGGTATGATGTATCTGTCTCTTCTGTCTATCACAGCTAATTTTCTTTGTTAGTTTGCAATGAATATGGAGTGTCCGCTTTGGCGGGGAAAGGAATGTTGATGTTGATGTTTTCAGTGAAAGCCTCAGCATTTGTTCTGAAACAGCCTGCTGCAGTGTCTGCTGCCCAGCTTGGATAAGGGGGAATCCTTAGCCCACTGGCAGGAGGGATTCAGGGATGCTAGTGGGGTCTGCTGAAGGCTCAGGGCTTTGCAGGAATGAGGGTGACAGAACACTGCGGCCGGCCCTCCAGCAGAAATGCTCTGCCCAATTTGTCATTCCATAGATCCCTGTCAGCAGTGAAAGTTCTTGAGCACAAAACCTTTAACACTGAAGACAAACACACACCTAATATTTTTAAAGGCAGTTGCCATGGATGAAAATATTTATAGCACCTAAGTTTATAGTTTTTCACCTGAAGATATATGTCAAAATTCATGCTAAGTGATATATAGAAATTGCCTGCTCAATGATTTTATAAGCCAAATGATGCAAATTATGTTCCCTTCCTCCTGAAAAAAAAAAATGGTAAAAGAGTAGCTGGTAACAGAGGGTAAGAAAACCTCTCTTTACACTCTGTGATTCTTTGGCTAGGTTTATAGATCTGAGCTGGACGTTTAGAAAAGCATTCTGAAAAGAACTTTTTGTTGGAATAATTAAAAAATGAACCCAATTTTTAATTACCATAGTAATGATTCAAGAAAAGTATGCCTCTTTGAAATCTTCAGATTTCTATTAAGCCTTATATCTGGTTGATAGATCTCAAATTAAGATTCTTCCCTATTTGCTCCATTTTGACACCTGCTGTTAATCATCAGATGCCAGTTTAGCACCAGTTCCTTTACCTTGTTGTTGTTAAGTCACTAAGTTGTGTCCAACTCTCTGTGATCCCACGGACTGCAGCACACCAGGCTTCCCTATCCTTGTCTATCTCCCGCTCAAACGTGTGTCCACTAAATCAGTGATCCTTTACCTAGATTGTTGATAATCACTGTAAAGGTCCTGTAAGAGTCACCTGTTTTCTAAATGGGAAAATTGACCATCTGGGTGGTTCGGTAACTTACTCTTGAATGCAAAGGTTGTAGGAGATAGTATTTGAGTCAGATCTGTCTCCGAAGTGCAAATCATTTTGACTGTCCTTTGCTCTTCCTCCTAAAAGCCATTGGTGAGAACCATGAAATGGTCCCAGACATGCCTTAGACTGAAGAATAAGAGACCAGAAAGGCACTGAGTCATTCAGAAACTGAATAATCAGATGCTAAGTATTTTGATCAGGTAGAGTAACAATCAGGCAGAGTTGGAGGAGCAATTAGGTTAAATGTCAAACACAGTGTGCACTGATGAAGGAAATGAAAAAGAAAGGCAGGAGAAAGTGGAAAAATACATGAAAGGTCAAAAATAAGTAAACAACGGGATCCGAATTCCAGTTGCAAATAGCAAAGTAGAAATTAATAAGGAGGACAAAGGGTTAAAAATCACTAAGCATGTGTCAGATAATATTCCACTTCAAAATGAAATAATGTTATCAGTTAGTTGCCATTTGAAATTGATACCTAAATTCAGTTGCGCTGATATGAATTTATGTCACTGTTTTTGAGCCTTCCTGGAAAAAATGTTTTAACTTCTTTTTTTGCATTAAAGTATGGCCAATTAACAATGTTGTGATAGTTTCAGGTGAACAGTGAAGGGACTCAGCCATACATGGAAAATGTATTTTTCTTAGTAGATCTCTTCTCAACTTCTTTAGAAGATAAAGTATTGGTTACAAGAAATGTTTGTTTCCTATTTAATTGTAATTAAATTAACTATAATTACCCTTTTGTAATTTTGTTCTATTTCTTTACACTTAGCAAGTACTTAATGTCTTTAACTCTTAATGCTGTTGTTTATTAAGCCTGAAAGACTGGTGGAGTACATCTTTTCTTATATGAGCTCTTCCTTTTAAGAGCATTTAAAGGCTGCTCAGAAGAGGGAAAGATGGGTGTAAAACTTTCCCTTATTTATCTTTTATCCAGCCACATCCACATCTACAGCTGGGACAAGCCATCTTGTCAAGTGTGCAGAGAAGGAGAAAACTTTCTGTGTGAATGGAGGCGAGTGCTTCATGGTGAAAGACCTTTCAAATCCCTCAAGATACTTGTGCAAGTAAGAAAAGAAATCCTCTGTGTGACTTCTGTCCATGACCGCTTCTTTCAGATGATTCCGTGTCTCATGATGTATTGTTGCTGCCTTTCCCAGTTGCGTTGCATCCTTGAATAATGCTGTTTTACTTGTAGAGTGTTGTGAAAAGTTCACACCATTTATCTACTCTGTTATATCCAGAATGATGTTTTGCTTTTTTCCATGTGGGTGTTTGGTTGTTCTTTTGTTTTGCTTTTTTTTTTTTTTTTGCCTTTATATTTATAAAGTTGCTTTCCTTGTGGTTTTCCTCCTTGTTACTTAAGAGAGATGTGCAAATATCATAGATGCCTAGAACTTTGGATACCTGCATCTCCATCCAATGTATGAATGAAGCTGTAAGATAATGTTCCTTTTTCCCCTGGTGTCACCTGTGAAGCAAATAGGACAACTAAAAGAAACAGAAAGGCAGGCAATTATTTGCTGACTGATCTGTTTAACTTGGCATTAGCTTTATAGCTCCTTTTTCAAAATGGAGTTTAAGTTGATCTCACTAATGAAAAACCAGCAATGTGTACTAGTTTGGAAATACACTTAGTGTGTGCAGCATCATTACACGTGGAAGGCAGAGTGCTTTTTCATGCACTGTAGTTATTTATAGATATATTTACAATGGTGCTCTCTCCAATGACCTGAAGGAGTTGATGAACCATTAAGAAGTATCACAGTTATTCTCTCTCAACAGACAAACTGAAACAAAGATGTTGTCAGGACATTAAATATTAAAACCCTGCAGTTAAAATTAGTAGGTCTCATTAAAAGCACATTTATCGTGCAATGCATTTTTAGTTTATGCTTGATCTATAGGGTCTGTGTGGTCCATGGACTCAAATAATTTGTCATGTTAAAAGATATTTTATGTCTCGTTTAAATGATTGAAAATACATGTTTAGTTTGTAGTTAACTAGGAGTTGTATCTTTCATAGATATAGAGAATAAGTATAAGCCAAAATAAAATTAATAGGTAAGAGTCTTTTCAAAACTTTGAAGCAAGATAAACAATGAAAGCATATATATAAAAAATAATTTCTTTCAGGTCTGAATGATTTTGTGACTGTCAAGTGTTTCTTTTTTTAACTTTTTATTTTATACTGTGAGATAGCCAATTAGCAATGGTGTGACAGTTTCGGGTAGAGAGCAAAAGGACTCAGTCATACACGTACATGGATCCATTATCCCCCAAACTCCTCTCCCATCGAGGCTGCAGCATAACACCGATCAGAGTTTCCTTTGCCAACGTGTTTATTGTTTGAAAATTAAAGATTCACTTTTTTGGTCACCAGCATATCAAATCTATGTACCTATAGCAGAGAATTAAAATTCATCAGCGTTAGCCTTTGATTCTGCCAGTTTGCTGTGACTATATTCCAAACATTGCTCCCTCCCTGAATTTTTCATTGTGAGTGGAAATGAAAAAATTGTATAATTTCCTATAAGATTTTATCTGATCAAATAGAAAATATCAGAAGCTGAGAATTATAATCTGTAAAATGAGGTACATTTACTATATGGGTACATCCTGCTAGTCTGTCCTAGTCTTAGACATACAATCTAGTTATGTTTCAGTAAGTCTCCTTGGAAGAAAGCCTTTAAATTACAGTTCCTTAGATGCTTCTCCTTTTTAAACAATCGTACCCAGATTATTTAAATCTGTGCCTCCTCTTTTTTTCTTTTTTCACTTCTTTAAAAAAGCATCTGAGACCACTCGATTTTAATTATAATAATGAAACATGATCTTTTTCATCCTAGCCTTTGCAAAAAGATTTGCAAGCTGAGTGAGTACATATGATAGTTTCTGAATACCTCTTAGGAGCCAGTGCAGTTATTCCCCACATATTAATTTCAGCTATTCTGTGGCCCTCCCACGACCTATACAAAACATGCTATCACCTAAGTGCTGTTCATTGGTTCCATTTTGGTATTGTGCCAACAGCTGTGATTTTTTTTTTTTTTCACTCACACAGCTTTTCATGAAACGTTAAGCCCAATCTAGAAAGAAACACTTGTTTTATATTTTTTCTAATCTTAATGTGAAGTGTTTGGTATTCCTCTAATAGTTATTATAGCAGCAAACCACGAATAAACATTGTGTCCCCCAACTGAATCCTGTACCAATTCTCAGCAAATTTACACTATGATTTTATTATATCTTTTTTTTTTATCTTTCAGAAAAGTGTTATAGATTATCATGAGCTCTTGTTGAAAAGAAAACCTGTGACATCTATGATGTTGATAAGTTTTGCACTGCCTTTATTGATACATGAAAGCAAGCCAGAACACTGAAGAATTGAATATAGTCAATATCCAAAATATTTCATGCCTTTTTTGTTAAATGAGTATATCTTTTAATCCTGTGTTGCAAACATGTATAACATTAAAAACAATCACTAGTCAGAAATGAAACAAAGGCACATCACATACCAAGTCTTACACTAATATGTTGTTCACTGGACAACTTGAATAGAAACAGAAGACGTGAAAGCGTTGCGTTGGCTCATCATGGCCCTGTGTATGAAGCCAGTTCATAGTTTCCATACGGTCCATCTGTCTAGAGCAAAACATTTCTGAAGCATGAGCCACATCGTTCAGAGTCAGCTTTATCCCTGACTTAAGACATGACTCAGAAACACCACAAGCGTGTAAGTTTCCAAGTGGTCTCCCTGGTCACCTAATCCACTGCTGTCTTCTCGGGAGTTGAAGTGGAAGACTTTACAGCAAATCTCTTTTGTCTCTTCATTTAGAACAAGGTGTTCCAAATGGATTAACCGTCTAACAGTTAAACCCTTCTCTGAGGAGAGGTCTGCTGTTACTTGGACTTCTCCCCTGGGAACAGTGTGGGAATTTCCACGGTGTTTCTCATCTTTTATATTTGTCTTCTCTCTATAGTAATTTAAAATTTATCCTGAGGGGGAGGAAAAAAAGTTTCTATCCCAGATTGCATAAAAACCAGAAAAGAATCATTCCCTCTTTTACCCTCTGGTGCCCCATGTAGTCACACGGTTCAAAGAAACAAGACACTCTGAACTTGACATTGTCCAGATTATCCTCTTGGCTTTCTCCCCTTGTTCTTGTATATCTGCTCTTCTGAGTAGTTATACTTAAGAGGACTCTTTCAAAACATGTTGATGTGACTTTTTTAAATCTAAAAATTACTTTATACCAGACCGTATTTATAAACCCATGATGTTGTCCTGTGGACAGATGTGGCATCCCCATGTGGGGATTAGAGTTTTAACCACCAATTTTGGTGACTAGACTTGAGCTCTTTCACTTCAACTCTCTGGACAATTTATTTATAACATAGAGTTAATATGTTCTCCAAATTTCTTCCCAGGAGTCAGTGAAATTAAATGAACTCATTGCAGTTAAAGCACTTCTAACTCTGGGGAAGTGAGTTTTTCCTTACAATAAAAAATAAATGGTAGAATTACATTCTCTCTGTAGACATTGGAAAAATACATACACCTGTCTTAACAGACTGTGTTATCATGTTTAATTCCCAATTCTTCATTTTAGTTAACACTAGCAGTTTTTATTTGATTTGTTGGGGCCACCAGCTAGCTTTATAACTTTGCATTTGATGTTCATTCAATCATATAGTATCTCTGATCATTACTTTCCTTATATTTAAAAACAGAAACAGAAAACCAACAAAACATAGGCAAGTGGGAGGGGCCTTTAAACATGAACTTATCATTTTGTCTAATTAATTTTTATGAAACCTTGTAGTATATATAAGGGCCTATATTGCATTATACATGATTATAGAGGCAGCTATGAACAATAGTTAACTATAGGAGATAAAGTCACAAATGTGCTATAATAAATTAAACTCAGTAAATGAAATATTAATTAAAATTTGTTTATGAAACAGCTACATCTATCCCAGGCATTTTTGTAAACACAATGAAAATGTACCGGCAGGGTCTCTGATCCCTGGGAACTTAGTCTATTTATGGAAACAGAGTAACTAAAATAGTAGATCAATTAGAGTGTCTTTATCCCAGGTGGTACCATGCTGATTATTATGATAATGAGAATTTAAAGAAGGAAAAGACTGGAATATGTTGAAGGCTTTATAAGCATAGTCATCATTTATGGAGTTTTTTCCACATATAATTAAATATACCATATATCATACCATCTAATCTTCCCACTAGACACAGTGACATGCATACCTATACCAGCAACTCCATTCTGGGAAGAAAAGCAAAACAAACAAAAAAAGCCAAGTTAGACAGGAGAATCAGTTTCTGAGCTTTGAAAACCAGGGAGAGGACTTTGGACATTGTGATAATTAATCAAGAATCATAGTACCTTCTGGAACAGTTTGAGTACACCATAAACCTAGAAGATGTTTAGGGAGGAGAGACTTCCATACAGATTAGAGACCCCTGGGCACTAGATAAGATGGGAGGAAAAAGTCAAGACATTAACTAAGGTTAAGGTTTTATAAAATCCTTGCTTAGTAATTGATGCAAGTAAAAATGATGGTGAAAATAATATATTTATAGCACATTAGTAGCTGGTGGTTCAGATTCAAGTTGTATCCTTTGGCCTCATCATCATGGCTGTAGAAGGAGACATTTGGCGTAGAGCAAAGGAATATATTTTGGGTTAGTCCTGGAGTGCCTAAGAACAGCCAGCTCTGGGAGACCTCATCCTTCAGAGCGAATGAGACATGTACCTGCTATCACATTGAGCAGGGAGACAAACCTTTGTGAATGGGTGGGACTCATATGGCCAAGATCTAGAGAGTCAGCTCTTCAGATGACCTACCTACGGTGATGGTCATTGTAGTCATTTCCTACAGTAACATGTAGAAAATGTTATTGAAGGAATACTCATTCCCTCTGTGTCCCTCTCTGTATCTACAATCCTGCTGTGTGTACTTCCTAGGTACTTATTAACTCATTTTGGCTTTCATGAAGACAGATGGAAGGAAATATTTTAGCAGTAGTTTGGCCTAAAAGCAGTTGCCTTATATTCCTAATAGCTTGGTTCTTTTTTTTCCTCCTGAAATCAGTTAGGCAGCCACATATATTTATTGATCTCCTTCCAAGAGGCAACGTCTGTGCTTGTGCGTGTTATGAAGTGGTAAACAAAATCACGTGGCCTCAGCCCTCATGGAGTCTGTAAGCCATTGTGAATAGCAGACAGATTTCAAATCATCAATTAAATTGTAAATGATAGGTGTGCTGAGTGCTTTGACAAGTATTTAGGGAGCTAAGGGAATGTATCATGGAGGACACTAACCAGCCAGAAGCAGAGTCTCCATGGGGGAAAAAAAGGATATGTAGCCCTCACCTTGAGAAGCATATAATCTATTTAAAATAAAATGATCTCTCAGCAGAATTCAAGTATACAATACCATATTATGAACTAATTTCACATTAGATCCCAGGAGTTTTTTTAGTCTTATAACTGAAGAAGTTACAAGTTATCTTATAACTGAAATTATTTATCTTATAAGTGAAAATTTTTTAAATAGTCACCATATGAGGTGACTGATGAGTTAATTAGCTTATTGTGATAATCATTTCACAATGTATATCAAATCATCAGTTTGCACATCTTAAGTGTACACAATATTGTCAATAATACCTCCATAAATCTGGGGGGAAATCAAAAAATGAAATAAAATGCACCATTCTAAAATATTTCTATTGAAAGATTTAAGTCAAAAGTGAGTATTTAGAGGTTTCATCATCAAATGAGGCTGGAGTGGATGGAAGGTTCAGAATCACTCTGCTGTGTATAGGGGCATCCTCCAGAGACAAAACAAAACCACAAGTTAGCTGAGTTCATAAGTCATCATGTCACAAGGACAGAGAGATGTATGGGCTATAGATTGAGCCCATATCCGATGAAATTGTTTGACCCCAAAGTAAAGGATACATCATTTAGGGTAAACAATGGCAAGGATTTTCATCTACAGATGAGCATTTCAGAGCAAGCTGTACAAACAGAACTTTGGGAAGGGCACCAGGGTTCAAACAAGGAGAGATTAATTCATAAACACCGACACCTCATTAGTGGGATTGTATGTCTTAGACATTGAAAAACAACAGTGCAGATCCAGGATGACTTAGTCCGCCCCCCCCCACCCCCCAGTATTTATCCATGAATCCACTGTGGCTACTCTGTGTACACTGTTATCTCAAAATTGGGAACTAGTCCCCAGATCATAATAAAAAAGAAATGGGACGATCCATACTAGCTAAACAGTGACGGGGAGGTCTAAGGTTGGATCTGTAAGAAATGTTATTGAAGGAACATATTATATTTAATATTTTCTTTAATGATGTTGAAGAAGGCATTTCCTTGAGGAAACAAATGTCTTTTGCAGATGATACCATAAGGAACACTAAAACACAAATTAGAAAAGCATATACAAACCTTAAGAAATTTCACTTCACAGTAGATAACAGAAGGCAGTTCATCTTGGAAAAATGCAGACTAATAGCAACAATCCATTTGGGAAAGAATAATGTACAACACAGATACTCAGCCAGTGAGTGGGCGAGTTCTAGTCAGAATCCAGAGTGAAGGGGTGAAAAAAGTCAGCCCTTGCAATAGGATACTGTCGGAAAACAAACTAGCACCCTGCCGTGTGTACATTGCTAAGTCTGGTTTACAGAGTAAGAGCCCAAGTCTTCAATACCTAACATTTAAACTCACCGATAACCCTTCAACATATATGTTGGCCTTTCCATTACCTACTATTTATAAACATGGACATCAAAGAAACTGCTTCAGATGTTGTACTATATGAAGGAAATACCCCAACTAGTATTGAGGTAAAGTGAAAGGACAGTAGGGCTTCTTCTGTTTTGGATGATTGTCTAAAATATCTCCTGGTGGAGTGATGGGTAAATAGAGGGGAAATACCATATGTAAACCTGTTTCCCTTCTCCTGTCAGATCAAGGGAGAACCTAATGAAAATTAATGAAACCAAGAAGTAAAGACAGGAAGAGATGGTTTATAAATTGACCATAAATTTCAAAAACCACTAAGCCATTTATAATGGCTTATAAAATTAGCAAATCCTAAATAACCGGAAGTTTCTTGGGGTTCTGGAAATATCTTTAACGATATCTAGTGTCTCCACCAAAAAAAGGGAGGGGGATAATTTATTCAATTAGAATGTAAAAAATATACCAAACACTAAACTGATTCACAAAATGACGTGAATTGATCATAAATTACACAGTAAGCATATCAGGATAAACACCGTGTATTAAGGTTATTATTAAGAACTGTTTTTATTTTCTATGCAGAAGTCTTGGTTACTAGACTGTAACTGCTTTATTGAATCCTGGGTTAAATGGTATTTCAGTAATGGGATTTAAATTTGAGGTAACAGACTTACTGTTAAAGAGTTATATGGAGTCTTTTCCAAATTCCAGACTCAATGTTAAAGGTTTCTGTATAGGGGAAGGAGTCTGTGAGGAAGGTACTATTTAAAAAAAAAATCATTTGGAAATCTACAGAGGAGAGAGTTGGTCACAAACTATAGAAATGAAAGCCAAAAGTTCCATATTGGTATGTACTTGGCCAATCAATTGGCTGTATGGATCTCTTTGATACAGTTCTTTACTGGACACTATGTTCTAACCTTCAATCAGGTTCAGTTTAACCAGTATTTTATGAGAGTGCTTCAAGAGCCAGGCACTGGGCTAAAACATTAGAGCTATAAAATGATCAGAATGTGTTCACCGTCTTCACAAAGAGGTAATCACAAGACCAACAGGTCAGGGTAGTGGAAGAGATGCAGGCACCATGCAATGACAGCCAGAAAAGGAATCCCTCACCCAGGGCACGGACATGGGTTGGTGAGGAGGTGACACTCAGGAAAGAGTTGATGTTGAATTTGGAGAGACGGTGCTTCAGTTCAGATGAAACTGTCTGTGAATTTTCATCTCCTGAAGAACAAATATAGAACAAAGGTTGCTTACCTTTGCTTATCTTTGTTTATCTTTGTATAAGGACAAATACTAAAATTTTAAAAAATATCTCCATCTTCTAATCTGCTCGGTAAAACAAATGGTATAGATAGTTTTGAAGCTAAGGGCTCAGTTGTTGTTCAGACAGATTCTTCTAAGACATATAGGATTCTTGGAAGGTGCTCAGACCTAGGCCAGAGCCTATTGTTCACAATGAGATTAAAGCTACTGTGCTCCTATCTCCAAAGAAAAGTGACAGATTGGCTGCTTACAGGACAATGCTAACAGAAAAGTGTGCCAGCTGCCAGACAGTCTCCCTCTCCTTTTAGGAGTCATACTGTAGAGTTTAATCAGAGCCTATAGATCAGATGGGCTCCCTGGTAGCTCTGATGGTAAAGAATCTGCCCACAATGCGGGAGACCTGGGGTTAATCCCTGGGTCAGCAAGATCCCCTGGAGAAAGAAATGGCAACCCACTCCAGTATTCTTGCCTGGAGAATCCCATAGAGAGAGGAGCCCGGTGGATTACAGTCCACGGGTTCACAAAGAGTCGGACATAACTGAGCGACTCACACCTTATAGATCAGGTGCATTTCCATTTGCATATACTTTCTCTGCCCAATCAACGCAGTCTGCAGTTTATTTATACAGAAGTTGTTTCCACTACCTCCCATCTGATTGGATAACAGCTCTAGATGTCCACAAAAGTTACATAATGATTATTGCTCTGAACCCTTGACTGGCCTAGGAATGGGTATTTGACATTTGTTTTGCCTCCATGATTGTCTTAAAAAAATCAATTCTATCAGAAGAATCATTTTAAAGTTCTTGAGTCCTCTCTGACTGGTAATACATTCAGAAGAGGTGATGCCAGGTTTTTGCAGTGATTCCATGTAGGAGAGTGACTCCCAGAACCTTTATGGTAAAACAAACCTTTGATAATCACTTAGATAAATCTTTTCATTTTATCACTGAAGACAGCTGGCCTAGTGAAGCCAAATAAACTTCTCACATCCAAACAGCAAGATTCTGTGATGCCAAGATAGAGGGACTAAGTCTCCATCTTTGGAAGCCAGGATCCCTGACATCCTAAATTTAATGTACATATGGATCTCTTAGGGATCTTGTTAAATTGCAGATTCTTATTCCGTAGTTCTGGACTGGGGCCTGAGACTCTTATATGTCTACTAACAAGATTCCAGCAGATGCTGATTCTGTTGGTCCTTGGACCTCGCTTTGAATAATAATAAGGATTTACACTAGGAAAACACATCCAAATGAAGATAAACATTAGTGGAAGGATAGCTCTGGTTCAGACATAGCAGGTAATTCCAAAAAGGATTGGTATACCTTCTGCAGGTCTACTGTTACTGCACCAAATATTCTGCATCATCTTACGACAGAGAGACACCACCATTTTATATTGCTAGTTTCCTAGGGAACATCACTTTAGAATCTTGTACTAATTAGAAAATGGATTGGGTAGGATTTTTGATCCCCTTCATCTAGTTGTCCCATGCCTTCTTATTTCAAAAATGTCATCTAAGATGCATAAATGACAGTTTTCTAATAAATATGTTTCTTATCTTAAGGGATTCATGATTCTTTAGCTCTTTGTGGATTTCATGATTCTTAAAGAAGTGCATTTCTTACCTTTAATAGTTCTCTCTCACACACACACACGTGCACACATACACACACACACACACACACACACTCCATAGTCATACATCTTATACTATGTTCTTTGTATGAAGCAAATGGATTATTATGTGATAAAATTAAGAATTTAAATTTTTATGAATAATGCAAACAGGTAAGATGAAATGGTCATTATAGAATATATTCTTAGTTCTGGAATTACCTACTTAATTATAGTGTATGTCTATATGTATTTATAGTCCTGGTTCAGAAAAAATATAAAAAATAAAATTTCATATACTTCACAAATTTTTACATCAAATAAGTTACATGGAAAACAAGGTTCCGTGTGTTTTTCTTAAATTACATGGAAAGACATTCTTAACTGAAGCAGGTAGAATGACATATTCATAAGAAATGACCCAACCTCACAGGTTATAGTTCTTTTTTTTTGTATTTCTCTAGGTAGTTCTTCCTCTACTCATTTCAGCAAAACTATTCTATACAAAAATAACCAGTTCATTTTTAAAAACTTTTTTTGAAGAATTAAAAAAACTATGAAAATAACAAGATATTTGTTGTTAAGCTTATTGATATTATTATTAATGATCATAATTATACTTTATTTACCCAAGTACTCATAGAGCTGAAAATATGGAACTGCTAGTATTTATTCTTACAAGCCATTCTTCATGAAATTGGTGAAGCAGATGTACCAAATCACTTGAGAATGGTTTTTTTGGCATTGAATTTGGCTTTAAGGGGAATGAAAAAAAAATCAACCTGATATTAGCACAAATGAATAGTTTTATTCATATCTCTTTGGTGCCAAAAAGGTGGTATTTATTTTTGTTTATTCTGGAAAAGAAATCATGCATGATGTTTATGGTCTAGATGAATTATTAATAATAATCATGGCTATCAGTGTGGGGCACCTGTAAGAAATATATTTGTGTCCTGGAACTTTTTGATGACCCTGTTTCTTTAAATATGACATTTGGGGTAAAATGAATCCATTCTGAAATGCTTTAGTTACTGGAATGACAGCAACAAAAGGTTGTAAAGGACTTCCATCTCTAAACACAGCCGCATCCCAAGACCTTGAGAACAATATTCTACCAAGATTCTGAAATTTTGATAGGCAAATGTGAGTGAGTAAAATGTAAATTTTATAGTTTCAAAACAGTTTACCTTAAATGCAAAATGACATTCATTAACTACTTCAGTAGAAAAATAACTGTTTAAATTTTTAAAATGTATTTGTATTTGATTTGGGATAATTGCATGAAGTGAAATTTGTACTACTAGAAATCTGCCTCTTTATAGATTTTTTTACACCATTAAAAATAAGACCTACTTAGTATTATATTTTAGAACAAGAAGGAGGATGTCATTTTTCTTGTCAGTAGTCATTAGAGTGTGAAAGTGCTTGACTTCTATTGTAATTTGATGATTTCAAAGATACCAGTGACAGAGGAGCCTGGCAGGCTACAGTCCATGGGGTCACAGAGGCAGGCGTGACTTAAGGACTAAATAACAACAAAATGAAATGAAGTACAAAATTGTGTCTACAGAAGAAAAACCTCAGAATCATTTAAATGGCAAATAATGATGGATGGACCCATATAAGCTCTTACCAAAACCAGTGTTTCAACATCAGTTGATCACTGACAAATTAAATACCCAAGAGATAATGACTTATCTGCCCATACCTTGCCAAGCCCTTTCAACCTTTCAGCCTCACACTAGTTAAATTTCAGTTAACTGATTTTACGAAGACTGAAGCAAACAACAGAAATATATACCCCACAGTTTTCATGGGACGTGGTTTTCTTCTAAATGTTTTGTCTTCTCCTTTTCTTTATGTTGTTCAGCCACCAGGTCATTTGTAGGACTCTCCATACTCCATAGGAGGAAAATTGCCAGTCTGAAAGTTCAGTGTCTTTAGCGTTCGATTGCTTACTACATTTTTACCCTCTAGGTGCCAACCTGGATTCACTGGAGCGAGATGTACTGAGAATGTGCCCATGAAAGTCCAAACCCAAGAAAGTATGTTCAAATAATCTGAAATCTGCTCTCTCCCCCAAACTACAGCAAGAGTCGCTACCACTTGGTGCCTTTACAGCTCAGCTGTGACTGATCCCTTTGGTTCTGATCATGGTGAACCCACTCAAGGCAGAAACCCATTCAATACGATCTTGTCTAGCTGTGTCTCCACAACAAACCACAAAGATCATCAGTTTCATAAAACCCACCAGGATGGTCCATGATGCTGGCGATCCTGGTGGACGGGCCAACCGAAACTCCTTTCCTTCTAATGCTATCAAGTGGAAAACCTAGTTGACGAAAACATCCGGCTTTCATTTTAAGTGGCTCTGTTTGGGAGAACACGGTCACTTAACATGCTGGGATCGCTATAGCATGTTTATCCAAATTTGTGTCCCATTGGGGGAAACGCCAGAGTCTGAAAGCCATGATGAGGACAAAGACTCAGTTCCTGAGAGTGAACTCACCAAGTTCAGTCAAATGACACTGAAGGAGCTTCTTTCTAGCATATATTCACCTCTTCTCTTTTTTCTCTGTTTTTTTCTACCATTGTTTTTTTTGTTTCTTCTCTCAGGTGCCCAAATGAGTTTACTGGTGATCGCTGCCAAAACTACGTAATGGCCAGCTTCTACAGTACGTCCACTCCCTTTCTGTCTGTGCCTGAATAGGAGCATGCTCAGTTGATGCCGCTTTCTTGTTGCCACATCTCCCCTCAGATTCCACCTAGAGCTAGATGCGTTTGACCAGGTCTAACATTGACTGCCTCTGCCTGTCGCATGAGAACATTAACACAAGCAATTGTATGACTTCCTCTGTTCGTGACTAGTGGGCTCTGAGCTACTCATAGGTGCGTGAGGCTCCAGTGTTTCTGAAAGAGATCTTGAATTACTGTGATACAACATGATAGTCTCTCTCACCCAGTGCGATGACAATAAAGGCCTTGAAAAGTCTCACTTTTATTGAGAAAATAAAAATCATTCCACGGGACAGTCCATCTGCTTTATAAAATGACCCCATCCTTGAAAAGGAGGTGTGCTAAGTTGTAACCCTAACTTGAAATGATGGTAAGTTCGCTTCGGATTCAGACTGTGTTCTCTCCAACAAATAAACAGAATAAAAAGAGTTCAGATGTTTCTCTTCATTAACCAAACAGTTTGCATTTAAAAAAAAAGAAAAAAAAGCTCGGAGTAGGAAAATTAAAAGCAAACATTTCACAGCAAAGGAGATAGCCTGGCTTCTATCTGACCTTGTTTAGGAAACAAGGGATTCAGGTCTAAATGATTTTGAGATGAATTGTTAAATCACTTATTTATGTTATTCTACTCTCAATAATAATTTTAGGAAAAAGTTGTTTTTAAAAATATTTATTAGTTATTAGGAAATATCACAGTTCACTGCCAGATATATACTTTTAAAATGAGAACCAGGAAATGTTGATGGATTTCTGTGGCTTCGTGAAGTTTTGAATATTCCTAAAAGACCATTTCTATTATATATAACTGCATGGATAACTAAACTATGTATTTGTCCTTCTTTTGTGAACAAGGACTTTAGCTTTTAATTCTGGAACTTTCAAAACATTATTTTAAAAATAGATTCCATATAGTTATCCATTTAGGTCAAAGGTGACCATTTTTTTCCTGTAAATTTAGATCATATAGTAAATGCTTTTGCATTGGCAGACCATACCATTACTGTCATAACCACAGAAAACTCAGCCAGTGGAGCACAAAAGCAATTCATAAGTATGGCTGTGTGCTATCAGATTTTATTTACAAAAGCATTGTAATGGATTTGTCAGTCTCTGATTTGGCTTGTCAATTGCTTACCCCCCAAAATGTTTCACATAGTGTATTGTGGTATACATTCATGTAGTACAAGAAAAGATGATAGAAATTGGTCATTTGGGGGCCCTAAAAGAATGAGATTTGACCCTTATTTGTATGCATGCAAAGAATAACATTCTGTTTCTCATGTTAACAGTCATGGAAAAATAAATTCTATCAAAAAAGAAATTTCATATGCATTATGAGGAGATTGGATGCATACTATTCAATCATTTTTTTAGTGAGTGGTACTTCTGATGTATTTACAAAAGCTGCATATCAAAAATCATGTTACAGACCATTTTCTCTTGTGAAAAAGTGGTAAATTGGCATTGTCAAATTTTTAAACACAGTCTCCTCTTTATTCAAAACCTTTAAATAAAATGCCTTTACTGGACAGAACTGTTCTCTCTACAGCTATAGATTATTGTTATTAAGCTAGATAAGATGGAGCGTAAAAACAAAAGGTAAATAATAGAATTTTACTTAATAAAGCCATTCCTTTTAGAAATGTTTGTATTCAAATGACATGGATTTACAAGTCCCTGTGACTGTATAAATTCAGTTCAATTATAATTTAAACTTTAATGAAAATTCTGAATATGTGCATTGTACTTAAATTTTTGGAATATCATTGTGCACTGAAAGCAATGTAAAAATGGAGGAATTTCCCAAAATAATGATGCAGTGAAATCTGACAATAGAACCTGAAAAAATGTTTTCAATTTCTCTTTTAGACCATATTCTTTTCATAAGATATAATTTTAAAATAGCCATTATGTATTTTAATCAGAATGTGATTCCTTGAATAAATTCTTTAGTAAGCTTTCAGTGGCACTTTTGGAAGATGTCCAGGAAAACAGCATTCAGATTTAACCTGATTTAACAAAGATAGATAGGAAGCACATTTATAAACAAAGTCTGTAATGACTGTGCATCAGTCCTGCCTCGTGTCTGGAAAAGCAAGAGCTTCCAGTCAGAAACTGCTTTCCAAAATTGGCTTGCCCAGAGTTAATTTTCTAACTTCTATGTCTTAAATTCTCAGTTTTTACTTCCACAAACCTTCACATCAAAGGCCGGGAAATAAATATTTGCTACTCTAAGAACTTTATGTTTAACTAGCAAAGAAAACTACACAAAAGCTAAAAAGTGTTGCCATCTTAGTAAAGTTTAAAATTTACTTATTTTTGTTCATAAAGTTTGAAATGCATATCATACATTCTAAAAGAAAAAATATTCCCCAGCTTCAGAGAGAAACACTGTTCAACTTACCAAACCACATTTTCAGTTGATGAATCACATTGTAAAAGAACATACAATGTTTTAAATGCTTCTAAACACATAACTTACATTATTAGGATTTAATACAATTTTTCTGGTCAGGGTGTCCTCTGGGACATGTATTGATTTATAAAAACTGATTTAAAATATAAAAGAAAGGCACACATGTATCTTTTATAGGGCTTTCTTGAAAGAAGCCATTTGCCTTGAAATAAAACATTTATGATACTTTCTTGGAAAATGCTGTCGAGGTTAGTAAGCTTTAGATTTCACCCCTCTCGACACAGAGCTCCTGCTTGAAAGGATTGTTTTCATCACTGTGTGTGTGTTGTGTGTGTGGGGGTGCGTGTGTGTCTGTGTTTGTGTATACAGACAATAATCAATTTATAGACTATAGGGAAAAAAAATGCACTCACAGCTTCAATAGTTTCAAGCAGTATGGAGCAAATAGGTCATATATAAACTAACATCTAATAGGAAGTAATACCAGAATAGCCCAAATTATAGACTATTTTAAAAGAGTAGAATTTTAGAGCTTACAGACATATCCTCAGAATGAGTAAACTCAGATAGCCTTAAAAGTATTTTTGATTCATAGGTTACTAGTGCCTAAATTATTTGTGTTAATTTTTCCAAATGTTTTTAAAATGCACTGAAGTTCTTAGGTTCTTTATCAAACATGTGTATCTTGCTGAAAGTAGAATAAAGACACATCAACCTATGGCAGAATTATTAACTCCAGCTAAGCATTAGTGACATTTCACTGTGTGTGTTTTTTTTAACGTACTTGCTCATGGCATATGGAAACTTGGAAGAAAGGAGTTTCCTATTGCATTTCAAAGGGTTCAGTAGCAATATGGATTGGTATATGTGAAAAAAAAAAAAAGCATCTACTATTGTAAAGGTAAGTTGAAAATTAGAAGTCAGTGGCTAAATTTGTCCCATTTAGAAATGACACTGACAGGACTCCTCTAGAAACTTCAGCGGGGGCAAAAGTCAAGAGGACACACACCTCTTTGAGATTACTTGCTTAAGAAAACCCAAGAATGTCTTCAAATGTTAAGAGAAATTATAATTGCATGTGTGGACAATTTCAACTTTTCAAGGAGTTTCCTTGTTCTTTTCTCTAACGCAATTGAAAATTTAAATTAACCTACAGGTTAATCAGTTTTCTTCAAACAATTATAAAATCCTACAGCAAAAGATTAGTGAGTCAATGCAATACTTAATAGTTTTAAAAGACTCAGATTTAAATTAATTTTTTATATTGCTTACTGCACAGCAGGAAATCACATGTAGAAAAGGAAGCTAAATTGTTTACAGTAACCTTCGTGTTTTTGAATTATTAATTTAATTTGAAAAATGGAGTGGCTAGGCAGATGTTCAATAGGAAACATATGATATGTAATAAGCCTAAGCCAACATTAGATTAAATAGGACAGATAGAAAGTAATAACCTCTTCAGAAAATGAAAAGTGTTTGTGTATTCTGCTTTTCTTGACTCACAATGAAAGAAATGTAGCCACCAATAGTCAAATAAATTGCAGTAGTGTTTGCTACAGGACTTGGGTGACTGATGCATGCTTCCTCTGCTTGTTTCCTTGTTAGGGCTCATGGCCAGAAGAGAGTACAATTTTAAGTACCAATTTCCCTTTGAATTATTTGAAATTGGAGCTGCCTGATATGAATGACTTCCCATGAAATGAAATTAGAGTTAGGCTCACCAACTTACCTATAAAACTGTAAATGCAGTAATATGTATGCATGAGCATGCTACTAATTTTATTGAAGACTTAACCAAGCTTTCTACGCAACTAATATAGATAATTAGCAGTGTTCACGTAGGCATGGAATCATGATTCTCTTCTCTGGAAAGAGTTTCTGTAGTCATCTGTTGATTTTAACCCTTAAATTGTTACTGACGTAGGAGGAAAAGGCAAGACACGGAGGGGGTTCTAGGGAGAAAAATTGAGTTAGTTTCTCATGGAGACATGTAAGGAAATTTATTATCACTTCCTCAGAAAATGAATTGTGGTACCCTGATGTTCTGAAGTTTATATGGAGGAAACAAATTGGAGGAAAATGTCAATTTGTCCAATTCAGTGTCGCACAAAGGCAAGAGAAATTTGGATTGGAAAAAACTGTTAATTTTGCTGTGAACAGGGTGCAACCAAAGTCACTCTACATCCTCTTTCTTTAAATTTATGAAAAATGTATGTGATTTGCCTAAGTACCCTGGACTTAAGGCAAAGAAAATTCTATTATATAAAGTGCCTCTTTATCACTGTTAGTCAGTGTACTATTTGATATGTATTTATACATACATATTATACATGTATATATATATAAATCTGGGAAACTTCATTTCCTTAAGAGGTGGCAAGTTTTATTTTTTTTAATCTAAATTCTTGATATATCACAGAGGCTGTCAGAGTTTTGGGGCCCCTGAAATTAATCAAAACTAAGCCAGCACGCCTGCGATCAATGGCCCAAAGTAAAATCTCCAGATACACCCGTCCACCAAGCTGTGAACCCCCTACGCTGTTGGCCGACATACTTGATGTCTGCTTTATTCCACAGGGTCACCCTGTGAGGCAAGTGTCAATACCATAAGCATTTTGTCAATGAGAAATGAACTTGTCCAAAGTCACTGAACAGGTAAATGGCAGAGAAAGGACCTGAAACCAGGATGACTCCAAACACACTTACCTCCTCCTTTCCCTTCTCTGTGTGAGGAGATCTGTTCATGTCCAGACTGTTTTGGAAGAGAAACACCCCTCCAGCGTGTGTTTTCAAACTGAAGAGATGCCTTATCAGATTCGGGGACTGTCCTGGTATCTCTCTAGTCAGGGACCAAGGAAAAGAAATACAGCCCACAGAGCCCCTCTGTTTTCACCCTGCCCTGCCTTCCCACCTGCCTTTCCACCCCGCATGCACAAACAAGGAAGTCCTGAAGGGTCCCAGATGACATTGATTAACAGCTTTTTGTTATAAAAATGGAAAGCATCATTTCTGGATGGGTTTTGGGGTTTTTTTTTTAATTTGCCCAATTTTCCCCATTCTCCACTTGAGCCTGTGCAGGTCCTGCCAGGCCTGCAGTTCTGATGTGTCCTCAGTCAGGTGTGCTAGGACTGTGGGCTGGGGGCGCACAGCTTCCAGCCCCTTCCCCTGGGCAGCCCTGCAGGACCCCTGGGTGCCTGTGGCCATCAGCTATCATCCGGGCATCGGGCATTGGGGCTCAGCGCTGGGAAATGCCCGTCTAATTGGCTCTTTGTGATTTGAGGAAGTAGTAAATTTAAATGAACCAAAGAACCCAGGAATTGCATCCTCCCCCTGCCTCCTTTTTTTTTTTTTTAAAGCATTTGAAAAAGAGGCATTCTTTGCTATCCTATGCCACACAGAGATTATACAGAAAACTGGAAGCAGGCTCCCAGTTGCCCCAGTGCCCTGGCTGGCTTTTTTGAGCAGAAGTGTTCTCCATGTCATACAAATGATGGAGAGAGTGGAAGATTTGGGGGGGAAGGAAATAGTTTAAAAAATAAGTAAATAAAACAACAGGAAATATTAGAGCATAGCTAGCCCCGAACAATGAAAAGTACCCATCTAACGACAAAATTTCCAACCAAATCGCACCTCTTGGCTTCACCTCCCTGCTCTGCCACTCTGTGCCTTTGGGTAAAATGATTCACCTCCCTGGAACTTGACGCCTGCCTTTTGAAAGCTGAAGGGTGAAATAATACCGAATGCCATCTCTGATGATGAACCTGGTCTTTCTGTTCCCAGATAACGAATAGCATAGAGGAGGCGTCAGCCCTGCCACTTCTCCCTCAGTAAGGTCTTTTAAGGGTTAATAAAGACTCAGTGTGCTGGTATTTGCACACCTCTTGAAAGAAAAGTTCCCTCTGTGGACTCGCGGGGGCGTACCTGAGCACTGCTTCCTTAACCATCCACCATTTGTCTGTCCGATGTGCACGCGCAGAGCCATTTTAGACGTGTGTAATGTGTTTTGGAGTGCAGTGTATTGCTCTCTTCTGAAACTTTTTCCCTTTCTTTCTTTTTTTTTTTTTTGTCAACTTTCTGCATTGGCAGAGCATCTTGGGATTGAATTTATGGGTATGGACCAATCATCATTCCTTTTAGCCTGCAGAATTTAGAGCCTATGAGCTGAAACCTTTATATTTCCCCCCTGTCTATTCTTACCTTTCAGTTCCTAACTAATTTCCTTTCTCTTTAGAAGGGATCATACAGCTATAACAGTGATTTCTTTGCTTTCAATCTATGGTTAGTTTACCGACGTGGTACTGAGGGCAGCAGCTTTTAGACCCAAAACTTTCACTTAGAGTTTAAAATCATCTTACTTGGTACAATTCACATACATCCCATGGCCCTTGACCCACTGATGGGATCTGACCATGCTGTTATTCCAGAGCTGGGTAAGTTGGAGTGCTTCATAAGGCTTTAGGAGGAACCAAGCCAGGGGTCTGAGAACAAAACAAGCTTCACATGCCAGCTTAATAATAACGCTCCACATTTTCGGCCAGTGGGCCCTTTATATACAATGTAAAAATCATCTATTCATATTGTAACATAGAAAGCTCTTACACTGCAGCATAATATTACATACATTCCCTGATAGCTCAGGTGGTAAAGAATCTGCCTGCAATGCAGGAGACCCCGGTTCAATTCCTGGATTGGGAAGATCCCCTGAGAAGGGAAAGGCCACCCACTTCAGCATTCTGGCCTGGAGAATTCCATAGACTGTATATGGCTGAGGGGCTTTCAGACATGGATTACTCTAGTTTTCTGGAGAGACACAAGCATTGCACTAGTCAGCTTCATTATCTTATGAGCAAGGAAATAAAACAACAGAACAAAATACCCTGTGCTATTTTTAGATGGAAATTCTAGCACTAATAGAATTAAATTTGAGTCACCACATCCCAAGTAATCAAATACAAATTTTCATACTGTTCCCCAGTGGCTCAGCAGTAAAGAATCCACTTGCCAATGCAGGAAACTCAAGTTCGATCCCTGGGTTGGAAAGATCCCCTGGAGAAGGAAATGGCCACCCACTCCAGTGTTCTTGCCTGGGAAATCCCATGGACAGAGGAGCCTGGTGGGCTACAGTCCGTGGGTTGCAAAGGGTTAGATATGACTTAGTGACTAGACAACAGTCTAGATAGTTGGGAGAAAAGCCAGTCTTGGCAGGAAGGGGAAGCCATTCTGTCCTCCCAGAGGCTCCACAGTGCAGGCCCCAGGCTTCCTGAATGCTACAGCCCTGGAAGTGCATATCGTCAATACAGCAATGTCCTGAATAAAAGACTATCTGGCCCCCAACCAGCTAGTGTCAGTAATGCCATGCAACAAAAGCATCTTATAGCTGTTGCTTTCTTTTCAATGATAACGTCACAGTCTACTCCTAATATGATTTCTATAATCTGTGGGAAATGAGGCTGTGGCAAGCTATTAGTTTCCAGGGATAGAAACTCAATTGCTTGCACATCCCCCCTCCCCCCCAAAAAAAAATTCCAAGAGAAAACTAGTCATGTGATGGGGAAAGCCCCACATTCGTGTAAGTGGTCCTTTGCACATGACAGAACATCCCCTGAGAGTAGGGAGTACAAGTCCCACCAACATCCCACGGGTGGCAGGTGGTCTATATGAGGGGAGTTATCTAGTCAGGTTACTGCCCTCGGGATAAAATTCATCCCACTTCTCAAAAGGCATATTGGCCTTACTTGCAAGGAAGAAAAAGAAATCCACCACCACCTCCCCTCTTCTCCCTAACAGCATCCTTCCAGGGTTATCACTTTAAGGTCTAATTATTAAATTTAATATTTCTTTTCCCAAACAATGAAGTAGGGTGATGGCTTTTTCAGATACATGATCTCCCTCAGTAAGCTCTGAAGGGTTTAGTAAAGGCGCCCTGAGCTGATACCCACACCTCTTATAGGAAGAGCTTCCAGAAGTTCCAGCCAGCCAGGACGTTTTATCCTTAAGGAAAATCAGACCTTACAGGCCAATTAAAATTGAAATGGCCAAAGCTTCTGTCTCTTCGCCTGGCCAGATCAGTCTGAAAAACGTGATGCATTAAATGAAACGTCTGATTCATTTAATGCATCCAGCCAAACATGAAGACTTAGAAGTGTTTCGACCCATTAAGGCAGATCCACCAACAGGACTGATGGATTCTTTTTTTCAACGCTGTCTCTAATTTGCTCTTGTCCGGTTGACCCTGTAACACAGGGGAAAAATAAGGAAGAAAAAGGAGGGGTTTTTTGTTTTAAAGCATTTTTTATATTATTATTCACCAAGTATTTCTCCTTGAACATATTTATTTTGTGAGGGTCACCTGATTTAGGGAAGCATTGGAAGATCAGATAGAAACTTAAATGGAAATATTTATGCATTCAAGCCATCCTGATGTGAATATAGAGTCCTAAGACATATCTATGCTCTGGGGGACTTGGTTTCAATTGGCTCATCTTAGCACTTTTGTTTTGCCCTTTGGCCTTGACTGGGCTGTCTTTCTAGTTCCATGATTGATTTTCCTGGGAAGTGTTGTCTGCTGACATAACTGGGGGTGAACGAGCAAGTCATTATATGCCATTTCTTCTCGAACCCTAGTCAGTCTACTCTTTTGTAATTACCACCAAAAAACTTGCAAAAGACAGCACAATGCCTTCCCCACTTTTAGCCCTTGGATAAATCCTCTTTTTGCAGTTTGGGGAAGCAGTTTCCCAGGTTTTTCTAAAGACAGAATTGGAAGATGGAAGCACTATCTTGCCATTAGAAAAGAAGGAAAAATAGAGTAAGTGAAAGAAGTACAGTAGGATCTTCATTTTCTAGGCAGTGATACTTTACACTCCTGTTTCTTAATCCATTCATCCCAAACAAAAGATCCCTGCTCTTCCTTCTGCTTTCCCCAGAGAAGGACCAATGAGATGATGCCTTTGCTGTTTAGACTTAGTGCTAAAAACTGATCCAGGTGCCCATTCCCGCCGCCTCAGCTCACAGATTAACACCTTATGAAATTGAATTCCCTGTCCTGTGGCTCTAGGGGAAGGGAGGCAGCAGACACTTGCAATTAACATGCAGGCATCCACACGCCATGTCCTCATTTGACTTCCGCCACAGAAGTACGTGACAGCACTCTGTGTCTTCTGGTCCGTTGTCGCCCCCCAATGCACCAGCTGCTTTGCTTTCTAATTGTGGCTGCCACGTGACCGCCAGCCTAGGTTAGGAGTTATGCTGTATGGGATAACCCTTCCAAATCTATGTCCACCTTGCTTCCCACCCCAGCACTTCCTCCCTCTGGTTTTCTTTTATGTATTTATTTTTCCTCCCTTAGTATCAGGCATGCTGTGCCAGGGACCTCAGATGGCTCCTTCACTCTTTAACCTCGTTTTTCCCTCCTACCTGGCTTCCTCCCTCTCTCCGTCATTCTGTCAGTCTGTCTGTCCTCTCAGTTTGCTTTCTGTTCCTCTTCCAACCCTTTCTGTTTGTTTTCACATAATCTCTGCAGCATTCTGGTCTTTGTTTTACCCGCTGACTATTTTCTCCTCCTCCTCTTCCTCCTGTTAATAATCAGTGATCTTATTAATTTGATTTGACAATGTTCCTGACCTGTTAACTGGAATTTGATTACCATGGGCTTGGCTTGTAGGAAATGTTTTTGTTTAATGATAAAGTCTACTGTATCATAGAAATTGCATTGCACCTTTTTTCATTTCAAGAAGACTTCCGGCAACTTGCTCTCTCAGTAGAGGAAAAAAAAAAATTGTGGCTGCCGAGAGAGAAAAAGTAAATTGAAAATGTTTCATAAGGCCCCATGTTGATACCCAGACAAGAGACCTTCATTGGTAAAATGTTTCCTAGTTCTTGACCAGTTTGTTAATCAGAATAGCAAATGCAGTTTATACTGCTTATTATACATTGGTTAATTTCTCTTTCTCATTGAACTTGTGAATATTTCTCAGTGAGTGTGACTAGACTGGTTGGAAGCTTAGTTCCTAAGAGGATCAGGTTCACCATTAAATCAGCCAATCTTATTAAGAACATGACTACCATCCTATAAGCGATTTATCCCCCTCCAAAGCCGATTTGCAAATAGAAAACCTTCCATGAATCAGAAACTGGTTGCAGTGGGAGTATAATAGTACCTTCATCTAAAATTTCAAAACATCCCACCTCCCTGGTGCAACCGACATTAGCTAATTTGCCAAGTTGTCCAACGCAGGAAGGTACAATCTGTTCCAAATCTTATATCATTTGTGCCAGTGGTTTTGTAGTGTCATAAACTAGATCTCTAAGTACAGCTGGTGAAGTCATAATAATTGTTCCTTAAAGGACACATCTTCCTCATGGCCCAAGACTATCCCACCCATCTTACTGGAGTTTCTCTGATACAGTGGCCAACTACCCCATGTCCTGTTGCCTCTGTCCCCATTTCCTGTTAAATCATAGGGATCCTGCCTCAGTTTTGTTTCTAACTACAAGTCAAGCTCATGTTTGCAAATGTCTTTGAGTTTTCTTTTTTTTTTTTTTTAAGTTTAAAGTGGTTCTTTGTAAAGACCACAGGAATAGGAACTAGCTGGGAAATCAAAAAAGGCTTGGGATGGGGGAGGGGAGGGGAAAGGAGGCTGGGAAGAATGGGGAAAGGGAGGGTCCCAGTGGTGCCAATGCCAGCTCCTTTTATTGGCATCAATTCCTGTTGTCTTTGCAAGAGTTTTTTTTTTAATAAAATCTAGTTTTAACCAAAATCCTTATTTTACCATTTATGTTTATGGTTTGTCAGTTTAGTACGCATCTATGGCTTAACATTAAAGTCATTGAATAGATCATATTTTTTATTATAAATGGCCCTCCAATGGGCTTTGCAGCTTTACGCTCAAAATGTGGCGCAGAGCGTGCTGCACCTTAAGTCTTATCTGCTGAAGGAATGAATTGCCCCGTATGTATTTTCTTGTGAACATGGACAATGCAGCATGCCAACTCTTCAGTTGTATGTCCGGGCGAGGGTCAGGGACCTACCTTTGCTGACGTCTGCTCTCATCCCTTTCCAGAAGCGGAGGAGCTCTACCAGAAGAGAGTGCTCACCATCACCGGCATTTGCATCGCGCTGCTCGTGGTCGGCATCATGTGTGTGGTGGCCTACTGCAAAACCAAGTAAACACCTCCCTGGCCCCCTCTCCCCCCTGAGCACGCAGGCAGCCTAGGTGGCAGGGCCCAGCAGAAACCGGGCTCCACAGCCTCGTAGTGAAAGATTAGAGGGGAAGGGGGATTTCCTCCTTATTTTTGGTCCTGAATAACCCACTTCGAGGACCTTCCTAATCACAGGCATTAGAAAGCTTTGCCTATTTATGCAAAATGTTCGGAAGACTTTTGTTCATTGACCACAGTCCTGTGACCCAAGGAAAGGGTTGAGGGGACAGGGCTGCATAGGGACCCACACAGGTGTCTGTGGATGCAGGTCCCTCCTGAAAGGAGTGTGGTGGGTACCACAAGTGAGCCTGTCATCTCAACTCTGAGGACACGTCCAATCTGCACTCAGACTAGGGGACAATGGAGCCATTTGGCGGTGTTTGAAAGGCAGCGTTTTTAAAAACCATGATGAAATTTTCAATTCCACCCAGTTAGGTTACCAGTTCAAATTCTCCCAAAGTGTGATATGTACAAAAGGACTCTCATGGGAGGAGAAGCAAGCAAAACTTGCTTTGAAAGAACAAAAGAGAAAACATGAAAGTAATAGATTTGTGTTCACTTTGTTGGTTGTTTAAGCTGGGCCCTTGTTAACAAATATGATTATCATATGATATGAATTCCTTTCACTTTTGTATTGTAGGTAGAACTTCTGTTCAAGTTTGAAATAATGCTATTCACAGTTTTATTTTGTTATTTTATCCCATAAACTCTCACGCCAAAACTAGTCATGGGAATATTATTATGATCTGAATTGAGGAACACAGACAATATGCCATAGAAACAAGGACATGGATGACATTTCCTTAATGTCCTGGGATGTAGCATGTTGCCAAAATTGAGCAAGTGATCGAGAAAAATAAACCTTCATGGAATCCATCTTATGAGTCTTACTAGATTCAGTCTCAATATTTGAATATTCATTACCTAGTTATACAAAAACGTACTAGAATAGGATCGTGTTATAATTGTGCCAAAATCTTCTGGCAAAAGATGTACACATTTTCACTCACATTCACACACTATAACACACAGATTCAAAAGTAACTCCATTTTCTTGAAAGACACACAGACAGGCAAAACTATAAATGAAATCAGCCTTATCAATTGCACAGCATGAATTGTAACCTAAAACACATGACCATCTGTAAGACTTAGGCAAAGATGGGAGTGATTATGAAAGTCTGAGTTTTAGCCAATTCTCAACTTGACTTATCTCATCTTCTCTGTTTTTCTCCTTATCTCTCAGCAGTACAGTTCAATTTCTAAAGAATCCCACCCAGCTTCTTAAATCTATTCGCTAAGAATAGATGATTCCACTTCTGAGATGGGGTGGTGTGCCCTCTCTCTATCTCTCTCCCCACCACTATACTGCCTTCAGTGTTGTGTTGGGAGAAGAAAGAACTCACTGTACTGAAAAATGTAAATAATAGAAAAAAATAAATGAGGGCTCCATTTTTTCCTATCCAGGAAACAGCGGAAAAAGCTTCATGACCGGCTTCGGCAGAGCCTTCGGTCTGAAAGGAGCAACATGGTGAACATAGCCAACGGGCCCCACCACCCCAATCCACCCCCCGAGAACGTGCAGCTGGTGAATGTATGTTGACTCTGCCCAGTGGAAAAGTTCAGCATCTCTCCTCTGTTCAGGCACCTTGAAGTTTATTTTCTAAAGCTCTTAGGCTCTTAGCTGCTGCCATTAATCACCAGGGCTTCCCGGAATCCACGGTTTCGCCAAGAGAAAATAATGGGAGCATTTTTTAAAGTGAATTTGGTGACTGTAAAACCAGCACATTTCCTCTTATAAAGTGTTCATTAACGGGTCGGAATAATACTGTTGGGTTTGTTCTGTAAGAAAGCCATAACCAGAAGAAAGCGCAGAGAAAAAACACAAAGAAAAGTAATAAAACTCATGATCCGAGAATCAGAGGGAAATGTTTTATGTTTTTATACTTGGGAAATGAAGGCTGCTTGAGTCTATAACTAGCACTGATAACTGACCTAAAGGCTCTAGAATCATTTTTTTTTTTAATTAGAGGCATTTTGAGATGCCTGATAATTTACTGATTCTGGTTTATGAAGGGAGATATTAGGCCATGGAAAAGGCTGAGGGCATTACCAGACTTGCTTCTCAGTAGCCGAAACAGAAGAATTTAATGCTTTGTGATTCCTTGACTCTTTCTATAAGATACCAAACCCTCCAGAGGAAATATATCCTTCACCATTCAAAGATGTGTTTTTTAAATTTACCCATCATTTAGCTTTTAAATATAGTAAAGTCATTAAATATTAGATTCAGAGAGTCTTTAGATAGCATCCCCCCCTTTTTTTTTACAAATAGGGTAAGTCCTTTACATACAAACAAGTTCCATCCGAACAAGTTCTTATTCATAAGTCCAATTTGTTGGTAAGTCCAGCAAAGTTAGCCTACATACCCAACTCACACAACCAGCTGTACTGTAATAGGTTTATAAGACTTTCACACTTGAAGGTTCTTATGTAGGGGACTTCCTCTACAAGCCAGGACAGAGCGGAACTTAGCTTTCCTGGATCCTGGAGTATTACTCTTTCTACTTCTTGTTTTGTTTTCATTTCCCTTTGATGACTGGCTTTTTATAAGCAGAGCTGGAAGTTTATATGACAGTACCATTTTCAGTCTTATAGTCAAAGATAAATTTTGTGTGGAGCAAATATATCAAAAGACTCAAGTTCAGGGTTGCTAGTTGTTCTACCACCAGGAAGTCAGAAGACTTGTTAGGTGCTGATAAATTAACATCCTTCACTGTTTTCCTCCCCCTAGCAGTGTGTTCATTAGAATGTTCTGCACAGTTGCTAAGTACATTCTCTACTGACATACCTATAGTCTGTCACGTTGTAGGTTATAATATATAGGAGGCAGAGTGACTCCCTGAATTCTGGTTACAGCTCAAGCTACCTGACTATGAGCTTTAACTTTTCTAACCCCATTTCTTCATTATAAAAATAATACCTACTTCAAAAAGTTCCAGTGGGCATTAAAAATAATCTACAGAATCCATTAGCCCAGTGGCATTTGGTGAGTGTTGCATAATTGTTAAATATTATTTTCATTAGATTCACTGAGCTTACATTGCCTTCCAGGGAATGAGTGATTTGTTACACAGACTAAAATTAGCTCATTACATATGACAACACCATCTTTTCCTTAAAGCAAAGATCCACATGGAATAAACCTTTCTATGGTTAAGATAACCAGCTAGAGTTTCAAGTATAATTCAGGTTGCATTTTTTGTGTTTCCATGAATATATCAGTTTCTTTTAGAGCCCATAACCTATCAGATCATCAAATGTCCTCTTTCATCTAAGACTATTCCAATGCATGTCTTTTCCCATTACTTAACTCAATTTGGTATAAATACTAACAGCGTTTAAAAGAAATTTTTAAAATGCCTCTCTCTTATTAATAAAGGTGGTAATAGCTACTGTGATTTAGTGGTGAAAAATAAAGTAGAATCTACTTGTACTAAATATAAGACCCTCTATGTATTGTATGATTTGTCAAGATTTATAACCTTGACCGCTGTTATAAATCCTTCAAATCTTTCAGTAGCCTTGTTAGTATTACCATCGACAAGCAGGTAAAAATTTCAGTGATACCATTAGAGCAACACGGATGCAGGGAAATCGAAACAGCAATGTAGATTCAAAATAAAGAGATTATTTTAAAAATCCTTTTAATGGCTTAAAATTTGAAATAAGACAAACTATTTCTGTACTTGCAACAGCTTACCAATTAAGTGCTGGGAAGGTGTTTGTATTGAATTCTACTCATGCTATCAGTTGGAAACGAAAGCGAAGAAACAGCTCTTCTCTGATAAAATGTAGTTGTTATGGTAGGACCTACATTGTGTGTATATATCCAAAGAGAAATTTATGAATTCTATTGATCTAATTTAAAGGTCATACTAACCAGGATAGGCTTTGCCATATGGCCACTGGAGAAATAGAGCTTATTATGAAGCATGTGTATGAGAAGAGTAGATTTATGTGTGTATGTGACATTGTTAGAATTTTGACTTCCCTAAATCTTCAAGTTGTGTCTCTTTGTTTATCCAGCAATACGTATCTAAAAATGTCATCTCTAGCGAGCATATTGTTGAGAGAGAGGCGGAGACATCTTTTTCCACCAGTCACTACACTTCGACAGCTCATCATTCCACTACTGTCACTCAGACTCCCAGTCACAGGTATGAGAATAAAAAGCTGCGTGACATTTCTCCAAGAACAAATATTTACACATTCCCTTTTGTTCTCACCACCTTACAAAAGGAACAGGAGGTGCTTATAAGGCAGTGTGTATGATTTGGAACGAAAACAGGCTTTGGACATCCAATTGACTCTGCCACTAATTGTTATTTGAATTTGACCCTCAACTTTTCTGTCACCAAAACAAGGGGAAATAACACCCACCTCATAGTATTGTTATTCCCCATTCTAGAGATTGTCTTTTTTAACGCTTGACCATTTGCAGAATTGCTCTTATTGTTATTCAGTCACTAAGTCTTGTCCAACTCTGTGTGACCCCATGGACTGTATCCCACCAGGCTACTCTGTCCTCCTCTGTCTCCCAGAGTTTGCTCAAATTCATGTCCATTGAGTCAGAGCTGCTATCGTACCATCTCGTCCTCTGCCACCTCCTTCTCCTTTTGCCTTCAGTCTTCCAGTAGCATCAGGGTCTTTTCCAATGAATTGCTATACTGTTTGTCTTAGATGCTATATAATACTTAGAAGTTGACTTCTTCCAGTGATTGGATTGCCCTGGGATATCACATGAGAACTGGTTACCTAGCTGAACCTCAAATTCTCAAATGCTCTGGTGATACTTGAGTGCATACTGCCAAGGGCAGCACTAGACTTCCAAATGGAGCACGTAAGACCAGGGTATCCTTAATCTAAGATGCTCAAGAACAGAGAGACTAAAAATATTTAGTACAAAATGGCATCTGTCTAATGTGTGTTGAATGGGTGAATGTGTAAATAAAGTGTATCCTTGCAAAGCTAACCTGAATCACGATCCTATGCATCACAGGCATCTTAATAGACGGTCCTATTCTGAGACAAGTAATGCCAGCGGGAAACATCAGTCATTTGCAAGTTTGTCACTCCCCTTCCTTTCATTTCCGTGTGTGCATAGAATTAAAAATCTCTCTCTCTCTCTTTGCCTCTCACGCTTCCCCTGTAGCTGGAGCAATGGACACACTGAAAGCATCATTTCGGAAAGCCACTCTGTCATCGTGATGTCATCCGTTGAAAACAGTAGGCACAGCAGCCCCACTGGGGGCCCAAGAGGACGTCTCAATGGCTTGGGAGGCCCTCGTGAATGTAACAGCTTCCTCAGGCATGCCAGAGAAACCCCTGACTCCTACCGAGACTCTCCTCATAGTGAAAGGTAAAACGGAAGGGAAGAGCTACCGCAGAGAAGAAAGCACCCCAGTAAGAGAATCCCCGTGAGCAGCTGCTCTCCCACCTAAGGAACCTGCTCTCATGAGAATAAGGGGCGCCAGTTGCCTGGTCTAGGAATGATCCTAGCTGATGAAGGCATCTCTTGGTTTGACTGAACTCATTTCTTCCGAGCTGCTCGCATCATCCCAGTGGCTGACAGGCAACAGACCCTTAAAAGAGCTGGAATGATTTGATGTGGAAGGTGCAGCAGTCTTGAAGTTCCCAGCTTTGACCTTAGGCTCAGACCCTCTGGGGGAATCTCAGTTTCCTCAACTGGAACTTGAGGACACTGGCCTCAGTGATTGATCAGGACCCTTCTAGAATCCTAAGTGGCCAGTTATCCAAACTCTGGTCAAGCTGGCCTCCTGTTCTCATGAGGCAACCCTTTCTTACCTTCCAGCCTCAGTTAAATCAAATCAAGGGCTGTGTCCTTGCTGACTGTCATGGGGATGGCTTGTGTTCCACCTTTACGAAATTCCAACAAGGGATGAATCCATCAATCTCTTGTCCACTGTGGCTCGCAGTCTTCACAGGAGGTTTTCAAAGCAGATATTGCCTTTGATGTGGCTCATATTCCAGAATGTGTTGGCTTTCTTCTGGGGCTATTGGGTTGGGTGGGAGGAGTCAAGACAAACATTAAAATAGAGATCAGAAGACAGTAACCTGAAAGAGATGCTTAAAAGCATTGCTGAATTCTTAGATTCTCCTGATCCATTCTCACCTAAACTGAGGGAGAAGGTTATACCCAACCAGCATCCCTGGCCCATGAAGAAGCTGTTACTCATTTGTTTTCAGATCCAGCAGGGTTTTGTCTGTTTGTTGGTTTACTTTATTGTCTTGTCATTGTTGTCGTACATAATATTGAAGTCATACTTACTTGGTTTTCATGGGTGGAGATGATTTGGGTACACTCCTTCACTCATGCACTGGAAAGTACTTACAGCAAAGGATGACCAGTATGGAGCCTGCAGGTCATTTAGAGCCTGCTGATTACTTTTTCAAGGGCCTTTACCCCAAAAATGGCTTTTCAGAATTTTACGGAAATAGAGGTTGCTCTAACTCATCTATGAAAAAGTAAGCATGGTCCAAAGCTGGTTTAAAACATCAGCCTTAAATTCATGTAATTGTATCTTGATGTATTAAGTCTGTTCCAATTCAATCCTTTTAGAAATCTGAGAAAGAAGATAGGGATAAATTCTTTCTCCATCACTACAGGTGATGTTTATATTTAAAGGTTAACCTTTTCCTGCTGGGATAGGCTTCCTTTCATACCCCAGGTATTATTTAGGACATCAGAATGTACCTGGCATCCTGGAGAAATACGATGAAGCCATGCTATGGGTTGGTTGACTCTGGATTAGCATTTCTCAGACAGCTTAATTTAAGTATCCCCAAAATAATAAGTCTGGAGACTTGAGCCCCAGATATTTCCATCTGGAGACACTTTCCCATTTTAGACACAGTCAGATCTCACATCTGTATGACTCAGAATCATGGATGGCAAGCAGGAGGGTTAATAGGTTTCTTGTTCCTGTTAGCTGGAGATGAGAAGACGATGTCCTGTGTCATCAGAGGTCATGTCAAATTAGACTCTGCAAATGCCAGCGTGAAGGAAAGAGTCCTTTAGTGCTACACATTGGTGACATTTTTATCTAAGCTGAGAAATGTGACTCTGAATAAGCCACGTCTTTCTCAGTGCCACATAAGGTCTTCTTGTTCTGGGGGAAGAAAGCACAGTATGGTAAAAACAGAGCAATCAGTGTCTTGACAACGAGATTTCCTGAGCATTATCAAACATAGCATGACATAAGGTGACACGGTACAGCCCACCTTTGCACAGTCAGAAAAGATAAACCAGAGCAGTGGGTTTTGGAAGAGAGGTAGACCAGGGATTGGATGTAATGATGAAGCCAAGCGTGAGCTATCATGAATGTCGTGGTCAGTGGGACATAGAGTTGCAAATGGAATGTTACGAAGTCGCATTTCATGGGAAAGTTAAAAGCGCACAAATGTGTTACGCTGTTTTCAGGAATAAATCTAAGTTACTATGCTCTTTTTTTTTCATAAGACATAACCTTATAGCTGAGCTAAGGAGAAACAAGGCCCACAGATCCAAATGCATGCAGATCCAGCTTTCCGCAACTCATCTTAGAGCTTCTTCCATTCCCCATTTGGGCTTCATTCTCTAAGACCCCTTGGCCTTTAGGAAGGTATAGTATTTAAGTAATACTTCTTCCCCTTCCAAATCCCCGAGCCTTGGTCCTTACAAACTGAGAGGTTTCCAGGACCCTGTGCCCTCTTGTCTTAACTCACATGCTTTTATTGAAAGTCATGATTAAAAAAAAAAAAAAGAAAATCACGATGAGATGGAAAAAACAATCTCAAACGCTTTGCTAAGCCAGGCAATTTAGCTGATGTTTGCATGCACTCCTGTGAGGAGACTCTTGACCACCTAATTGGAGATTCCAAATGTCCTAGTGTAAAAACCGAGATGTCCACGATGAAGAGAATTTGTCTGTTGTCTGATGATGATGTCTGATGATAATGACCTCTGCCCCCTGACCCCCTCACCCCTCACTCTCTGCCTCTCATTGCACCACACTTACGCTGGGGTCTTCTGTGCTCACGCAGGTACGTATCAGCAATGACCACCCCGGCTCGTATGTCACCTGTAGATTTCCACATGCCAAGCTCCCCCAAGTCACCCCCTTCGGAAATGTCCCCGCCAGTGTCCAGCACGACGGTCTCCATGCCCTCCATGGCGGTCAGTCCCTTCGTGGAAGAGGAGAGACCCCTGCTTCTTGTGACGCCACCACGGCTGCGGGAGAAGTATGACCACCACGCCCAGCAATTCAACTCGTTCCACTGCAACCCCGCGCATGAGAGCAACAGCCTGCCCCCTAGCCCCTTGAGGATAGTGGAGGATGAGGAATATGAAACGACCCAGGAGTACGAACCAGCTCAAGAGCCGGTTAAGAAACTCACCAACAGCAGCCGGCGGGCCAAAAGAACCAAGCCCAATGGTCATATTGCCCACAGGGTAGAAATGGACAACAACTCAGGCGCTGACAGCAGTAACTCAGAGAGCGAAACAGAGGATGAAAGAGTAGGAGAAGATACGCCTTTCCTGGCCATACAGAACCCCCTGGCAGCCAGCCTCGAGGCGGCCCCTGCCTTCCGCCTGGTTGACAGCAGGACTAACCCAACAGGTCGCTTCTCTCCGCAGGAAGAATTGCAGGCCAGGCTCTCCGGTGTAATCGCTAACCAAGACCCTATCGCTGTCTAAAACCGAAATACACCCATAGATTCACCTGTAAAACTTTATTTTATATAATAAAGTATTCCACCTTAAATTAAACAATTTATTTTATTTTAGCAGTTCTGCAAATAGAAAACAGGAAAAAAAACTTTTATAAATTAAATATATGTATGTACAAATGTGTTATGTGCCATATGTAGCAATTTTTTTACAGTATTTCCAAACGAGAAAGATATCAATGGTGCCTTTATGTTATGTTATGTCCAGAGCAAGTTTTGTACCATTCCGTGACTGCTTTTTCACAGTATTTCAGCAACCCTCCACCCCATATATTCTGTTTTCTGCTGGCTTCTCGTGCATTGCATTATGAGGTTGACTGGATGTATGATTTATAAGATTTGCACCTGTCGCTCTGTTTGCTTCGAGTAGTACTCAATCAGGATGTCTTGTAATTGCACATCCATCCAATACTCCCCCTCCGTATGAGATTTTTTCTTTTGCTTTCCGTATGTGAAATGAGTTGTGTCTACTCTGCCAGCCAAAGGTTTGCTTCATTGGGCTCTGAGATAATAGTAGATCCAGCAGCATGCTACTGTTAATTACAGCAAGAAACTGCATCAAGTCACGTTACATATTAGGAAGAAAGTAATATTGTGATTTTTTCAAAAACTATATTATTCGTCAGATGACAGCTCGCTCTGACTAAAAGGAGCTACCATTTACTTTATGGGGACTGATTTTTCTCAACAAAAGAAAAAAAACAAGTTTTGGGGATAGCACAGAAAATGGATGCTGGCTAGCGATCAGGGTAAGGTCCAACCCTAAGTTGAGGACTCAGTTTCACTTTCTCTCTCTGGGGGAGTGATATAGTGGCTCATCTAATTGAAGAGCAAACCATGGCTGAAAAAGGTGCAATCATTCTTGACTTGTGTTTTTTCACTGATGTGGGAGCTAGTGATTGGTTGTGTCTTCTCGGCTCAAGGACAGACGTGTTATGGCACAAACAGCACACTCAGCAATTTTTCTGGAATACTTCTGAGATGAAGTGTGCCTGTTGTATATGGTGGTGAGGTCATTATAGAGAACTAGTTCCACTGTAGATTGTCTAAAAGACACAGGGGAAGAGTGGCCGTGTGACCTGGTTTGTAATTTTTTAAGTTTTTTTGCCCATTCCTTTGTCCTCATTATTTTTTCCTTGCTTTTCAATCTCGCCTTGATTAGATCATACTATGCATGAACATTTTTGTCAAGAATGGTCAGTGTGCATGTAATTTGTGATTAGGAAGACCCTCCCATGAGTGAGGATGCATCAAGAAATGGCAGTAGTCTCGGAAAGATTGCACCTTTCCTTGCAGAAATGACTCCCACCTGTGTGCTAACCTCTCTGTTTGCAGCTATATCATCCATTTTCCCCCTTTCTTACCTTTTGCTTTACTGTCAACAAAAATAGGATTAAGATGGGTCCACCCTTGGCATGTTCTCTTGTGGTAACCAATCCAAGGAAGGTCTATAGGTAGAAATACTTGAAATAACTGCTAATTCTGGAAAAGATGAGAATTTTGTAAAATATTGTAGTCCCATTTCTGTCAAGTCAGGCTGGAGGTTTACTTAGGTTCCAAGTGGCCTCCCAGGAGCCATGAGACAAAATGGGGAAGCAAGTTAGCAGGAGGTTCAAAATACCAGCCATGAATTTAAAGAGAGTGACTCTGTTGTTTGCAAGTAAATGGAGTCTATTTCTTCACCATATCTCTATGTTAAAATCAAAAGGACACGCGAGGAGGTCTTAGAAGAAAAGCACAGGCTGAGAATGGATCATGTCATTAAGCTCCTAGGTGTTTCTACAATTCACAGAGACCGTCTATGGGTCCTTAGCATTTGGTATCCCAAGCATCCTTCATGCTTCCATGCCACTTTCTCTGTGCTCAGACGTGTCCTCTTGTGCTCACTCACGTTTCCTAAGGAGCCCTTGACAACTCCCCAAGTTGCACTGATTTCCCAATTCTGTAAAATCAGTAAGCTCACAGCAGGGGAAAGAAAAGAGTCAACCCCAAGAAGTTCTCTAAATTATTCTCAACTGCCTGGACTCCTTCTTAGACTATTTCAATTAAAAAAAAAAATCCTACCATAATTAAAACTCTAGAATTTCAGTTTCAAATTCTTCAGGCATGGGAGTCTTGTTCTGGAGAATTTCAGGAATAAATAAAATCTTTGATTGAAAGCAAGAAACAACATGTTCCTCAGTATGAAAAAACCTCTGTCAATTTTCAGATTGCAAAAATAGGTGACAATTGAGGACCAGAGGAAATTTTCTTTCCAACTTAGTTCTGGTGACTCATTGAGGTGGCATATCAGTTAGGACAGGCTTTCTGTCCATAGATTTCCTTCATAGGAAAGGTCAGCTGACTATCTGGGGCTCCCTGCTGTGCCCACCAGATTTGTGTCCACAGGGGCATCTTGGGGATGTTTAAATGCCACCAACCCTGTTTATAAACTCAGGAGTGCCGTGGCAATGCAAAGAAAGCATGTGAACCAACATTCCCAGCATAAGGGAAACCTCTGTGGGCCTTCAGGTGGTGGAAATTGCTGAGACGTTTGACAGTGACTTTTGTTTCCTGGGTCTGAGATCATGTCCCATTGAGGAAGATGCAGAGCAGCGTAGTATATGAAAAATGCCTTTTTCTCACTCCGGGTTCCTTTTACACCCTGCTCTCCCTCCTTGCCTGGTAGGACTTTTATTTCTGAGAGTGTCTGGACAGTCTCCTGCTTTCTGCAAAATGGCACTCTGCCTGGGTATTTGTGAATGTGTCCCAAAGACCAATAGGCCATATCTTCCTTGTTTAAGTGTGACTGTCATGATAGACTTTATCCAGGGTCATTTGCTCTGTAACTGTTTTTTTTTTTTTTTGGCCTGGGTTGAAAGGTATATGGCTCACATTGGTAAAAATACAGAATACCTAGTTTTTTTTAGTCCTGGCTGCATTTCTCCAGCCACGAAGATGTCAATCCACAAAGGCCCATGAAACACTGCAGAGAAATGCAGACAAAAGGAAATGGCCACATATCACAAGTTCTATTATATATTCTTTTGTAAATACACACTGTACATTACTTGGATGTGTTCCTAAATCATTTACAGTCTTTATGAGTTCATGTCAGTTTCTTTTTTTTTTACTCTCTTAACTTACTGTGTAACATTGTAAATAACATAATGTCCTTTATTATTTATATTTAAGCATCTAACATAGAGTTGTTTTCATATAAGTTTAAGATAAATGTCAAAAATATATGTTTTTTGGTTTTTCTTTGCTTTAAAGTTATGTATCTTTTCCTTTTGCTTTTTTTTTTAAGAATAATTTATTGTTCAGGAGAAAGAATGTATATGTAACTGAAACTATTTGAAGAATGCACATTTGAAGGCCGTGAGGTACTGATAAACTAAAGAATTTATTATCCAAAATACTAAGCAATAAGTAATTGTGATTTATTTAAAGTTTTGTCCATTTTCCATGAAAGACATACTGCAATAAAGATGCTACTCTGCGGAGATCTGGGAGTGTGGGTCAACAGACGAAGGGTCCAGTCTGTTAGACCAGCAATTTGCCTTTTATTGTGATGGGTGTGCTAATTCAGGACCCTGTTTGAAGAATCCCATGTTCATCTTGTCTGTCCGTTGCTTTTGCCACCCTGCCTGTTCTCAAATCATCTCCTGCCTGTCGGTTCTGCTTACCACTGTGTTCCTTGTTGAAGGAATCACAACCAAGCAATATGACTTTTTCACATAAGAGCACAGACAGGACATCGTAGGGCATGATTGCCTGGATCCCGATTGTTACTACGTACTGTAGAGACAGCACATCATTCCTTCCAACTCACGGAAATGTCAAGTATGGAAACCCACTCAGTCGTAAGACAGAAACATGTTACTGTGGTCCAAAGGATCTGGGGGCCACCGTGGCTCAAAGGCAGCCAATCAGAACTGGGCCCTGCTAAGCACTCCTAGAGCTTAAGTAAATGTACTTTCTCCATCTGGTCTATGATTGAGCATGGTTCTAAGAGAAAATAAGGCTAAATTGGGTTCTTTCCTCCTCTTTCTATCAGTAAATCAAGCTCAGTGTCCATCTTACTGCTCAGGGAAGGACCTAGGCATGAGAAACGTCCCGCATTCTAAGACTCAGTCATAGGAATGAGGATATTCCTTCTCTTCTTGAAATTAGCCTCAAAAAAAGCCATATTTTACCAAATACATATTTGCATGAGTGACACTTTTTGTATATTTCCAGCATCTCACTCATTATTCCAAACAGGGTTGGGACTTCCAAAGTGTATGCAGTTGAGGTCAGCAGTCCTTTGGGGTGACCATCAACCTCCTTTGGAGTCTGAGAGTACCCTGAGTCTTCTCACCTCTATATCTGTGTGCAATTCCTATTACCTAGTGCAAGATCCACGAGCATCATTTCCAAAGCCATCTGGATGTCTAGGAGATTCAAGGGGGGGCCTTTGTGCTAGTTTTCTCTATTGGTATTACTGAATTTTCAAAGCTATTCAGAATCCTCATATTTGTGTTAACATTGATATGCACACAAATACACACACACACACACACACACACAAATTCTTAACACACTCTGCTAAAATCATGATATTCACTCACGTGTCCAATCCACCCATGCAGCCATTGAGCAAATCAAGGAGTGCACAGAATACTTAAAAATTAAAGGTGAAGACACTTCTCTATATATTCAGCTTGAAACTAAGGCTTGGTCCATCCCTGGAATTGAAAATTACAGGCAGCTGTTTCTTAGTCATATAGGTTAAAATTGAGTCCTTGTGTGCTCAGTCGCTTCAGTCATGTCTGACTTTTTGCCACCCTAGGCACTGTAGCCTTCTAGGCTCCTCTGTCCATGGGATTCTTCAGGCAAGAATACAGGAGTGGGCTGCCATGCCTTCCTTAAGATATATTGATATTGGAGACAGAAACATGGGTGAAAGAGGGTGGTGTGGAGACAGCGAAGATTCACACACATCTACATTCAATATCTGGATAATGATAACAATCCTCCATTTATTTTAACCATGTAGACACCTGAATGTCACACAGGCCAGCTTTGCAAACTAGCAAACAGTCTGTCTTTCCAACCTAATATCCTCCCCATCATTAGATTTCTTGGCTCTCTGTCCTTATGATAAATTACAAAGGGACTTAATGTCAGAGATTTGGGGTGATATGAGGCAACTCTGAAATCTAGAGGTTTGGGATGCTGGATGGAGTGGAAATTTTTGATGATCTCATGTCGTATCACTTTGCAGTCTGTCTCTGACTTGCTCTTTCTGTAATGGATGGAATAAAATAAATTGATGGAAATTCTTGCTCTAAAAGATTAATTTAGAAACAGAAAAGCTTTCAGTTGATGAGAGAACCTTTCTGCTGCTCCAGGAAGCGGCCGTATTCCTAACCTTTAAGGCTACTGTTGGAAAGAGTCGTCAGACCCGCTTCTGCGTGTACCTGTGGCTCCTATTAATCTCCTGACATAGCAGTTGTTGAACCTTTCCAGTGACCTATTGGTTTTGAACTTCAAGCTCCCAAATATCACCCACCAGGGAGACAGGAGAAGGCGCTTTTTTTTTTTTTTAACCTGGAGGAAACCTATCATGATCTACCCAATCCTTTTAAAAACACACCAGGAGAGGAAGATCAGTAATTCCTAAAGAGGAATACTTTAAGAACTTAAGGAGGAGACTGGGCATAGAATAATAGTTCCATCCAGGATCATTCCCTAACCCTCTTCCTTCAACCTGAACTTTCGGGGATAGAATTTGATGGAAAAAAACACCACCTCTTCCCACCTCTTCCCACCCCACAACATGTCAAAGAGGCTAGAGGATTATTACCTTTGTCAACATAAACATCTTTAATAGCTTTATGTGTTTGTTCTTATGCAGAGAAACTAATAAGTAAAATAACATTTTATGCTATTCTATGACTTAAAACATCCTTTGTTTCTTTATTATTCTCTTAGTACCCTGGGTTGTTGGTAGGTGAAATCATGAGGAAAACTGAGGCTCAGAAATATTAAAAAACAAAACAAAACTGTCCTCAGGCTACTCACCTAGTGAGTTGCAGAGGTAATATGTTTGCCCAGGTTTTCTGATTGTATTCCTCCGTTCCCTCTGAGGGAGTACAAACAACTCTTTCCTTCTCAGCCCTTCATCACGTGGACAGTACAAGTTCCATGCAAGACCAAGTCTCTCCTTGAAAGAATATGAGCCTGTCTGGCTCAGCACAAGTTACTCTGGAGCCCAATTTGCTTGGCTGAGTAACTCTGTGCTTCTTTCCCTAAAAGTCACTTTCCAAGGAAATGAAGTGTAGCCAGGAAGATGAATTCACAGCTTCAATATGTTGGTAGCATCCTACGGTGCAACGGGGAAGGGCTTTGCTGTCAAATCACTGTCCCCACCACTTAGTGACTTGGTGAATTTGGACAGTTTCCTCCTCCAAGATTACTTCCTGATCCCTAACATGGGAATTCAAATGACTTTACAAAGCCGTGGCGTAGTGAGAATTACATTTGAACACTTGGAGGAAGCTAAAAAATGTCTAGCACGTGGTGAGTACTCAGATGCTACCTTCCATTTGCTCCTTCCCCTCCAGGTTGTTTTCAAAACTAAACTTTTCAGTCCCAAATGACACAGTCTGTATGCCACAAACTGATCAAATTTATTTTATCATTTCCCCAATCTAGCACCAATAGCCAAATCTGTTTTTAATCACAACTATATGTTGAGCAGCATTATTATTTAAAAAGATATAAAGTTGTAGCTCCAATAAGTCCTTTTATTTACTTGCCTCTGGAGTAGCCACACTGCTTCCTGTAAAGTCTCTAATTTTTAATGACATTGCATTAATGTCTCATAATTTCATGGAAATTTACTGAAACATAACTCTTGGTAGAGTTTTCATAATACTGTCCTCAAGCTTCATTGCAAACAGTTGATAAACACAAAAGGATCCTAAGTGGATATAATACCCACGCATACCCATTTGCCTTAGTTTGCACCCAGGATGTTCAAACAAAACCATTGAATTGCATCCTGGATGTCTATTTCCTTAAAAAACTGTAACCTTGGCAAAGATCTGCAGTGACAAAATTAGAGGAGTCAGCTCCCAGATGAAGTCGTACATATAAGAAGCCATATTATTTATGGATGGCTCTCACTCATTTCCATTATCTCTCCCATAATTCTTCACGCCCTAGTCACTCTTTATGCATGTACTACAGGATACTTTTTTTTCTCATCCTGAGTATGAAGCCATGAATATAGACTTTATAGACTTAAGCTTTTGGATTTCACCCTTTAAATTTGCATCCTAAATCAAGGACGGTGGGTGATTTGGTGCATTACACCCATGATCAGATCTGTGTTATAGTTAATATAGTTCTACTTATGGCAAGAAAGTCTAAGATCACTGCCCATACATAATCCTTCATTTAAATTAAAATGTATTCTATTGAAAATAATCCTGACTTCCTATGGGAAAAAAAGACATGAGGAAGTTTTCGTATAGTTTTAAGGAAATAATCTAGATGTAAGCTTTGTATCCTGTTTGTTATTAGCAGTCATCAGGAATTAAGCAAACACTTGTATTCAATTCCATGATTTTCCTCAGGTGATTCCTTCTTGCCTGACCTTGAGCCAGTCTCTTGAAGCGAGGTGCTTAGAGCACCTCCCCAGGGTTGGGGGCTTTGAGCCAGGTTGTTTTCTAGAGCCACTCCAGTTTCCCACAGTTGAACCCAAAGTGAACTTTTCATCTTCTTCAGAGAATGAGTCTTCATTGATGTGTACTTTAGCAGCTAGTAAGGTAGCAAAACAGGTTATTTCCCCCTTGGATCCTGGATTCTCTGCCATGAAGAATCAGGAAGAGAGGAAACCGTCTGGGTGAGAGCCACTTGTTCTGAGCCCCTCAATTCCCAGTACCCAGGTTCCTGCCGATTATAAGATGACTCTGCCCTCGTGTGAGGAGCTTCCTGCAAGGATCCCATCCTCCCTTCTGAAAAACCTTTTTTTTTTTGTTTTCAAAATTAAGACCTCACTTATTAGCTGCTTAGTTACTAGACCGTCTCTGATCTCTCTGACTCCAAATTCTGAAGTCATAGGGCCATGCGTCTTCATACTTAGATCAAAAACGTAGTCAGAAATTATGGACTTTAGGACTTAAAGTAATTTTATCAAACTAGAAAATCTTTCTTGATTTGTTGTAGGCACCACAGAAAATTTTAGGCCAGAGTCAGAGAACATCCCATTAGCTTGACCAAAAATTCTTTCATGATGTGAAGCAATGCTGACTCCCCTCCATGTTAGAAGTTACAGCTCTGTTTGTCTGAGGAGTTGGATCTCTAGCCAGGATTGTGAGAGGAAGAACCTGGGGTCCTTCCCATTAAGCTGTTAACTCATGAGACTTAGGGCTCCACTCAGGGTTAAAGTCACGTCAATTATGAAGCAAAGGAGCAGCTAAGGGAACATAACCCTGCCCCTGGTTACAGGAGCCCCGTGTCCCCCACGGAGCAGGCCAGGACCTCAGCAACCTTCTATTGTTCCCCCTGCTCATCTAACTGATGACAATAGTGACTGTACCACCGATACGGCACACACACGTCCTCCTCTCTTCAGAACCCCCACTGCCCATCTTCAGGGTCACACTCTCATCACAGGGCTCTTTTCATCTCTTAACTGATCTGCTTCCTTCAGCTCCTCTAGGGCATCCTTCACCTTCTACCAGAAGGTTCCAATTGCCAACCCTGTCGAACCGTTCTCCTGCTATAACCCTTCCATGGCTCTTCTCACAGCTTAACTCAGCCTGACTTGAGAGGCTCTTCCCAGGCTGGCTTCTGTCAAACTCTTCTAGCTCATTCCTTTCTCACACCCCTCACTCCATCTTCTGCTTTTCTGTCTTCCAAATACACTCCATCAGTGTTTATCAAACTCCGATCATCGCTATTCTGACTTCAAGATGATTACCATGTTCATGGATCACCTGTGTTATTTTTTGCTTATTGTTTTTCTTTCAATTGATTGCATTTTTAACAAAAATAAAATCATTTCCAATGAAACATTGTATCAATGCTGTGAATGGAAAACTGCAATCAGTTGCCATAATGAAAATAAAACTGTAAAAATATATATAATAAAAAGGAAACAAAGTCATTAAGCTCTGAGAAGACGCTGTTGCCTGCTAAAGTATGTGAGCTGAGAGCCTGTTCTCCACTTGACACCAGGGGAGAGGGCAGGAGTTAGATAAATGGGAAATAGATTCAGGAACATGACAAGATTTACTTCCTGAATTAACCACAGTTGAGAGACAGTTGACAGTGAGTTACTTCTACTGTTTTATTCAATGTTATTTAATGCTATATCCTAAAATCACTTTGGATGCAGCATTCAATCACTCATATATCTTACAAAACCACCCATTGTTGTCATATATCCTTGCCTTCATATGAATATGTGGTTTTATAGAAACTCCCATTTCCTCTTTTCTATGCTTTAAAAAAAATTTTAGTGTGATGCACTTTATTTTCTATCCAAATTTGTTGAAGTTTGAGTCAATTTTGCATTATTATATTTTTAAATTTTTATTTGGCTGCACTGCGTGACTTGTGGGATCTTAGTTCCCCAACCAGAGATCGAACTCAGGCCCATGACAGTGAAAGCTGACGAATGTTTCTTATCACTTCTCTGGGGAGATAGAGGGTCCTTGTCTGGGAATCCATCCATAACAATCTTCTTTTCCCAGATAAATGTTCTTCCTTTGCTGACTCAGTGCAAGCCATGCACTCTTCTGTACAAAAAATTTTCCCTGGCTCACAATTTCTAGTTAACCCAATTCCCTCCTCAGTAGACCATGTCCTCTTTCAAAGCAGAGAAGCTATTATATATGTGTATATCCAGTACCTAACACAGTGCCTGGAACACAGTAGATGCTGGTTGTATTGAGATATATCATCAACAACCAGAGACTTGGGTATTTACATGGGTTGGCAAGTATGCGAGGAATTCAGGCCAGGGGTCCTTAACCTTTTTGACACCAGGGACCAGTTTTGTAGAAGACAATTTTTCCATGGACTGGGTTGGGAGGATGGTTTGAGGAGGATTCAAGTGCATTTATTGGACACTTTATTTCTATTATTATTGCATAGTCATATATAATGAAACAATCATACAACTCACCATAACGCAAAATCAGTGGGAGCCCTGAGCATGTTTTCCTGCAACTAGACCTTACCATCTGGGGGGTGATGGGAGGCAGTGGCACCCTAAGTGTGGGGAGCAGCTGTAAATGCAGAGGAAGCTATTCACTTCCTGCTGTGTGGCCAGGTTTCTAACAGGCTATGGATCGGAGCAGTGTGTGGCCCAGGGATTGGGGACCCCTCATCTAGCCGATCACAGGCATTTTGAAAAGCCAAGATCAAGAAAAGAGTGGAACCAAGCTTGCTAAATCATGCTCAGAAGACCAGAAGTAAAAATCTCGAGATATGGAAGTTCCATGGATTAACTAGTTTTTGTAGCAAATCCTTCCTGTGCCTTGTGCCTTTAGTTTCGGCTCCCTCCCTAGTGGTTTACTTTTTCTTATAAATCAAGGCCCAAGATTGTTGGCTTAAAATTATATTATATACAATAAAAGACTATTTGGAATACCAAGTGTTTAGTGACATTTTCTACATGATTCTATTTCACAGTTAGGTGTACTATGACTAGTTGCAAGGCCGAGAAAGAGCATCTACCTTCTATTATTCAAGACTTCTTTTCCTAATAATTTACCTAGTCTAGAAGTAGTCTTCTTCATCAATTAAAAAAAAAAAAACTGTCAAACTATCTGTTTTTAAAGTAAAGCTCTTTTGTTGCTGTTTATAGCTTTGTAAGCCTAAGGCTGATTCCAAATTTAGTTATCCAAAGATTAAAAACATATAACCATGTAGATATTTAACCTTTATTGGACTAAACAATGTTTTGGCTACCTCCTGATCAATGGAAATCTGGGCAACTCTAAACTTTTGAGGAAGGACAGTTGGATTGTAAATATTTACAGAGACTTTTGAAACTTTTGGTGAAATGGGGTATCACTAGTATTGAGTTGATCACAGTTGCAACCCTGCCAAACTCTAGGCTTGTCAGATGCTTGATGATGCCAGTGTTACGTGTAGCACCAAGGACAGCAGATACCACATCGCTCCTGACATCTTAAATTCCCCACCTAAAATGCATCAGGTTTACAAACATATATTCAAATACAAATAACAGGGGAGCTTGTACATGGTCAAATCTTTGAAGTCCAAATATCTTTGCTCCAGGGCAATGTCAGAGGTTTATTTTTCATCAAGAACCAAGAGGTTCAGAATGAACCACGTAGATGATTACACCCCTTCCCTTTGGATACACAGCTTCTACCAAATGAGTGGGTTTGCCTGTTCACACGTAGCCCATAAGATGAAGACTGGAGAGAGGAACTGGCAAATTCACCCATCATGAGGCCACGCTGCTACTCAGACTGTAAAACCTTTGAAGAAAGTTCAAAGAGTAGAAACCTTCTGCTCCTTCTTGCCTGTGCTCATTATCCATATTTCTTTCTTCTTTTTTTTTTTTTTTTTTTGGCCATACCCTGAAGCTTATAGGATCTTAGTCCCCCTACCAGGGATCAAATACCTACATTGGGAGCATGGAATCTTAACCACTGGACCACCAGGAAGTCCCCCTCACATTTTGGAAGCTGAGAAATACTGCCTAGCTTCTACTAGCATCTTCTTACATTACTATACAAGAATAATACAGTGCAAAGAAGATGAGCTCTGAAACCAGTGAGATCTGGGCTTAAGTCCTTCATCTGTTACTTGGGCATTTAAGGCAAGTCCGCATCCCTGAGTCTCAGATTCATTGTGTGGATTAAACGAGATAATCATTATACATGTAAGCTGTAGTATGGGGCTTGGCCACATAGTAGATGCTATGTGAACATGAGAGTGAACACGACATCTTCCTCGGTGGCAAATTTCTTGGGTAGGAATTCTAGCTTGTCTGGCAGTGAGAAGACAGACAGTGTTCCCAAACTTACCAACCCAGCCAGGCCTGCTTCTAGAGACCTCCCGGGGCGGGGGGGGGGGGGGAAGCTAGTTGAGGAGGTGTGTTGTCAGAAAACTGGATCCCAGGCTCTGCTGCCCAGATGGAGTCCCTCTTTGGCTCACCCAGCTTCACCAAAACATAGGGAGACCAAGTGACTCAGAACAGAATTAGCCCAGTAGAACAGATGTTCCCTTTTCTCTGAGAAGAAAACAATTTGACAAATTCTGAAATGGATACAGCAGTTCTCTCGCCAATTAGCAGGAGCTCCCTTGGATTTCAAGGTCATTGTGGGCGGTGTACTCTTCCTTCCCACGCCTCGTGCTTTGGCTTCACTCCCTCTCTGGTTTTGAGGCTCAGTATCCCTGCACGCATTGTAAACAATCACAAATTCCACCTTAGGATTTCGTCTCCTGGTGATGTGCGGCAGTCCCCGTCTTCAGGAAATCAATGCTTCGCAAACAGAGTCAAGGTTTCACAGATTATGAGGGTGATGGCAGTTTTTCCTCTGGCCTTAAGACTTCATTTAATTAGACCTCTGGTAATAACTCAGTGGCAGAGTCGCTCTGCCGGATGGGCTCCAAGGTGCCCATGGGCAACCTTAAGAGCAGAGCATGTATGAGAGCTCCTGGATGACACGTCAGCTGAAATACAGTGAAACCTTTTCTGTTTCAACAGGATCAGGCAAGGTGACTGGGAAAGCTCCCCTGGGTGCAGACACCTGGTAACTCTACATTTACCAAATCATTTCAAGACAGGCTTACAGTGAAGTAATCAGCAAAACCACTGTCTGACCTTGAAATTATTCTGCAGCCACTGGACCCTGAAGACTCTGACGGAGGCAGTTAAATCCAGCCGTCTGGGACTTTGATCAACTGTGTCTGCCCCCTGCAGAACAGCCAGGACCTCTTAGCTGGAAGCTTCCCTAGGGCACGAGGCCCAAGCGGAGAAGTCAGGAGACCGAGATGCTCTTTCTCATTCTGGCAGACACAGAGTTACCTCATGCCTTTGCAAGATTTCAGATGTGCGGAGACTCTGACATTGATTACCCTTACCGAGGACATGAAACTTCACAGATACTGTTTTGCAAAAGTGGAAAAAAAAAAAAAAACTGAGGCCCTAAAGTTGCAGGATATTTTGGCAGCTGTGTTCAGGTTGGATATAAAGGCATCCTCGTGGGGGCATAGCTCTTCCCTGGATCCATTTCCCTTGCTATCTTCAGACAGAGACGATGGAGAGATAACCAATTGGGTGGAGGATGAGCGATAATGATTTTCTGTTAAGATGGAAATGAGGAAGATTTTACTGACAAATGACCTCCAGAGAGGCTACAGGGAACCAGTGATCCCACTTAAGAACAGGGTTGCAACTTCAGACCCAGAGCCAGAGATGGCCTGGGACACAAGACTTACTGATGGGGCCGGATGGGACAGACACACCCCCTTCTGTTTCCACTCATAGCCACAGCCACACTGCCTGCCCATTAGATGTTTGAATATCAATCTCCAGGGCTGTCCTGCCATTCCTTCCAGAATAGATGCATGAAGGAGATGGGTTCAAACCTCATCTGTGGACATGAAACTCATTATTTCACTCCACAAACATTTACTGAGTACATGGAACCTGCATAATGCTGGGCTAAGAGCTGGTGATGCAAAGAAGAATAAAATACATCTCATTTGGGCGCATCTAACCCTTCCAAGAGAGCAGATCTAGTTCTGGGGACTAATTTGTGAATAAATGCAATGTGACTGGTGAATTGAGGAGCTATGCTCTAATGATGAAAAAATATGGGACTTGGATCTTCCATCATATGTTTACTGTTAATCCTGCCACATAGGTGCTATATGAATTTTTTGGCATGTAACTAAATCTCTTGGACCCTAGTATATTTACCTATAAGAGTTGAATAGTCTCAAAACAATATCATTAGGGATTTTCATACATTTACATATGTGTATATATATATATATATATATTTCCAAATTATCATCTGGCACAGAGTAGCTACTCAGTAATGGTTTCACTGGGAATTTGAAAGTTTTGTGTCAATGATATCACAAACTGCGATGAGAGCAGAGAACAGACAGCTACTTTGAGAGTTATCATTTGGCCAGGTTTTAGAAGAGTTGCTGCTAACCAAACAAAAAACTAGAGAAAGATGACTATCAATTGATTTTCATGAGAAAATCACCCAGAGAAGTGAAAGAGCAGGGTCCATTCAAGTTGGTATATGGAGAGTGTAAAGGGTAGATGACCCTGGAGGTAGATACAAATGCAAGGCTGGTGTGGCTAGCTGGGACTAAATTTTGGGATGAGATCACTGTGTCATCACAGGGGGTGGTTAAGAAGGAGGCTAACTGGCTCCAAATTGATAGAATTAATTCTGGAGAGCAGGGCACTAAGGCAATAGAGAGAGAGGGTGAATTAGGAGGTGACGGTCATGTTGTAGGTTAATGATGAAGGTCAGCACCTCATTTAGACTAGAGACAAGGGAGATGAGACTGGGAAATGAAATGGAGGGGAATCTGTGAAGTGAAGAGAAATAGACTTGACGACCAAGTAGACACGGGGTGTGAGATGGGAAAGGATCCAAGGATGTCACTGAGCTTGGGCTGTGGAGAGGTTGCCAACATCTACTCCATGAAACTCAGTGGAGCGGCCTTCGTGAGTTTATAGCAGTCTATGCGGCAGGGGCTGAAACCAGTCCAACACCCTGTTCATCAGCACAGTCCAATCCTGGTTGTAGCCATGGGCAATGAGTTTGGTGCTGTGCCAGCATTTACAGGGATATCTGCAATTAACCTTCCCTTCGATCAGCTGAAGCAGGTAATACCATTCTCAGACTGTAGATGAGAAAACAGAGGCTCAGCTGTATGAAGTATTGCCTAACGTACTGTCAGCAAACATGGAAGCTGGAAATCAACCTAAGATGTTTTTGATGCCAGCCTCCCTCCCCTTAACCACTTCCCTCTGTCTGTTTCTCGTTTGGAGATGCATACCTTATAGGATTAATATTGTAAAGCCACTTAAGAGGATCACCCTCTTCAAATGAAGGTAATGTCTCTTCACAGTAAGTAACCAATTCTTTTCCTGGGTTTAATGTGAGAGAGAAAATGTTGACTGAAGCCAGGCTGTCTCCTTCTTTCAATTCGTTTTATTATAGAAGCAGCATTTGACTAAGCCAGGCACGAAACTCACAATGTCCCCCAGATCTATATTCATTCATTCAGCTGGTAGCAGCCTAGTGATCTCTGCGTTCCTGTGCTGTGCCACACACTGTGTCAATCGTTTGACAATGTTTGGATGCCTTTGGAAACTTCTCCGGCTGCTCTTCTTCATTTTACCAACTTCCACGGAAAAAGTGTCACCTCTTTGGCATTCTGATAGCTCATAGAGGAATCACTGTGTCTCTCATTTCTGGAATTGCTGAAAATACTGCAGATCATTTTTAATCTAATATTTGAGGAACTGAATTGGGTTCTGCCCACCAGTCTTTCAGAAAATTAAGGTTTAGATAAATGGAATATTGCCTACCATATCAGTAAACAAAGATGTCACAGTCATCAGGGCTTATAGTCAGAGCCTATGGTGAGCTGTGAGCCTTGAGGACCCTCAGGATGTGAAAACACAGGATACTGGCCTCAGATAACCGAGGTGCATATCAAAGTCGTGATTTCAGTGAGCCCAGACTCTTACATCTTCCCATACAAGGAAAAGTACTAAATTCCTTAACTTGAGATATCTGGCTTTCTTTAATGAAGAGTAATCTTTTGACATTCAGATTGCTTGCCCTTTGTTGCAAAACTCCTGGACCCACAGACCCTGGCTCCCCCATCACCTCCTCAGAGCAGTTCTCTCAGTGTGACTTGAGATGTTCCCTCCTTCGAGGTCCTAAAAATTCCTGCTGAATAAAACGTAACTCTCAACTTTAAGGTCATGAATGATTTTTTTTTAAATGTGGATCATTTTAAAGTCTTTATTGAATTTGTTACAGTATCGTTTCTGCTTTATGTTTTGTTTTTGTAGCCAAAAGGCATGTGGGGTCTTAGCTCCCCTGCTGCTGTTTCATCACTCCATCATGTCCAACCGTTTCCAACCCCATAGACGGTAGCCTGTCCGGCTCCTCTATGAAATTTTTCATGCTATAATACTGGAGTGGGGATTCCCTGCTAGCTCAGCTGGTAAAGAATCCACCTGCAATGGAGGAGACCCTGGTTTGAATTCTGGGTTGGAAAGATTCCCTGGAGAAGGGATAGGTTACCCACTCCAATATTTTTGGGCTTCCCTGATCGCTCAGATAGTAAAAAACCTGCTTGCAACATGGGAGACCTGGGTTCAAATCCTGGGTTGGGAAGATCACCTGGAGGAGGGCATGGCAACCCACTCCAGTATTCTTGCCTGGAGAATCCCCATGGACAGAGGAGCCTGGTGGGCTGCACACCATGGGGTTGCAAAGAGGCAGACACGACTCAGCGACTAAGCATGCACACATGGACTGCGTTGCCATGTCTTCCTCCAGGGAATCTTCCCGACCCAGGAATCGAACCCGCGTCTCCAGTGTCTTGTCAAAGTGGCAATGGAAGGCAATTGAGTGGCCATCAAAATATCGTCATTAGTGCAGCTGATAGGGAAGCCTGACCACCATGAATAAGAAATTCCAGAGCTCAAGGTGGGATATCAAAGGGGCAACTTAACATTGCTTCTCTATAAATCAGTGCAACTATTTCTAGAAAGACTGGAACACTGCTTTGTCTTTGACTTTCAGATTATTCACTGCAGCACACACTGTGTCATATGAAAACTCACATTTATGGTGGACCTCCAAGTCGTTGTGATTTCTTAGATGTTAGGGATTATGCTGGATTCACCTTTAGCGCTAATGTTTAGCACAACACCTGGAACTTAGAAAGTCTTTAAGAAATACTGTTCAGAGCTACCACTTTAAGCCTTAACTGTTGACAGGGACGATCATAAAGCTCACGGAAGAAAGTAATTTAATTCACTCTAAAGTCTTTTCTGCACTTCTCCTACCCAAGATGAATGGCAAAAGAGTATGTGGGGTGGTGGGGGAGGAGGAAGGTAGATGGTTTTATAAATGAAGATGGATATTAATATTGTAATGTTGTTCTTTTATTATGACCTAATACATTCTAAAAGAAAAAAAATCTCACCAAAGAAAGAGTAGAAAGAAGACTGTGGTCTCTTCAATTAATGTAATGGGGAATCTCAATTTAGCTCAAGAGAGAGTCAGTCATGCCTGGGCTTGTCTATTGAATTGGTGAGAGCAGCTGCCTGGAGCCTGTTTGCATATGGATTGAGGGTCCTCTTGGGACAGTTCTCATTCTGAAGGAAGAAGTTGCCTGGCAACAAGAATTTGACCCATGGAGACAGACTTACCCAACAGAGGAGCAAGGAAGCCTGTGTACAGTGTGGTCTGTCATCTAGAGCTGTCTCTCAGCTGGATCACAGGAATATATGCCGACGTGTCACACACAGAAAGTGGAGAGTCTAAATGAACAAAATGAAGACAAACAAATCTGCTTTACTAATATCTTACATTGGAAAACACTGCTGTGTTTCAGGAGTCATCTGATAGACTCAAACCTCAATGGAAGGGAGACATTTTCCCCTTTCTCACTAAAAATCAGTTTGGGTATTATGATGTCGCCAAAGCATTCAGTACAGTCTGTGGCTGAGCAGCAACAGTTGAGAGGGAAAAGGCTCCAGTGTCCAGTGAAGCATTAAGAATCAGTTCCTATAGGAGTGAGACTTCCCTGGTGATCCAGTGGTTGACGCCACCTTCCAATGCAGTGGGCATAGGTTTGATCTCTGGTCAGGAAACGAAGGTCCACATGACATGGGGTGTGTTTAAAAAAAATTTTGTATTATTTTTCACAAGAATAATCATCAGAAATATTAGGTGTCAGAAGACAAAAGTAATTTCAAAAATAATCTTTAAAATTCCTAAAGGACGTGGGGGTATCCAGGTGATGCTCACTGGGAGATGTCTGCCCCTGGTATGTAGCAGCAAAATGACAAAGTGGTACCCAGAAGAGGGCTGATGGGAAACTTTTGTGCACAATGAACCTTTTAATTTTTGAAGACAACTGGTATTACTATTCTATTCCATGTTTCTCCAGGGGAACAGACAGTCACCATACATATTACAGGATGCAAATTAATGCTTGCAGAGGTAAAGTAAAGAATATCCAATTTCAACCACCATCAGTACCAATGTCCCAAAGGCAAATGTGTATGTTATGCTTAAAGACTCCTTTACCTAAAGCTAATAGCAAAATTATTATTTACATGTAATTTACTTTTAATATATTTTAAAATATTTTTCAAAATTTGTGTAATGGAAGACGTTTACTTTTTAAACTTGTTTTCAAGAAAAACTTCTAGTTATAAGAGGAATGAGTTCTGGGAATATAATGTACAGCATGGTGATTCTAGTTAACAATACTATGTTGCATGTTTGAAGATAGGAGATCCTAAGTGTTCTCACCACACACACACACACACAAAAGTAGTAACTATGTGAGGTAATAGAGATGTTAGCCAACCTTATTATAGTAATCATTTCAAAATATATGTATAGCAAGTCACATTGCACATGTTAAACTTATACAAGGTTATATGTCAATTATATTTCAATAAGTTGGAAAAAAGAAAGACAAAATGACCATCAGACTGTAGTTTCCAACTTTTGCTTAAAAAATATGCTTACAATACCAATGTGACTTGTCTAGAATTTTCCTTGTGATCAGTTCAGTTCAGTTCAGTCACTCAGTCATGTCCAACTCTTTGTAACCCATGGACTGCAGCATGCCAATCTTCCCTGTCCATCACCAACTCACGGAGCCTACTCAAACTCATCCATCATGTCCACATTTCTTAGAAAAAATAATTGTGTCGTGATTATTTACTTTAATTCTATCTTGCTAAAAAAAAAACCTCTTAAGATAGTTTATTGCCTATCTTTCGATATAACCGGCTTCAGTTCAGTTCAGTTCAGTTCAGTTCAGTTGCTCAGTCATGTCTGACTCTTTGTGACACCATGGACTGCAGCACGCCAGGCCTCCCTTTCCATCACCAACTCCCAGAGCTTGTTCAAACTCATGTCCATAGAGTCGGTGATGCCATCCAACCATCTCATCTTCTGTCGTCCCCTTCTCCTCCTGCCTTCAATCTTTTCCAGCATCAGGGGCTTTTCCAAAGTGTTGGTTCTTCGCATCCAGCAGCCAAAGTATTGGGCTTCAGCTTCAGCATCAGTCCTTCCAAAAAATATTCAGGACTGATTTCCTTTAGGATGGACAGTTTGGATCTCTTTGCAGTCCAAGGGACTCTCAAGAGTCTTCTGCAACACCACAGCTCAAAAGCATCAATTCTGCTGCGCTCAGCTTTCTTAATGGTCCAACTCTCACATCCATACATGACTACTGGGAAAACCATAGCTTTGACTAGACAGACCTTGATTGGTCATGTCCCTGCTTTTTATATGCTGTCTAGGTTGGTCATAGCTTTTCTTCCAAGGAGCAAGTGTCTATTAATTTCATGGCTTCAGTCATCATCTACAGTGATTTTGGAGCCCAAAACTTGCATTATCAGAAGTTATTGATATTTCTCCTGGTAATCTTGATTTCTGCTTGTGCTTCATCCAGCCTGGCATTTTGCATGATATACTCTGCATATAAGTTAAATAAGCAGGGTGACAATAAACAGCCTTGATATACTCCTTTCCCGATTTGGAACCAATCTGTTGTTCCATGTCCAGTTCTAACTGTTGCTTCTTGACTTGCATACAGATTTCTCAGGAGGCAGGTCAGGTAGTCTGATATTCCAATCTCTTTAAGAATTTTCCACAGTTTGTTGTGATCCACATTGTCAAAGGCTTTGGCATAGTCAATAAAGCAAAAGTAGATGTGATATCAATTCAGAAATAGGGGTTGAGACAAGGAAGGAATAAACAGGTCCTATATAATACAAAATTTACTTGAATATTTCAACATTCCTTTGTTCTTCCTTTTCCCCAGCATAATGAGCTCTTCCCCCTGAAAACTGCCAACCTCTGTGACTCCACAACTTGTAAGGTTCTGCTCTGGAAAGACTTTAAGCAGGCTTCCATCCAGCATCATTTCTATAATTTTTTTTGGCTCAATCCAAAGATTTTTGAGATGTACATGTGTAACTGAACCACATTGCTATGTACCTGAAAATAACACAATATTGTTAATCAACTATACTTCAATATGAAAATTTAAACATTTTAAATTATTTTTAACAGCAAAGTCAAGTGAATGGGGTGTTTGTGGGTCCAGGGAGCCTTACAAAGAACCTCTGAATATGAAAAATTACATATATGTTTAATGTATAACTGAATCATCTTACTGTATAGCAAAAATTAGCACAACATTGTAAATCAGCTATACCTCAATAAAATAAATTTTTTTAAAAAAGAAGAACCCTGAGGTCACACTATGCTGTAGTTGTCCACTTTAGTTACCTTTAAAGAAAGTCATGAGAAAAAGAGATCGCACCAAGGTAGCAGTGTTAGCAGAGAGACCCAAGGGCATTGTGGCAGGCTTCATTCACAGGAGGCTATCTTGGGGTTCATTTAACTGTGAATGACCGCACATCCCAGTGACCCCAGGGCCTTTGAACATGTCCATCCCTCAGCATGCCAGTGGCTCAAGTGAATCCATGCGGGACTGAATGGCTGGCAAGACCAGATGAACCCCCTTGTCCCACACTTAGGAGAGTCCTCTTGGGGCATCCTTCCTTCATCATCTCCCGAAACTTGATAATACACATCAGGACAACAGGTGAGGAGAGAGCTTGAGTAGCTAGAGCAACTTCCTGAAGGCACAGAAAGAGCACAGGTATGGAAACAGAAGGGTGAGGGAAAGAATAGCCCCTTCCAGGTCTGAGTTTGTAAGACAAGATCTTCTTGGAGTTTGGACTGAGGAGGGAGAGACAGTTTGGGTTACTGGGCATAGGAATGAGAGAAGGAAAGAGGAGAGGACAAATGGAAAAAAGAGAAATGTAAGATCTCTGTGTGCATGCTTTATTAACTATAATTCCTTTTGGTTTGATTAAAGGTTTACATATGTCCCCTCCCTCTTGAACCTCCCTCCCATCTCCCTCCCCACCCCATTCGTCTAGGTTGTTAGGTTGATTCATGTTGATGTTTGGCAGAAACCAATACAATTCAGCAAAGCAATTATCTTTCAATTAAAAAATAAATTTAAAATTAAGAAAAGAAAGGGGAAAACAAAAAGGTTTAATCTGCTTTTCTGTTATATTTGAGTCCCAGAGGGGTGTGTCTTTGAAAGCAACTGTGATGATACTGAGTAGTCCCTTCAGATTAGAGAGTATATACTTGGAAACCATTTCAGTGTGTGATTCTTTGGTAAATGACATCCAGCCTCCATCAGCCTAAAGTAGAAAAGACACCAAAGCTGTCTTAAGGAAAAGATCGCCCCCATGTGGGAGTCCTTGGTTCAGTTCAGTTCAGTCGGTTCAGCTCAGTCGCTCAGTCTTGTCCAAGTCTGCAACCCCGTGAACTGCAGCACACCAGGCCTCCCTCTCCATCACCAACTCCCTAAGTTTACTCATGTCCACTGAGTTGGTGATGCCATCCAACCACCTCATCCTCTGTCGTCCCTTTCTCCTCCTGCCCTCAGTCTTTCCCAGCATTAGGGTCTTTTTCAACGAGTCTGTTCTTAGCATCAGGTGGCCAAAGTATTGGAGTTGCAGCTTCAGCATCAGTCCTTCCAATGAATATTCAGGACTGATTTCGTTTAGGATGGACTGGTTGGATCTCTGTGCTGTCCAAGGGATTCTCAAGAGTCTTCTGCAACACCACAGTTCAAAAGCATCAGTTCTTCAGTGCTCAGCTGTCTTTATAGTCCAGCTCTCACATCCATACATGACTATTGGAAAAACCATAGCTTTGACTAGATGGACCTTTGTTGGCAAAGTAATGTCTCTGCTTTTTAATATGCTATCTAGGTTGGTCATAATGTTTCTTCCAAGGAGTAAGCGTCTTTTAATTTTATGGCTACAGTCACCATCTGCAGTGATTTTGGAGCCCAGAAAAATAAAGTCTGCCACTGTTTCCATAGTTTCCCCATCTATTTGCCATTAAGTGATGGGACCGAATACCATAATCTTAGTTTTCTGAATTTTGAGTTTTAAGCCAAGTTTTTCACTGTCCTCTTGTACTTACATCAAGAGCCTCTTTAGTTCTTCTTTGCTTTCTGCTGTAAGCCTGGTGTCATCTGCATATCTGAGGTTATTGATATTTCTCCTCAGTAGTGACTCCTTGACCCCAGCCTGTCAGGCCCAAATGAAATCCTAAGAGATGGTTCTGTTGCTCAAATTAATAAAATGTAGGCTCTCTTCTCCAGACCTGCTTTATCTCACCGAGTTGGAGCATTCTTCTGCAGAGGTATTTATCAGCGGGACACTTTTTAGGAAGATGTCCCACAAGCCAGCACACTTGTAAGATACATACAAACTCTGAGTCAGCAGATGAGGAAAGCTGCAGGACACTTGGAGAGGATTAGAGTTCCTATCAGTTAGGTGGGTTTCTGGTCCCATAGCCAGAGCTGACCCCTGGGGATGGAAGAGACTGATTACCGGTGAACTTCCTGGGCTGGCGGAGAACAGGACAGCAGAAGCAGCAGTCTCTGCTTTAGAAAGTCCATCGGGTTTTTGCCCTAATCCCCTCCCAAGTGTCTGTCCAGCTCTGCACTCTCATGCCCTAGGCTCTGCAGGAGACGGTTAATGTCCTCTACTCACAGCCTTCAGAGGATTGTTCTGGGTGGGCCTGGGGGTTCTATCCAGCCACCTCTGCTCCTCCTGTTGGTCCATGGCCAATGACTGATGGTGCTGAACGATCCCAGCTTCTCAACCTGAAGGTGCAGCAACGGTCTCCATGTCTGCATTCACACCAATGGTCTTGACATTATCAAGATGACCTTGCTTGCTTCTTTTTCCTAAAATTTATTTATTTATTCATTTTTGGCTGTGCTGGGTCTTGGTTGCCACACGTGGGCTTTCTCTAATTGCCACCAATGGGGGCTTGTCTTGCTGAACAGCACAGGCTCTGGATGCCTGGGCTTCAGTAATTGTGGCTCGCAGGCTCTAGAGCACAGGCTCAGTCGTTGTGGTACATGGGTTTAATCGTCCCGCTGCAAGTAGGATCTTAATTCCCAAATCAAGGATCGAACCTGTGTACCCTGTACTGGCAAGCAAATTCTTATCCACTGCACCACCAGGGAAGTCCACGTTGCTTGCTTCTTCTTTCCTTATTCTCCTTCCCTCCTTTTCTTACTGATTTCTTCGGGGGCCTCTTCCTTAATAAATCACTGCTCCTACATCTTTGGCTCACTGTCTGGGGCAAGACAGCTCTAACCTAACAGAACTGGAGACATCGAAACGAAGTAACAGAAAAAATGACCTGTTTGTTGCTGCTCTTCCTGTATTGGTATCGCAGGGACAAAAACGTGTGGTGGAGTGAGTGCCAGACCATCCAGAAGGCTGGCTGTTCAAGGCTCCTGTGGGGACTCTGCCGAGGGAAATGCAAGCAGCCCACAATGAACCTGGCCCTGCCATGTCAGCGTAGTCATTTTCTAACGTGAGGGACCCACCATTTAAATTTCCAAAACCAGAGATGATGTATCATGGTATTTGAGAAAACCTGACTTTATTTGAGACTGAACTAAAAATGATACTATATTCCACGATTACAGAGAAAGAAAATATAAGAATACAGAGATGATATGATGACTAAAATTAAGAAGACTTCAGGACTTACTCTGCTATTTTAGGGAAAGGATGTGATCTGTTGGTGTTTTACTGTGGTGGTTTAGTCACTCAGTTGTGTCTGACTCTTTGTGACCCCATGGACTGTAGCCCTCCAGGCTCCTCTGTCCATGGAATTTTCCAGGCAAGAATACTAGTGTGGGTAGCCATTCCCTTCTCCTGGGGATCTTCCAGACCCAGGAATCGAACCTGAGTTTCCTGAGTCTCCTACATTGACAGGTGGAGTATTTACCACTGAGCCACCTGGGAAGCCCCTGGGTAGAACTATAGGTGATATTTATTTTCTTTATTGTTTCATGTTCTTTTCAAAATTTTTTTTTACAATGAACAGACACTCACTTATAAGAATAAACACTTTCATGAAAAAAAAAAACCAGTCAGAACATACTTAGTTTGATATGCAGCTTGAGCGGAATTTGGGCAAGACTGTTTCTACACCTCCCTTTTTGTCATTCTGTATCTTCTGTTGCAGCCTAAAGGTCCACAAGGGTAGAGACCCTCTTGTCTTTCTCATTTATCACTGTGTGTCTGTTGAGTGGCACAGAGATCTGTATGTGGTAGGCCGTCAATAGATAGGTGCTAAATGAATGAATAAATAAAGACAGTGATGAGGAATTGGGCTTCCCAGGTGGCACAGAGGTAAAGAATCTGCCTGCCAATGCAGGAGATGCAAGAGACGCGGGTTCAATCCCTGGGTTGGGAAGATCCCCTGGAGGAGGGCATGGCAACCCTCTCCAGTATTCCTGTCTGGAGAATCCCAGCGGATGGAGGAGACTGGTGGGCTACAGTCCATGAGGGTCACAGAGTCAGATATGACTGAGCAGGCGTGCACCAGACCGTGATGAGGAGCAAGGTGGTCTCCTAAAAGAAACAACAGGTGAGTGAGGTTCCTAAGGGTCAGCACGGAACGGCAGGACGGTGGTAATTCACACGGCCGAGCTATCAGGTGTTGACAAACATGGTGGGAGCCAGGAGGAGCCCCAGAAGGGTCAGAACCTTCCCTGGAAGCCAAACACTCTCTGAGTTCCTGTATATGCAGCATCTCATTATCCTTGATGGCCTGTGAGATGCTTGTTATGTCTTCCCACATAAAGATGAGACTCTGAAGCCCCCCTAAGCTTACGTGAGTTGCTCAAAGTTGAGATATTGTAAAAGGAGTTGAACTCCAAAGCCGGTGATATTCTGCCTCTAAGGAGCCTTGTGGATCCCTGTGCTACAAAGGCCATGGCCTTGAAGTCTTGTTTGAGCAGAAAGACAGACTCCTAAAGGCAACAAAATGCCATTGAGTTTGAGAAAAGGATTGATGTGACTGTTAGGGCAAGAAGCTGGAGCCAAGTATAATGGGTATTCCTGGATGGTAGAGCAAGAGATATATTTATTTTCTTATTTATCCTTTTACATATTTTTCAAATTATTTACAATAAATTTGCAAAGGAACAAACCATTCTCATTTCTCCCTTCATCTCTCTTTATGTTACTTTTATACTTAAAATTCCCACATTTCTTACATCTTTAGGTTAATGCACAGAATAGCTTTAGTAAAATGCCATAATTACTTGAAAGGAGTAAAAGAAGGCATGAAGATTTGGGGGTGAATTATCAGGGGGTAATTCAGATATCAGAGGGTAGAGAATCAGCTGTATCTCTTTTGTTTAATTCAATAATCTTTACTGGAGACTTACTGTCCACCAGTCATTCTCTGTGTACCTGAAAAGCATCATGAAGGAGACAAACAGTATCTCTGCCTTCTGAGAATTATAGCCCAGGAAGGAGACAATGATCATTTTCATTGTAGGTGGGAGAAGGTTAAGCCAAAGGTTCAAGAGGGACCGTCATAAAGCAGGGTCCACAGGGTGAAGTAAAGCCAGAATGCAGGCAAGGCGTTTAGGAGGTGTCATGGGATGCAGTGAGAATAAGGGAGCAGCATGGCCGGGAAGCCTGAAGGTCCCAGTTTTCCCAGTGAGTTGGCCTCCGATCCCTACAGCAGCATGCCAACATCATTTCCTTTCTAGATACCTGCAGTCAGGGGAAAGAATGAACACAGTAAAACCTCAGCATAAATCTTGCTTGCCTGAGAAAAATGAGCTTTGAATCATTAACAAGGCAATTGCTGCTACCTGCTCATCATTACCGTTTCCTGATCCTGGTCTTTTTTACATGAGTGTGCCCCACAGCGTGGATTGAATGATGTACAAATGGTTACATGCTTTGGAGATATTTCTGGGCTTGATTGTTTTATGCCACGCGCCACTTGTGAAGGTTATGAATTAACTAATAATTCTGTGTTACTTCCTAAGTTTAGGATCGAAAGGTCCCCCTGCTTTCTCTGATACCAAGTAATGTAACTATCTCTGGTGCCAGCAAATGAAGACTAAACTGTGGCCATTAGTGCAACCTAGTTCACACACACCTGGTCCCCAAAACTACCTCTCATCTTTCCTAGTGATTGAGTGATGATGTCTCTGTTGTCATGAATAATTTACCCTAGATGCAATGCCATCTATCTCAACTTTGTGCATGTTAAACCCAACAAATATTTACTGCAACATAAGCAATTTTTCACATCCTTTGACCCATATTTAGAACTCTGTCCTAACAAAATAATTCTATGACAAGAAAAACAAAATTTTCTAAGGATGTTCACCACAACATGTATGGTTTGAAAAAATAAAAATAATCTAAATACACTAGAATAGAAAATTATTAAAAATAAGTACAATTCCTTTCAGATGATGAAATACTATACTGTTATGTAATTTTTTGCAGTAACACAGAAAAATGATGATGCCAAGGTATTTTGTGAAAAACTGTAAGCAACTAATATAAATGTCATTGTTGTAATTATGTAGAATGAAAACAGTGGTTTTCTTTGGATAATAATACCATTAGTGATATTTTTCCTTTATAAAGGAAATACTTGTTTTAATTTGAGAAAGTAATTTTTGAAAAAAAATTTTCTTGATTTATCTAATAGTCAGTCATATGCTTTTATGAAGAAAAATGGTGCACATCGCTCCAAACGTCTATTGTTTCTATGAAGCCCAGCCATCTGGCAGAATTCATAGGAGATGACAGGCCACTGTTAATATTCCTCCCTATCCAGAAAATGTCCAAAACATGAGGGTCATTTGCATCAGATATAAACAAAGCCAGACACTAGCTGAAACAGTAAGGTCAGATTTTAATCAGCAACATGCTACCATACAGGGTGTGTCCAGCATGCAATTGAATTCAATTTCGATTTTTGCAGAAGTGACTGGATGTTTTAGAGGGAGGATGAAGGAATGAGAAGGGAGGTAAACAGAGGCTTTGAGTAGTCAAGGAAGTGAAAAATCACAAAAATTGGAAAGGGGAGGACTGGTCCATGTGAAACCCATCTGGATTTGTTACCTGGTACATCTCAAAGTTGGACTACAACCCTCCCACAGAGACTGGGAGACAAGATCCCATCTTCAAGTATTGGCCAGAACAAACCATAGATTTTAAGAGAACCTAGAATTTTCTCAGGCAGGCACTCCAGGGATGTGACTTGGAACTATTAGAAGCTATGTCTGCATTTATAAAGTCTTTAGGGAGCAAGGTTAATACCTAGTTGAGCGGAGAGCTCAGAGAAGCCTGGTTCAAGTTTGGTCAAGGTGAGAATTTTGTCATCCTACAGGACATTACAAATTCCCCATGCTGCCCTGACTGGCTGACTATTGATCTCTGAGGGCAGTTCAAATGCTATTAGAAATCAAATTGGGTTGAGTAGGAAGGGGAAATGTTTATGTAGAGATCTGATCAGAAGCACGCTGCTTCCCCAAGAGGGCTTCAAGCCCACAGAGCGTATGACCTGCTCTTCTCAGACAGCTGATTAGTGGTAGACTAAGACCCCCTTTTCTGACCCCTAGTTCAGTTCTCTCTGCAACACATTATACTGTACCATAGGAAATTGCCATTTTTGTAGATCAGAAATGATGCAATATCATTAATTTCATTTTATTTAACCTAATAATCTTGCCCACCTCGATTCAAGTTTAAGGGCTCTTGCGGGGGGGGGGGGGGGGAGACAAAACAAAGGAAACAAATCTATACTCTTTCTGAGACTTAAATTCCCTAAGAGAAAAACCTCTCTACATCATCAGAGCTCTGATTCAAAACTCAGACCTGTGATTTCAAGAGAATGCCCCAGTAAAAGTGAAACACCAATTAAGGCTTTCTTAATGGATTAAAGTAGACTGTTTCCTAGATGTCAACCAGAAGAGCACTGAGTTTCTGAAAGGCTGGGGAAAAAATATGTGTAGTAAGAAATAAATATCAATGAAGCAATTACTACTTGCTGATATGAGCAAATTTGTTTCATAATTGTTATCATATGTAATCCTCCCAAGATCCTTATGAACTAGAAATCGTTCTCCTTTTCTTTTTAAAAATGTTCATAGATTTCTGACTATGCTGAGTCTTCATTGCTGCATGCCATCTTTCTCTCATTGCGGTGCTCCGGCTTCTCGCTGCGGTGGCATCTCTTGTTGTGGAGTATGGGCTCTAGGGCGCGTGGGCTTCAGTCGTTGTGGCAAATGGGCCCAGCCGCCCCATGGCACATGGTATCTTTCTGGACCAGGGATTAAGCCAGCGTCCCCTTCATTGGTAGGCAGTTACCCAACCACTGGACCACCATGGAAGTCCCTCCTTTTCTTAGTTGGTAAATTGAGAGAGAAAACTACATTTAATTGCCCAAAGTGATGCTGACATAGCCAAGATTTATCTTGAGTCTTGATAGATGCCTTCTATCAGAATGTTTACAGCATACCTTGCTGCATCCCTAAGAATTGTTGCACAAGGGTTATTTTTTTTTTTTCTAATTTAAAGATAAATTTACCCCTTCTGATTCACATACTCGGGGTTGGTCTAAAGAGTTGGTCTGAGAGGAGTAAGAGACATCTTGTTTGAAGGCTTGTCAAATCTTGGGAAATCAGTCATACTCTAACAGGTAATAAGATTCTCTCTGTTTTTCTTACTTATTGCTCCCAATCTTAGCCTCTCCTTATACTAACCTGAGTTTCACTTTCAAAAACTACAAGCTGGAGGGAGAATCATTTTCCTTACGATGTATGGAAGAGGTCAATAAATACTCTTCAAAAAGCAGTATAAAGCTAGACAGAACTATCAACAACAGCCATTTGAGTGCTCCAAAGATTGACCAAAGGCCTTCAAAACTCTGAGAAATATTCATGAAAGCTACTGACTTGCAGATGAAAGCAGTACTGTTAGTGGTGTTCTTGTCAGGGCAGTTTCCATCCTTCCTTCTGGTGATATATATATACATCACCCAGAAGAGAATTGAAAATTTGTTTAAAAATGCAAAGTTAAAGGATGGTTTAAAATAAGAAAACGAAGAAACACGTTAAATCAGTAATGTCATAAGAAGAGCAACAGAAGTTTTCAACAGAATCTCATGATATCCAATGACTTGTTTCTAGACCAAGCACCTGAAAGATATTAATATACAATTGCCATGGGTTTCAACTATAACGTGGTGCTGAGTTCTCAAATTCTCCGGGTCTTGGGACATAACCAACTGGAAAACGTCAAGGCTTACAATTTAGACGTTTGCTTTCCAAAGTTTGACAATTACGGGTCTCTTAAAAAAGATTTAGAACATTAATCCTGAGGTTTTTCCAACTCTTATTATTTTCCAGATTGCAACGACTTCCCTGGTGGTCCAGTGGTTGAGAATCTGCCTGCCAACGCAGGGGACACAGGTTTGATCCCGGGTCTGGGAAGATCCCGCATGCCGTGGAGCAACTGAGCACCACAGCTACTGAGGCTGGGCTCTGGAGCCCAGGTGATGCAACTCCTGAAGTCAGCGTGCCTAGAGCTCATGCTCCCCAAGAGAAGCCACTGCAATGAGAAACCTGTGTATCGCAACTAGAGAGTAGCCCCTATTTGCTGCGACCAGAGAAAGCCTCCGCACAGCGACTAAGACCCAGTGCTGCCAAAAATAAAATTTAAAAATTGCATACATTCAGAGGTTAGCCTTGTAAATATAACCACTGAATATAAGCAAGGAATTGTCTTGGAGAGGAGGAAAACTACCTATTTATTTCATCACTTCCTTGCTTGAATACTATTTTTATTAGAAAAAAAATTCATTGTATTATAGACTATACAGTGAAGTGAAGTGAAAGTCGCTCAGTCGTGTCTGACTCTTTGTGACCCCACATGGAATTCTCCAGGCCAGAATTGTGGAGTGGGTAGCCATTCCTCTCTCCAGGGGATCTTCCCAACCAAGGGATAGAACCCAGGTCTCCCACATCACAGGCGGATTCTTTACCAGCTAAGCCACAAGGGAAGCCCAAACTATGGAGTGTCAACAATCAAATAGCATGTGTGTTAAGGCAGTCATAGGAAGAGTCATTTCCTATGGAAATTTATTTACCATAGACTATAATCTTCCTATGGAAATTTGTCTACTATAGATTATAAGAACTATAGTTCTATAATAAAAAATATATGATTTTAAGAAAGGCAACCAAGTGTCTTGCATGCCAACAAATATAAGAAAGCTCACTTGTCCGTGACAGAGGACCACGTAAACCTTGGTTTTTGACATCTGGTTTCTGGAGGAGGATGAGATACTGACAAGCATGAAAGCAGTGCAGGGTCTCCATCAGGAATAGGGGGTGAGCTCAGGGCAGGAGGGTAGCATGTGGTGTGTGCAGGGGAGCCAAATGCAAAGACGAGAGAAATGATGGGAAAGAGGGTAGTGGAGGGAGAAAGGAGAGGGGTGGCAGGTGGCATGTGTCTTCACATTGCTGCTGCCAAGTCGCTTCACTCGTGTCCGACTCTGTGCGACCGACCCCTTAGACGGCAGCCCACCAGGCTCTGCCATCTCTGGGATTTTTCAGGCAAGAACACTGGAGTGGATTGCCATTGCCTTCTTCGGTCTTCACCTCGAGAAAGTTTCAAAGCAGCAGGGAGTGTTGTCCTTGCAGAAGTCTGCTCTACCTGGTGAAACATCACTGCTGGCTTGGAAGACTGCCTGGGAGCCGATCCAGGTCACAGCTGTCACTTTCACCTGCCGTGGAAACAGCTGAGGGTCATGAGCGCATGCGTATGGTTGTCCCTCGCAGTCTTGCTTTAGAGAGGAAACACTCATAAGGAAATCCGTTTGGAAGACATAGAGGTGGGAGCCGTTCCAAATTATTTCCAGCACGCATCTCTACAGAGATATTCCCTTGGCTACCTAAGGCTTAATATTACCCAATTTCTGCTTGCATAAAATGTAATTTTAGTATGGAGGTAATAAATTGTTCCTTTTGGAAAATTTGAAAAAGTAACAAAATAGAAGGGAAAAGTTACAGGTAATCCTACCACACCAAGTAGACATGAACATTTTTATTGTTGCTTAGTCCCTAAGTCATGTCCGATTCTTTTGAGACCTCATGGACTGTAGCCCGCCAGGCTCCTCTGTACATGGGATTCTCCAGGCAAGAATACTGGCGTGGGTTGCCACTTCCTTTTCCAGGGGATCTTCCTGACCCAGAGACTGAACCTGTGTCTCCTACTTGGCAGACGGCTTTTTTTTTTTTTTTTTACCACTGAACCACCTGGGAGATTCTTATCGTTTTTTGTTTGTGCTGATCCTCTGAATTGTGGTGTTGTGATTATAATGTACACAGTTTTTGTGTCTTCCTTGTTTCGTTTATTCACGGGCCTTTTCTATGATGTTGTAAATGCTTGGTAGACATTTTTCATATTTGCCGGATTGAAATCTTTTTGTTCCCAGTTTTCTGGCTATTACAAATGACATTGTCACGTACATTTTTGTGCATCAAATGTGTTTTTCTAATTCTGTTTCAGAATATTTGCTTAGGATAGAGGCCAGGAATAGAATGAGTGGGTTTAAGTGGAAAAACGGTAATTTTTCAGGCTCTTGATTTGTATTTTTGGCTTTTTTTTTCTGAAATAGTTGCACGCCCACCAGCAATGACTAGTGTCTTTTTCACTCGATCCTCAACGGCGCTGTACATTTTCATTTAAGAGGCTGCTAATTCCATATTCTCTAATCTAATTGAGAGATATTAATGATAAATCAACAATAAACAAAAAGCACAACAGAAATAATAAAACAGTGAAACTTGTCTTGCTTGTGTGCTGTGTGCTCGGTCATGTCGGACTGTTTGTGACCCTGTGGACTGTAGCTCGCCAGGCTCCTCTGCCCATGAGATTCCCCGGGCAAGAATGCTGGAGTGGGTTATTATCATTTTCTTTTCTAGGGGATCTTACCCATCCAGGGATTGAAACTGCCTCTCTGACGTCTCCTGCAATGGCAAGCAGATTCTCTACCACTAGCACCACCTGAAAATTGGCCCTTGAATGCTTACTATGGACTAAATACTTGATGTGCCCAAACTCTGGTCTTCTCCCTCTGTCGGGTAGGTGTCAGGTTATGCCTAGTTAACAAACGAGGAAATCCAGGCACATAGGTTAAGTAAACTAGCTCAAGTTGAAGTAGTTGGAATGCGTATTTCTATTTACTAACCTAGGAAATCTTCATTCATTTAAAATTAAGATAATAGGACATCCCCGATGGTCCAGTGGTTAAGCCTCCATGCTTTCAATACAGAGGGTGAGGGTTAGATTCCTGGCTAGGAAACTAAGATTCCCCCATGCTTTGTAGACCAAGTGAAAGAGAAAACAATAAACAAATACATAAATAAAATTGAGATGCTTTCATTATCTTTGCTGACTTTAGTCCGTTCCAGATTTTGCCTGGTTCTTCTGTACCTGTATCTGCTTCCTTTTTTTTAAATTTTTTATTTTGCTGTTGGGGGTGGGGAGTGGGGAAGGCTTCACTTAGCCTTTATGGTTGAAACACCAGCTCTCTGTGAGGTTTCGCTGAGTTATCCTCTTCCTCAAGTGATTGTCTCATCTTGATGTTTCTAGAGCCCCATCCTACAGGTAATGTAATGACTTCGGGGTACATGGATCTTTCCAACTAAAGTGTGGGCTCAGCCAGGACAGAAAAAATGTTCCATCCATGGTCTGAATTAAGGTCATTACAGTTTTTGTCTATTTTTCTCTACCAGCTGACAATTGAAAAAGAAAAAAAAACGCACAACACGAAGGCTATGAGTTAAGGTTTTGGGGCCAAACTGAGGACTATAGCCCTAGAGTATCTCAGTTAGGTCTGAGAGCTGCTCCAAAGAGGTAGGGGGATGGTCAGGATTTAACTGATTTGGGTGAAGGGGAAGTACGTGCAATCAAGCACATATGTTTGCAGATTTCTGCTATTCTCGTGAAGGTCACTGCTAGTCAGAAGGAGCAGAAGTTACCATGAAGGACTTTAGTACTTTTCTAGATATGAAAAGATACAAGATTTGGGCTCATAAAATCAGCTCTGGAAAATACCTCACCATCTGAAGACCTATTCTGCCAGTTTTTCCTGGAGCACAGAGGGCCTCCTTCTTGATCCTCACCCTGAATTCCTTTCAGGTGTTCCTCAAGGTCAGCAGCTGCAGCAGCTCACAGTTTAATCCTTGCAGGGAGAGACGGCAAGTGCCAACTGGTAGGTGACATGGTCCTTCCCTGTCTTTCCTGCTCTGATGACTCAGCTGGGAGGCCTGGTTTCTGCTTTATCTGGATGCTCACCAGCACAGCAGTGTTCTTTGCTGGTTGTGATTAGGTTTGGGTACGTGTGCTGTGCTCAGCCGTGTCCAGCTTATTGCACCCACATAGACGGTAACACACCAGTTTCCTCTGTCCTTGGGATTTCCCAGACAAGAATACTGGATTCGGTTGCCATTTTTTCCTCCAAGGGATCTTCCTTATCCAGGAATCAAACCTGAGTCTCCTACATCTCCTTGCACCGGCAGGCAGATTCTTTCACCACTGAGCCACCTGGGAAGCCATGGGTAGGTTTAGGCTGCCCCTAAGTCTCACCCAGACCTGCCTTCCCTCTGTGGACCACTGCTATCGCTATTTCTGCTACTTAAAATTCTTGCCTGCAACAGTCTATCCAACAATTTGAAATATACTGGGGCAATAATTATCTTTTAAAAGTTCTTCAGATGACCTTAATACAACAGGACAGAGGATCCTTCTCTGGATGTTTTGCTTTGGTAGCTTCATCTGTAAAATGGATGCTTTGGAATTACTGGCCCTCATTCTGTTGTTGCTTTCTAGAGAAAGCATTCTGAGCAGTTTGATCAAAGATCAATCATTCCATCTCTCTGCAAGTGTCTGTCAATAAAAGGGAAAAGAAAATAAAGAAATTTAAAAAGTGTTAGAAATGAACTGAGCATAATGACAATACCAGTAATAATAAAACAAATGTTTATTGACTATATTATGTGCCAGACACTGTATATCCATTATATCTTTTACTCTGAGGCTTGTCTTATGAGATACAGGATTATTATTTTCATTTTACAAATGATTTTATGATTTAGAAACATTAATTTATTTGATCAAGATGACAAAGCAATCTATAGATTCAATGCAATTCCTATCAAGCTACCAGAGGTCTTTTTCAAAGAATTAGAACAAATAATTTCTCAATTTGTATGGAAATACAAAAAACCTCGTATAGCCAAAGCAATCTTGAGAAAGAAGAATGGAACTGGCGGAGTCAACCTACCTGACTTTAGGCTATACTACAAATCCACAGTCATTAAGACAGTATGGTACTGGCACAAAGACAGAAACATAGATCAATGGAACAGAATAGAAAGCCCAGAGATAAATCCACGCATCTATGGACACCTTATCTTTGACAAAGGAGGCAAGAATATACAATGGAGAAAAGACAACCTCTTTAACAAGTGGTGCTGGGAAAACTGGACAGCCACTTGTAAAAGAATGAAACTAGATCCCTTTCTAACACCATACACAAAGATAAACTCAAAATGGATCAAAGATCTAAGCATAAGACCAGAAACTATAAAACTCCTAGAGGATAACATAGGCAAAACACTCTCTGCTATAATCCAAAGCGGGATACTCCATGACCCACCTCCCAGAATATTGGAAATAAAAACACGAATAAACAAATGGGACCTAATTAAAATTAAAATTAAAAGCTTTTGCACAACAAAGGAAACTATAAGCAAGGTGAAAAGACAGTCTTCAGAATGGGAGAAAATAATAGCCAATGAAGCAACAGACAAACAATTAATCTCAAAAATATACAAACAACTCCTGCAGCTCCATTCTAGAAAAATAAACAACCCAATTAAAAAGTGGGCCAAAGAACTTAACAGACATTTCTCCAAAGAAGATATAAAAATGGCTAACAAACACATGAAAAGATGCTCAACATCACTCATTATCAGAGAAATGCAAATCAAAACCACAATGAGGTACCACTTTACACCAGTCAGAATGGCTGCCATCCAAAAGTCTACAAGCAATAAATGCTGGAGAGGATGTGGAGAAAAGGGAACCCTCTTACACTGTTGGTGGGATTGCAAACTAGTACAGCCACTATGGAAAACAGTGTGGAGGTTCCTTAAAAAGCTGCAAATAGACCTGCCATATGACCCGGCAATCCCACTGCTGGGCATATACACCGAGGAAACCAGAATTGAAAGAGCCACA
>ML660774.1:19850873-19871873 GCA_007570785.1 Antilocapra americana
AGAGAAATGCAAATCAAAACCACAATGAGGTACCACTTTACACCAGTCAGAATGGCTGCCATCCAAAAGTCTACAAGCAATAAATGCTGGAGAGGATGTGGAGAAAAGGGAACCCTCTTACACTGTTGGTGGGAATGCAAACTAGTACAGCCACTATGGAGAACAGTGTGGAGGTTCCTTAAAAAGCTGCAAATAGACCTGCCATATGACCCAGCAATCCCACTGCTGGGCATATACACCGAGGAAACCAGAATTGAAAGAGCCACGTGTACCCCAATGTTCATCGCTGCATTGTTTACAATAGCCAAGACATGGAAGCAACCTAGATGCCCATCAACTGACGAATGGATAAGAAAGCTGTGGTACATATACACAATGGAATATTACTCAGCATTAAAAAAAATTCATTGGAAGCAATTCTACTCAGATGGACGAAACTGGAGCCCATTATCCAGAGTGAAGTAAGCCAGAAGCAAAAACAACAATACAGTATATTAACGCATATATATGGAATTTAGAAAGACGGTAATGAGAACCCAACATGCGAGACAGCAAAAGGAACGCAGATGTATAGAATTGACTCGTGGACTTTATGGATGAGGGTAAGGGTGGGATGATATGGGAGAAGGGCATTGAAGCATGTTAATTGTCATGTGTCTAATCAATCGCCAGCCCAGGATTGATGCTCGGTGCTGGTGCAGCGAGATTTCCCGGGGGGGAGGGAGGAGGGAGGGGGGTTCCGGAGGGGAAGCATATGTAAACCCATGGTGATATCATGACAATGTATGGCAAAAACAATAAAAAAAAAAAAAAAGAAATGAACTGAGCATAATGACAATACCAGTAATAATAAAACAAATGTTTATTGACTATATTATGTGCCAGACACTGTATATCCATTATATCTTTTACTCTGAGGCTTGTCTTATGAGATACAGGATTATTATTTTCATTTTACAAATGATTTCATGATTTAGAAACATTAATTTATTTGATCAAGATGACACAGCTAGCGAGTCTGGAACCAGGATTTCAGAGAGGTGGCCCGACTTCCAGTTGGCATAACCAACCATGACAGAATGCTGGAGTGGGGTGGGGGGGCAAGATTTATGGGAAAAAATAGCCTAACCCTAGATCTTTAATGTTCAAATAGCAAATATAAATAAGAAACAAGCAGAAGATTGGTATTATTTTAATTAATAAACTTTGTTTTTATATCTATACACAAAGAAAAAAACTCACCTTCCTTTTTCAAGTATCCATGAAACGCTTACAGAATGTGTTCAATTCTGGGCCAAAAAGAAAATGTTGAAAACCAGAAACTATGCAAGCTATATTTATAGATGAAAATAAACTCTAAAATTAGCAGATTTTAGTAGTACAAAAAAATTAATAATTCTCTCCAAACTCAATCTCTATTTAAAAAAAATCACAATTCCAAGCAATTCCTAAGTAAGAGAGGGAATTGTAAGTAGAAGAGCAACAGAGGCTATATATTTTCTAGATTCTACATATATGCATTAATATACAATACTTGTTTTAACACAACTTTGTAAAGCAACTGTACTCCAATAGAAATTTTAAAAATAAAAACAATATTTTGATATGCAGCCAGATAAGCATGTTATCTAGTCTCTTGGACTGCAAAGAGATCCAATCAGTCTATCCTAAAGGAAATGAGTCTATCCTAAAGGAAGGACTGATGCTGAAGCTGAAACTCCATCCTTTGGCCACCTGATGCAAAGAACTGACTCATTGCAAAAGACCCTGATGCTGGAAAGGACTGAAGATGGGATGAGAAGGGGACAACAGAGGATGAGATGGTTGGATGGCATTGCCTACTCACTGGACATGAGTTTGAGCAAGCTCCAGGAGTTGCTGATGGACAGGAAATTCTGGTGTGCTGCAGTCCATGGGGTCTCAAAGAGTCGGTCACAACTGAGCAACTGAACTGAACTGAACTGAAGCAGCTTATATCTAAAGATAGGCAAAAAACTATCTTAAGAGTTAATTTTTTTTTTTAGCAAAAAAAGAATTAAAGTAAATAATCACAACACTGAACTATTTCTTCTAAGATGATAAAAAAAATTAAGTTACCTTTGATTACCTAATTAGGCTGCTGAATGCATGAACTTCATCCATATCTTTCTAATGGAATGGGATAGAAAGGAAATATCGTGTGAGACCATAGCTAAAAGCTAAGTAGAATACTATAAAATACATTTTTTTTGCTTCTCCCTTGTTTATGTGACTGTTCATCTCCTTATAGAAGTCACCTAAATGGGCCTGCACTGAGAAAAGCAGGATTATATACCATACTGCATCCTGAGTTCTTTGAAGTGATTATAAATTGGTGAATTGATTATGCTGGTAAATTCCAGCATAATCTATACTTATTAAGATCTCTCAGCAGTTTAATTTCTAAACCTGCCTTAGGTGAGTATTCTTATTCATTTATATTAATTTGTATATATGTATTTGAATATACATACAGAAAATATTTCATCCATTCTTGGTCTGATTTTCTTTTCTCTTCCATGAAGTTCTATTAACTTACAGTATTCTAATCACATTTGCAGTTATCTTAAGGACCCTAATGCAGTGTCAGGCACTGATAATTTCATTAATTCCAGTCAATATGCAGAAATCATTAATTTAACATTCACATACTTAACTAATTGAAATAACCTCTTTTCTACACTTTCCAATGGTTTTCCTCCCGCTCTGCATTTTCTCCTGTTTCATCATTGCTAGCAATACTCTTCCCCTTTGCTCATGTGTGATGACCTTTTATTAAAAGTTAATCTTTTTCCTGCATTTTCAGGATATTAGGTTAATATTGTACCTTTCTCTCAGCATCTGGGTTTCATTTTAGTTGGGAGAATATCATTGTCCCAGTTTCATGTCTTGTACTTTAAATCGCTGATTGATTTTTCCCAAAGGCTTATATTTTCTATCTTGTATCACAATCATGTGTGTGAGTGTGTGCGTGTTTTATCTCCACTCCTAAAGTGTGAGAGTCCATGGTTGCCTTATTGTGGTTTTCCCTTGGACTGCAAGGAGATCCAACCAGTCCATCCCAAAGGAGTTCAGTCCTGGGTGTTCACTGGAAGGACTGATGTTGAAGCTGAAACTCCAATACTTTGGCCACCTGATGTGAAGAGCTGACTCATTTGAAAAGACCCTGATGCTGGGAAAGACTGAGGGCAGGAGGAGAAGGGGACAACAGAGGATGAGATGGTTGGATGGCATCACCGACTCAATGAACATGGGTTTGGGTGGACTCCAGGAGTTGGTGACAGGGAGGCCTGGCGTGCTGCGGTTCATGAGGTCACAAAGAGTTGGACACGACTGAGCAATTGAACTGAACCGATATATCTAGTACAATACTTTGCACATATTAACTCTTCAATAAGCAAATTAAACGAGAAAACTAATGGTGCCTTTATCTTTTGCAAGCAAATTCCTCACTCTCATTTTTGCTTTCCTTGACTTGCTTGCATATAACCTCCCTACTACAGGCATCTTTGTGGAAGATGTGTTCTTTTAAAACAAAATTATTTATTTATGGCTGGGCTGGGTCTTTACGGCTGTGCAAGGACTTTCTCTAGTTGGGGTGGGTGTCTTCTCATGCCGATGGCTTCTCTTGATGCAGCACGCAGGCTCTAGGGTGTGCGGGCTTCAGTCCCTGTGGTACACAGGCTTAGCTTCTCTGCAGTGCATGGAGTCTTCCTGGACCAGGAGTTAAATCCATGTTCCTGCACTGGCAGGCAGATTCTTAACCACTGGACCACCAGGCAAGTCTGGTGCCCTTATCTGTTGCAAGCAACTTCTCTACTCTCATTTTTGCGTTCCTTGACTTACCCACATACAACCTCCTTTCTACGGGCACTTTTGTGGAAGATGGATTCCTATGAGGTCTGACCACTCCATACCAGAGGCATTACCAATATTATTCCTAGATGAAAACTTATTATGAAGTTCAACTTGGGACTCTGTAAAATCAGCAGAAGGATATGCAAATAACCATATCTAGTGTCCTCAACAATAAATTCAAACTTTCCCTAGTCCCAACCACCACTTCAGCTTAGATTTTACAGACTTTTTATATAGTTTAATGTTTGTCAGTGATTTCTTAGGAAGACTTCATCACTTGTGTGATTTCTTTACCCTTATGACTTCTCCCTTGATTTGAAATTGTATTTTTACCCATCCAAGAGCTTCCCTGGTGGCTCAGATGGTAAAGAATCTGCCTGAAATGCAGCAGATCCGGGTTCAATCACCGGGTCAGGAAGATCCCTTGGAGAAGGAAATGGCTATCCACTCTAGTATTCTTGCCTGGAGGGAGAATGCCATGGACCGAGGAATCTGGAGGGCTACAGGCCATGGGGTTGCAAAGAGTCAGACATGACTGAGTGACTAACACTATAATACTAAGTGGCTATGAGCTGGACTCAGAAATGCAGCCTGCATAACTGGTCTTAAATGATAAAGGATGGACAAACTCAGAAAGAACTCAAAATCTGATGTGTTAACATGATCGTAGCATCCATGTATCCAGAGGGCTGAACATTTGTGTCCTGTGGGTGCACTCATGTGATGCTATAATTTGTAATGCTCCAGAATATGACTCTCAGATACTCATATCTACACGGTCATGTTCGCACAAGACTTGTCCATGTTTCCATTTATCAAAGAGGTAGTAAAATGAACTTGTTTTAGCTCTTCACACTCTGCTCTGTCCTAAGGGTCTCAGAGATTTATCACAAGCTCCAATTAATGTCTAGTTTTAACCTACTTAAGATTCTGATGCTCACCCCGGTAGTTGGTTCCTAAGAAATATTGTGGTGATTTTATCCAGACAGACTCTTCTGAGACAGACACCTAACTTCCCTACCCATGGAATGTGTCTTTTTGTAACTTCATTCATTCTTCCTGTGAGTTTTTCTGCTCAAATTCTCCTGCGCACACCAACACTGGCCCCTCCAATAAACCCAGTCCAGTTCCCTGGAATTATCTTTTTATCCATTAAGACAGCACAGGTAGAGGAAGAATTATGGATTACCTAATCAGAAATTCCCAGATCTATGTGAAATTCATCTGTATCATTCTGTCTCTTTGCTTTTTTCCCTTGGTAATTCAAACTGATTTCCAATTCTCTGTTGAACTGTACGTTATTCAGCTCTCTATACAAAGTGAAATTTATGTACTGCTATGTACTTTCCCTTTATGTTTTTCCAATAGGTACGTATAACTTACTGTTGTGCTTGTAGAATAATTTACATGAAGGACATTTAGCTACTCACTGGGATCTTCTGATACTAGTAAAGATTATTTTCACTGGGCTCCTTTGGAAGAGGAAATATTCTCTAAAACATATCTCATCCTCTGTGGTAGATTCTATTTTTGTTTAGCAAATATTCTCTCACCCCTCCTCCTGGTATGGGAAGAATAGAGTATTCGTGTTGGGCTTGATCACATGACATGGTTAATAAAGCATGAACAGATGTGACAGTTCAGTCCAGTCGCTCAGTCATGCCTGACTCTTTGCAGCCCCATGGGCTGCAGCACTCTAGGCTTCCCTGTCCATCACCAACTCCCAGAGCTTGCTTAAACCCATGTCCATTGAGTCGATGATGCCATCCAACCATCTCATCCTCTGTAGTCCCCTTCTCTTCCTGCCTTCCATCTTTTCCAGCATGAATCTATTTGTCACTTTCACTGTATACTCATAAGGGATTTGATTTAGGTCATACCTGAATGGTCTAGTAGTTTTACCTACTTTCTTCAATTTAAGTCTGAATTTCGCAATAAGGAGTTTATGATCTGAGCCATAGTCGGCTCCTGGTCTTGTTTTTGCTGACTATATAAATCATTAAATGATCTCTGTTCATTTCCAAGGCAAACCATTTAATATCACAGTAAGCCAAGGCAATGCCCCAACCAGTAATGCTAAAGAAGCTGACATTGAGTGGTTCTATGAAGACCTACAAGACCTTTAAGAACTAACACCCCAAAAAGATGTCCTTTTCATTATAGGGGACTGGAATGCAAAAGTAGGAAGTCAAGGGATTCCTGGGGTAACAGACAAATTTGGCCTTGGAGTACAAAATGAAGCAGGGCAAAGATGAACAGAGTTTTGCCAAGAGAATGCACTGGTCGTAGCAGACACCCTCTTCCGACAACACAAGAGAAGACTCTACACATGGGCATCACCAGATGATCAATACCAAAATCAGATGTGACAGTATATATGTTTATATCATTCTGCTTGCAGTCCTGGCACTGCAGTAAAGCAATATGCCTTAGGTAGTAGCTGATCTTTCATTTTGAGACTTTGAGTAAGACTTGTGAGGTAGTTCTGAACCAGACTTGTTACCTGTAGAAAGTTGATATAACTGACCTGGAAACCAGGTCAGAATGTGGAGAAACATAATGGCTGTAAGTCTCTGAGATTTGGGGTTTCTTCTTTAAAAACCAAATTACTTAGTTGAAATATAGTTGCTTTACAACATTGTGTCAATTTCTGCTGGACAGCAGAGTGATGCAGCTATACATACACATATATTCTTTTCCACATTCTTTTCCATTATGGAATTCTCCAGGCAAGAATACTGGAGTGGGTAGCCATTCCCTTCTCCAGAGGATCTTCCCATCTCAGGGATCAAACCTGGGTCTCCTGCATTGCAGGCAGATTCTTTACTGTATGAGCCACCAGGGAAGCTCCATTATGGTTTATTGCAGGGTACAGAATAGAGTTATCTGTGCTATGTGCTGTGCTGTGCTTAGTCACTCAGTCGTGTCTGACCCTTTGCAACCCCAAGGACTATAGCCCACTGTCCATGGGGATTTTCCAGGCAAGAATACTGGAATGGGTTGCCATGCTCTCCTGCAGGGGATCTTCCCAAACTAAGGATCAAACCCAGGTCTCTGGCATTGCAGGATTCTTTACCGTCTGAGCCACCAGGGAAGCCCAACAATACTGGAGTAGGTAGCCTATCCCGTTTTCAAGGGATCTTTCTGACCCAGGAATTGAACCAGAGTCTCTTCCATTGCAGGCAGATTTTATACAGTTGGACTTTTTTTTTCAATCTCGTTGTGGCATACAAGATCTTAGTTCCCCAACCAAGGATGGAACCTGTGTTCCCTGCAGTAGAATTGCAGACTCTTGACCATTGACCACATGTAAGTCCCCTGGGGTTACTTCTTATGAAGTATTTTCATAAAGAACATTTGTCCAGTGGCAATTCAGAATTGTTATGGCTCATTGATTGCTGTGTCTCTCCCATTTTTCACTTTTTTGAATGGGATGGTTTATTGCTGTCATCCTGGTCTCCTTTCACCTTTATAGGACATATGTCTATGTTGGCGGGGGTGGTGAATGTGGTCAAAAGAGGATATAAATAGATTTTATTTTCCGCTCATAAGTGTCTGGATCAGGAGGAATCAAATCTGGACCTGCTGCAGATACTAGTACAAGATCCCGAATTTCAAATTGGATGCCCTTTGGAGTTCCCGCCTCCAGAAGTGTATGAGTTTATTTTGAATGCAGAGAGAAGGTCCATCAATAGTTGAGACCAAGAGGATAGACTCTGGTGAGCTCTGCTCTCCTCCACTGACATCCCAAATCTGTTCCCCAAAGCACAGTGGGCTGGGAAATGTGGATGGTGGGGTGCCAGGTCTCCGTAGGCTCCCCAGCTACCCCTCCTCTTTTGGCCCAGTTGCCTCCTCCCCAAGACCCTACTGTTCCATCTAAGACTAAGCTGATGAAGGAACTATCTAACCTTTCCCCACTGGCAAATATTTACTCTCTCCTTATCCATCCCCCCAGGAAGAAAATACTGCTGAGCCCCATGGACGTCAGCTTGGCCATATGGCCATATGACTCACTAAGAACAGTATAGGGAGGGATACTGTACCAGTTGTAAGAAAGGCTTTACGAAACATTGAAGGTTTCTGACAGCCTTCCTACACTCCAGCCCTCATCCTGGTAATAGCATGCCCTGGCTAGAAGCCACTCACACTACTGTGGAGTGAGAAGGACCAGGCATATAAAGCTGATCCAAACCAGCAGAGCAACCATCACCAACTCACAGATCTGAGAGTGAATAAAAACTGTCTGCTGTCACCATCATCTGAGCTTTAGAAGACGTTTCTTTATGCAGCTCCATTGCAGCAAAAGCTGCCTTGATAAACTTTTGATAAAAAGAGGGACTAATGTCCATATGTAGCTAGCATCTAAGCTAATCATCTTTCTGTCCATACAGAAAGATGTAGAAAATATCTAACTCAATGAAGAATTATTCTAGGTGGGACTTCCCTGGATGTCCAGTGGTTAAGAATCCACTCAGGGGGCACAGGTTCAATCCCTGGTTGGGGAACTAAGATCCCATACATGTGGCCAAAAGCAAACAAACCAACAAACAAGTGACAACAAAAAAAGAATTATTCAGGAAAGTATTAAGTAAATTGGTTTCCCTCGTGGCTCAGTGGTAAAGAATCTGCCTGCAATGCAGGAAACCCGGGTTCAATCTCTGGGTTGGGAAGATCCCCTGGAGAAGGGAACGGCTACCCACTCCAGTATCCTTGCCTGGGGAATCCCATAGACAGAGGAGCCTGGGGGGTCTACAGTCCATGGGGTCACAAAGAGTGGGACATGACTGAGCGACTAAGCATACACACACATTGAATAAATTAGGATCACAGAGGCGTGTTCCAAAATAATTCTGCTATCTACCACGCATGGGGGATACATGAAAAATTCTGGCTGAGGTCCACTGGTATATTTTTCCATCTATGCATGTACAATGGGATACAGCATGAGCCTGCCCCATAAGGCAATGAGTGCTAGTCCAGGTAGAGGTAACCTGAACTTCCAACAGATTTCTAGAATTAGATCCAGAACATTAATAATTCATGACCTTGTAAACATGATGCCTTTGGGCTATTCACCAGATTGCTTTGTAAAGAGTGACCACAAGCTTCTTTCCAGGGATGTTTACCTTTTGCCTTGATATTGATCTTTCATTCTAACTGCCTATATCCCAATATACAAAAATAGGTCTAATTATGTGTCTTATGGATATAATTTATCATAAACTAGACATATTCAAAAATTTAATTGTTTGCCCTAAATTTCACATTATTATCTTTGGCACTATTATTGAACTGTGCCATCAATTCTTAGAGAAGTTGAAAGGAAGCTTAATGCATGAAGTCTAGATAATTATTATAAATTCAACAAATACGTATATGGATACTTACATGCAAATTTATAAATTTCTTGAAAGGCAATATGAAGAATATTCAAATTTCAATAATAACAGCAGCCTTGCCAGAGGTAGGGAGTAGGGGTGAGAGAAATGGATGAAATAGGTCAAAGAGTTAAAAACAGAAGTCTGTTAAGTGAATGAACATGTTGGCTGAACAGCAGCCTGTAGCATCTCTTATAGAAAAACGGGAGTGAAGTTCCTTCTAGTGGATTATTTCTTCTGCATCTTGCCATCAGAATATTGAAGCATGTCTAGCTTGTTTGCAGGAAACTCTGCTGTGAGAATTAGTGACCTGAAATAAACACACTGCTAGATATTTCTCCAGTGAAAATGGGTTTATTTGGGATGGGCAGAGAAATGCAATTTGGGGTCTGGGGGCACAGTGAACCACGTGTGATTCCTCCACAGGACAAGGAGAGGGGGACAGTTTTATAGAGAGGAAAAAGCGGTTGGCAGGGCTCTAGTAAACAAAGTCAGTGACTTCTCCTCGGCTGAGTTCTTGCTGGGAAAGAAGAGGTGTCTTTCTCCTTCCCATTGGGTTCAGCCAACTTCACAGGGGTTTGGGAGCTCCCCCTGCTGGTATCCCAGCTCTATTTAATTGGGACTTATTTTTTTCAGTCTACTTGAAGTTCAACGAATGTAATCTTGAAACAATGATGCTAGTTTCCTTGTTTGCTATACAATAGTGTTGTTCTTTTTATTCTGTATGAGTAATATGAAATTAAAATTTAAATATTTAACGCACAGTTTAGCATCAACAGTCCTGTTATAATTAATTCAACGAGTAGAAAAACCTTGCATCCATTAGAGAACAAGAAAATTAAATGGTGATTATCGCAGAAACATGTTGAAAATACAGAGTAGAATCTCAAAAATTTGCATAAAACCCTTAGTGCTGATAAGAAGAGTTCCGAAAGTCTGGCATGTAAAGTTAAGGACTTTGTAAAAGTATTTTCTACGTAACAGATACAGCCAATAATACACACCTCTAAGTTCTCATTCTTACAATAGTTGCCCAAAATATTCAGTAACCAGAACCAACTTTTAAGGGAGACCTGACAAACAAATATAAAATATCTTAAATGTTTTATTGATGGAAATAAAATGAGAATTGAGTTACTGGAGAGGTAAAACATGTTCTTAACTGGTAAGTTTAAAAAGTTAAAAATTTTCCCAGATGAAGTTTTTAATGGAGAGCCTAAAGGCTTGTTTTCTCCCCTTAAATTTGACAAAGTAAAATAATAAAGTGGCATAAATACTCAAGAAATCTTTGAAAAGGAAAAGCAATGGAAGGTATTGATGTATATTATGAAATTAAAATAATTAGAATCATATTCTGCTAGAATAGAAATCATCAGACAGATCAATGAAGTAAAGGGCATAGAAACAGCCTCCATATACACAAGCTTGCCTGAGTGCTGAGTTGCTTCTGTTGTCTCTGCAGACATGTCTAACTCTTTGTGACCCTATGGACTGTACCCCGCCAGGATCCTCTGCCCATGCGATTCCCCAGGCAAGAATACTGGAGTGGGTTGCCATTCCCTCCTCCAGGGGATCTTTGCAATCCAGGGATCGAACCCGCGTCTCCTGTACTGCAGGCAGATTCTTTACCACTGAGCCACTGGGAAAACCCATACACAAGTTCATTATCTGATAAAGAAGTCATCTCACATTACTGGGTGTGAAGGAAGTAAAAGCTGCTGGCACAACTAATTAAATATTTAGAAAAAACTGAATCTTCATTATACTAAGAAAAAATTCTAGATAGATTAAAAAGCTATATGTGAAAAGCAAAGTATAGAAGAACTTTTATTTAGGTTATTTAAGAACAAAGATTTTTCATAGCAAAAGGCAATGGGTGAGATTTGATCACATGGAAATAAAAAGGAGCATGTCAGAAATTGAGAAAGAAAATATAAGAAATATATGCAACAAGGATCAATGCACTTTTTAATTAGGCTGTTCAAATGAAAAAGTCAGCACTCAAAAATGTAGAAAAAAGATTTCACATATTTCAAGTTGCTAATAAGCAGAATATTCAATCACAGCCAACAGTATAAATTAAAACAAAAATTAGATACTATTTTTCTCCCATCAAGTCATTTTAGAATTGGTAACAAGGATGCCTTGAAAAAGGCACTTGTACACTACTCCTGACAGAGAAACTGGTACCGCCTTGCAGGAAATACAAGGCCAAACCCATTAAGAGATTAAAAGCAATTCATATCCTCTCATTCAATGATTTCAGTTAAATATATGGAAAAGATTTATATATCAAGTTCATTGCTGTTGCTACTGCTGCTTAGTCGCTTTGGTCATGTCTGGCTCTGTGCGACCCCATGGACTGTAGCCCGCCTAGCTCCTCCGTCCATGGACTTCTCCAGGCAAGAATACCGGAGTGGGTTGCCATGCCCTCCTCCAGGGGAGCTTCCCAACACAGGGATCAAACCCAGGTCTGCTGCATTGCAGGCAGGTTCTTTACTACTGAGCCACCTGGGGAGCCCTAATAAGTTCATTACAACATTGTTTATAACAGCGGGGGTAAACAAACAAATGCTCAGCAATAATAAAATAACTAAATGAACTGTGGTCCCTCCAGATGACTGACTGCTATGAAATTAATAATAATTATTAAATAACATTTTATGTGGTTCCATAATCTTAATATGTGAAAGTTAAGACACAGAATTGTATATAGAGCTTACTTACATATATATTATAGTGCTACTTATCCCTATCTGTCTATTTGTCCAAAATATCACCGAGAGGTACAATTCTTAAAGTTTTATTACACTTTTCTGTGATGTCCAAATCCTCTAATGAATTGCTTTGTAGCAAGTAGGCAGACTTTCTCACTGCTACTTAGATGTGCAAATATCAAAACAAATTTGATATTCATCCCTCCATCTAGTTGCTTATTTCTTTATTACTGCATCTTCTCCCCTTCCTCCTGGATAGTTGAGGAGCTTAACTTTGTTAATTGACAGCATCTCAGAGTCTTCTTTTTCAAGTGATTTCCTTTAGTTCATAGCGATTGGCTTCAGGTTCCTGTTCAAGTTTCCAGAGTTGAGCCTTCTTCTCAAGATGAGTCTTGATGTCTGGTCTTGTGTCCTTGGTAGGGGATGGAGAAGAGTCCTGACTCTTCAGTCTGTTGAGATGCTGCAGAGTCTTGCCCCTCTGAAGTGAGAACGGGGTGAGTCTGTTGAGGACAGTCTCTGGAAGATGGTGGCCCCTGCCTATCTCACCTCCTGCTGCTGTCTGGCCCTGATAAACATGGGGCCTGTTTTCTCTCAACTGGTAGGCGCCCTGTTCCTGATTTCTTCTCTTAGAAGTGTTATATAACCTTGAGGTCTGCATAAAGTTGCCATTCAACACCCACTCCCTAGCAATAACATCTCACCTTTTTCCCTACTATAAGGACCCATGCCTTGCTCCTAAGACAAGAATCATCAGCTACTTTCCACATCCCTTCACAGAATGAATGGGAGTTTCCAGATGATTTCCACACAATATGGGAGCCAGAAAAGTCTCCGAGGAGATCAATTTGGGCTCTCTCTTTGCCAAACTTAATCTTAGCACTTATTTTACCCTTTGTTCTATAAGTGTGGGCTTCCCAGGTGGCTCAGATGATAAAGAATCTGCCTGCAATGTCGGAGGCCTGGGCTTGATCCCTGGGTTGGGAAGATTCCCTGGAGGAGGGCATGGCAATGCATCCCAGTATTCTTGCCTGGAGAATTCCATGGATGGAGGAGCCTAATGGGTTACAGTCCATGAGGTTTCAAAGAGTCAGACACAACCAAACCAACTCAGCAAGTGTGAATATAAGTGTGGGGTCCACCAGGAGAGGTGGTCTAATCCCAAAGTCCCAAGAGGGCAAGTGGAATTCAGAAAAATAGAGAACAGTTTTGAATAAGAAAATATAAACTCTTTGACATTTCATAAACATAAAAGATGCCTAATACTTTCATGGTGGGATGCTGTTATTTCTGTTCTTGTTTAAACTGCACTGTAAGTTAATCTCCTTATAGACTTTCATCTCAACAGTGCATTTATTGGTCCTGTCTAGGTTCAGAATTATATAAAGTCTTACATATTTCAGTAAGCATGATCAACTTAAAATGTTTTGCCTGGGACTTTACCAGTTTTGGGCTTCCCAGGTGGTGCTAGTGGTAAAGAACCCACTTGCCAGTGCAGGAGATGTAAGAGACTTAAGGTTCAATCCCTAGGTCAAGAAGATCCCCTAGAGGAGGGCATGGCAACCCACTCCAGTATTCTTGCCTAGAGAATCCCATGGACAGAGGAACCTGGTGGGCTGCAGTCCATGGGGTTTCAGAGTCAGACACAAATGAAGAGCCTTAGCACACACGCAGTACCAGTTTTAGCTCTGGAACTCCTGTGTCCTAGGAACCCCTCAGGGGTTCCTTGTCTCAGTCCCAGGCATCCCAGAATAGTTGCTGACCTTAGTTTTAGCCTGCATCTGACTAACCTCTCAGTGATTTAATAAAGGTTATTTCATGTTCTAATTTCCAAAACAGGAATCTAGAATATTTTGCCATATCCATATTAATATATTTTATAAAATTTCAGAAGGATGAATCCCTTTTTCCCATCCATCAGTAATAAGGACAAAAGACCCTTGGCCCTAAATGAGACAGACTGAAGTTTGCATAACTAACCATCATTTGGGAATAACTCAGAATCTTCAATGCTTGAGGATAAATAACTGAAAATCAGATATTAGAGATTAACAAATATATAACAGGTTTGACTGACATGTATAAAGCTTTATTTTCAACTTTCTTTTCTAACTTTATTGAAGTATAACTGATAAATAAAATTGTAATATACTCAAAATGTATAATGTGATGATTTGATGTATGCAAATACTAACTAGAATATTTTAATCAACATTTTAAACATCTTTTTATTACACTATTTGACTTGTTCAAAAGGACAGGTAGGAAAGTGAATGGTGAACTCTGTGTAGAGGCAAGGGTAGAATGGAGTATATATCAGTTTTGGATGAAATACTCCTAATGTTAATCCTAATTGTGATATCTCTGTGTGATATTTGAGAAGCCACGATCTCTTAGAATGTAATTTGTCTCACCTATCAAGTGGCCTTTATAACTTGTGAAGAATTGATGGGGAAACTAGAGATAACATATGGAAAGCGCTTCACTCATTACCTGGTACATACTATATGCTCAATAAAAGTGGGGGCTCCTTGTTTGCAATGTTAGCTTCTTCCTAAGGCTTTGTTTGGTAATGCTCCTCTTCCAAACTGTACTCAAGGTAAGATCTGTCTTCAGTATACTTTGGAAGGAAACTCAATACCTGTTCAAGTGCAGGTATTCAGTAAATGTGGCATTTAAGACACAGACGCAAATACTGACTTCCTTTTCAGTTGTTTTAGTTGCTAAGTCATGTCCAACTCTTTTGCAGCCCCATGGATGTGCTCCCCAGGTGGTGCTAGTAGTAAAGAACTCGCCTGTCAATTCAGGAGACATAGGAGATGGGGGTTCGATCCCTGGGTCAGGAAGACCCCTGAAGAAGGAAATGGTAACCCATTCCAGTGTTCTTGCCTGGGGAATCCCATGGACAGAGAAGCCTGGCTGGCTGCAGTCCATGGGGTCGCAGAGAGTCACACACGACTGAAGTGACTTAGCACACACATATGGACTGAAGCCTGCCAGGCTCCTCTGTCCACAGGATTTCCCAGGCAAGAACACTGGAGTGGGTCGCCATTTCCTTCTACAGGCCATCATCCTAACCCAGGGGATTGAACCAGTATCTCCTGCCTTGGCAGGCAGATTCTTTACCATGGAGCCACCTGGGAAGCCCCAAGTCCTTTTCAGAACTGTTAGCTGTTCCTATGATGTGAGTGGCTATAGCAAACGAAAATGGGCAAGTGTTTCAAAAGGAAAAGCAGTGCACCCTTCAGAGGTGGCTCTTATTTCACCACAGTGGTTGCTGTAGCCCAAGCCAGTCGGTAGGAATTTCCTTTAGACCCAGTGTCCTGGAAAAACGTAAAGCAGGGTTAGAATGCAATAGTGTCAACCAAGGAAACCCTTATTGGATATAGGATGCACACCTGAGCACCTGCATGCTGATTGGAGCGGCCGGAAGTGATGTGTGGGCTAGATGGTATAAATGACTGCATGTTCACAGAATTCTCCAGTGGTCAATAAGCAGGTGAGTCGTGTGCTTTGGGGAGGAGCTAAGAGAGGAGATCATGAGTTCCCTTACTTGTGTCTTTGATCTTGGGTAGGTCCCCTGCCTCCTTACTGACTGGTGTTTGTATTAAAACAAACACTGAATGTCCCTGGTGGTCCAGTGGCTGAGCCTCTGCTCTCCCAATGCAGGGAGCCCAGGTTTAATCCCTGGTCTGGGCAACAGAGATGGAAGATCCTGTGTTGCTAAGACCTGGTGCGGCCAAGTAAATAAAGAAAATTCTATAAATAAATAAATATTTTTAAAAAACAAATAAACATCACGCCAGAGTTTCTCTACTCTTAAAAAACCTGTGCCAAATTACAGAATCTAGTTCAACCACATATTTAGCAGCTAAGCAAAAAAACTGTCCAAGGCTGAATAATTTCTACCCCTCCCCAAATCAAAATACTGATAAGAAAATAAAGAGCACCTCAGTATCTGGAGCTCTCAAGGTCATAAATTATTTTACTAATTCACTCTCTAGGCAATCTCATGATATTTCTAAACTATATTTTAATTGCAATACCATCATTGTATTTTCAGAAATGTATAAGGAACTTGGAGGAGGGCATTTTTCCAAACTTCTTTGGACTACTCAGAATAGAAAAATATTCAAAATAAAAAAAAATTCAAGACTTTATTTTATTACATGATTTAGGAGAGTGACGTGGTTGACTCAGTCTGGGCAAGCTTTCAGAATTCTGGTCTGAAGAGCCTCTCAAAGCCCCCTTCCCCCCAAGACCTCCAGTCTGTGTGTTCATATTGGGCCACTTGGCAGCAAACGATGATCTAGAAAGCAATCAAGGAAAGTGGCTATTAAAAGCTCACAGGCTTGCTGGAGGGAGAAAAATGACTTTTGCTAAAAGCGAAATCTCTAAATATCCCCGAAGCTATTTCCCCCTTGACCTGTATGTGTGGCTGTGTGTGTACATATTCCCACTTTGCTCCTGATGGGTTGGTGTTTTTTTTTTTTTTTTGGTAATAATCTTTACACACATTTAAATTTAACACTTGACAAGCATTTAAATGGCTGATTTAAAAAAGAAGTCGCTTGAGCAATGCTGGCTCCCTGCCATTCCTTTGGATTTCATCAGTGGGGGAATCATGGCAGGACAGAAGCCAGTCTCCTAATTGTCTTCTTTAATTAGACCATCTCGATGACTATGCTGGCCTGGAGACCTTGTGTCTCTGTTTCCCTTCACCTGGATTGGATAGCTTTTGTTGGAACACTTTCTCCAGAACCTTAGTAATTTGGGGCCTTGGAATTGATAAGGGAATTAGCTACAGTCTTCACACCATTTAGCTTTTATTTGAACATTTTTCAAGGGTACTTAACAGGTAGTTGCTTATTTTGCCTTTTGCTCTGCTCCATGAAGTGTGAAAATTGATCTTCTTTTCCCCTCAGCAGTTCAATAGAAGGTTATAAGTTCTCTTGAATCTTTAAAAAGCTCACCTTTCAGCAGGGGTGCATTAAAAAAAATTATTTATTTGGCTGTGTCAGGTCTTAGGATCCTTCATCACGGTGTTGTGGTTCACGGGCTACATGGACCTAGTCGCTTCAAGGCATGTGAGATCTTTGTTCCCCAGCCAGTGATAGAACCTATGTCCCCTGCATTGCAAGACAGATTTCTTAACCACTGGACCACCAAGGAAGTCCCTAGTGGGGGTGAGTTTTTTATGTTTTCTGAGCTTTAAGGCAATGGGTCTGACTGATGATTTCACCTCTCTACCACCTAGAAGACAAGAAATAAAAGTGTTCAACAGTCAATTTCTTCTAAACCTGAAATGACCGTGAAAAATAGCATCTTTGTGACACATTAGAATCATGTGTAGAGTTGTTCTGATGGCCCAAACCCTCTGAAAATCATCTGGTTATAACGGGTCCCAAACGTTCAGGGACCACAATGCTTTCATTCCTCTCACGTCAAGGGTTGCATTACGGGGTGGGGGTGGGGGTGGGGGATGTGAGCCTCTGACTCCTCTGAGCACCAATAAGAGGCATAAACGAACAGTTGGAAAACTTGCAACATGACTTAGCCAAATGTGATGAGTTCTTTTTATCACCATTTCCAAATAGCAGCTCAAGAGTCAATCAAGTGGAACCTAATTGCATGTAAATATTGGATAAGGGGCAATGGGAAAATGAAGGCTAATCCTTGGACAGGTGGCTAATGGGATTAGGAAATCTGAGATCCTGATAAACTCTACCGGCTTCTCCATGATGGGAGCACAGATTTGAACTGCAGGCCAGCAAAGGCTGAGAAACTGTCTGAGGGAGATTTTCTGCCCCATGTTTCCATAGCAACTGGGTTTTGACCTCTAGCTTGAGTGCATAGTCTCTGAGTGCACTAGGATGGGGGCTTAAATCCTGAATCCTATGATCAGAAGATGTTAGATCAGAAGACGATCAGAAGATGTTATGATCAGAAGATGCCTTGTTTCACCATTGAGCCTACTTCCTGCATCTTCAAGTCATAAGACTTACCCATACAACAGAGCAAAGTGGAGACAGGGTTAGGGCTATGATATAGCATCACATAGGCTTCCCAGGTGGTGCTAGTGGTAAGGAATCTGCTTGTCAATGTGGGAGACACGAGATACAGGTTCAGTCCCTGGGTCAGGAGGATCCCCTGGAGGAGGGCATGGCAACCCACTCCAGTATTCTTGCCTGGAGAATCCCCATGGACAGAGGAGCCTGGCAGACTACAGCCCATACAGTCACAAAGAGTTGGACACGACAGAAGCAACTGAGCATGCACACAGCATCGCATTGGTTTTGTTTTGTTGTCTCCAAAGCAGGAGACAAGGTTCCATCCCCAGTCTTGATCCCCGGGTTGGGAAGATCCCCTGGAGAATGGAATGGCAACCCACTCCAATATTCTTGCCAAGAGAATCCCATGGACAGAGGAGCCTGATGGGCTACAGTCCATGGAGTAGCAAAGAATCGGACATGACTGAAGAGAAGAACATTTTCACCTTCACTTTCCCTTCTATCCTGTAACCCTACTTCTGACCACCAGTTACTGCTGTCATTTTGCACAAACCAGGAGTGAGGATATGTGGAGAGTTGTGAGTGTGTGGGACCCTCATCCATGCATCCCTCATCCCAGCATCAGCCGTATTCTCCAGAGTCGCCAACTTCAGTGGCTGTTTTACTAGCCAACCTCATTACTTATTTACATGAGGAGCTGACGTCCTCTACATCATAAATTATGTTCCTTGTAAATCTGGATGGCTTATGCTGCGGTGGTGGGGCCAAAGTGATTTCCCCAGAGGGTGGGCAGTAGACGGAATGTAACTCCTCCTCCACCAAGGAAGATGGATGAGGCTTTTAACCGTCTCCAAAGATGCGGAAGTGGAACCGTGGTCCTGGCAGCCAATCATCGGTCCAGTGTTCCTCCTGCCAGAAGACAGAGTCAGCATAGGGGTCCATGCCCAGAGGTCAAAACAGCTGGAGAGGAGCTTGTGTTCTTGAGACTTCAAGAAAGCCAGGCATTGTGCCGAAAACTTCACACACATTATTATATTAGAATTGTCACTATATCCTAAGTGTGCGAGCTAGTTACTTAGTCATATCTGACTCTTTGCAACCCCACAGACCACAGCCCACGAGGCCCCTCCGTCCATGGGATTCTCCAGGCAAGAACACTGGAGTGAAGGAGTGAGGATTATTCTAACCACCATTTCGCAGTTGAGAAAAGGGCTCAAAACAGTCAATCTTCTTGCTTAAGATCGCTCTGAAACAGAAGAGCTGGCGCTGGAATGCTTTGTTGCTGTTCAGTCACTGAGTCGTGTCTGACTCTTTGTGGCCCCATGGACTGCAGCCCACCAGGCTCTTCTGTCCGTGGGATTTCCTAGGCAAGAGTCCTGGAGTGGGTTGCCATTTCCTTCTCCAGGGGATCTTCCCGACCTAGGGATGGAACGCACGTCTCTTGCATCTCCTGCATTGGGAGGTGGCTTCTTTACCACTGAGGCACCTGGGAAGCCCTTGCACTGGGTTATTTGACCCCAAACTCTGTGTGTGAGGATCACATTCTGCCCCAAGAAATTGTTGACTCAGGGTTCCGATTTCACAACTAAAGACACTCAAACTCAGAAAAATAGTGTGGGGACGGTTTGCTGAGCCCCTTAGTGTCCCTGCGGAGACTCAACGCTGGCATCATGTCCCGGTACCTGCACCCTCCCAACACGTCTCTCTTCTTGAGGAACGTGGCCGATGATACCAGGTCTGAAGATTTATGTAGCAAATTTGGTTGTTATGGTCCTATAGTTGATGTGTATGTTCCGCTAGATTTCTACACTCGCTGTCCAAGAGGATTTGCATATGTTCAATTTGAGGATGTTTGTGATGCTGAGGATGCTTTACATAATTTGGACAGAAAATGGATTTGTGGACGCCAAATTGAAATACAGTTTGCACAGGGGGATCAAAAGACTCCAAATCAGATGAAAGCCAAGGAAGGGAGGAATGTGTATAGTTCTTCACGCTATGATGATTATGACAGATACAGACGTTCGAGAAGCCGAAGTTATGACAGAAGAAGATCAAGAAGTCGGTCATTTGATTACAACTATAGAAGATCTTATAGTCCTAGAAACAGTAGACCGACTGGAAGACCACGGGGTAGCAGAAGCCATTCCAACAATGATAGATTCAAACACCGAAATCAATCTTTTTCAAGATCTAAATCCAATTCAAAATCATGGTCCAAGTCCCAGCCCAAGAAAGAAATGAAGGCTAAATCACGTTCTAGGTCTGCATCTCACACCAAAACTAGAGGCACCTCTAAAACAGATTCCAAAACACATTATAAGTCTGGCTCAAGATATGAAAAGGAATCAAGGAAAAAAGAACCACCTAGATCCAAATCTCAGTCAAGATCTAGGTCTAGGTCTAGGTCTAGGTCAAAATCTAGGTCAAGGTCTTGGACTACTCCTAAGTCCAGTGGCCACTGATAGTATAGACCATGATTATACATTTTTAGGCATGTATCATTCATTTACTCATAGTTTGGTTTACTTAAATTATCAGGAATACAATGTTGCAATGATGCTTAAAAAACACTTGTCAGTTTTCCCTGTACCAGGCATTGGTTATAATTAAAATGATATGCTGTTGAGAAGCCACTCTTTTTTTTTTTTTAATTGTTTTTGCCATACATTGTCATGATATCACCATGGGTTTACATATGCTTCCCCTCCGGAACCCCCCTCCCTCCTCCCTCCCCCCCGGGAAATCTCGCTGCACCAGCCCCGAGCATCAATCCTGGGCTGGCGATTGATTAGACACATGACAATTAACATGCTTCAATGCCCTTCTCCCATATCATCCCACCCTTACCCTCATCCACAGAGTCCACGAGTCTATTCTATACATCTGCGTTCCTTTTGTTGTCTCGCATGTTGGGTTCTCGTTATCGTCTTTCTAAATTCCATATATATATGCGTTAATATACTGTATTGTTGTTTTTGCTTCTGGCTTACTTCACTCCGGATAATGGGCTCCAGTTTC